>JAWLRI010000879.1:1418694-1434241 GCA_034781795.1 Crypturellus tataupa
ACCCCCCCCCCCGCCCCGGTCCTCTCCTACTCAGGCACCTACTCAGGGGGTGGCAGGGGGTGCCACCCCCTGGACATGGCTGAGGGGAGGGGGAGACGAGGGCGAGGCAGGGCACACAGCTTGTTCCCGGGAAGCCACGTCGGGGTAGGGCGAGATCAGAGTCTCTTGCTCCGCGGGACAAACCTCAGACGGGCAGGGAGGGAAGGAGGAGAGAAGGGGCAAACGCGCTCAGTCCCGAGCAGGCCGGGGGGAGGGGGGTCTCCGCGAGGGACGGCCGGCGGCAGTCTCTTACCCAGAAAATAAAGTTAAAGCCGAAGAGCAGGTACTTGATACACTTAGTGCCTCCTTTCACAGGCATCCTGCTGGCCGCTGAAGGAGAAGGGGAGCAGTTTGCAGCAGCGGGACTCCGACGTGGGCACGGGGTGCAACGCAGCTATTTGCCCACGGTGCCACTCCTTAAATCCGCCTCTCGCCAGGTCCCGCTCCGCTTTCCCCGGTTCTCCTGCTCCTAAAGCCGCCCCCTTCTCCTCCCCCTTTCGGTCCTCCCTCTTTCCCTGCTGTGCATTTCGCCCTTCCCTGTCGGCCTGCCGCTCTTAGAGCTACTGCCCCGCCTCGCTCAGTCCCGCTGGCACCTCCGCTCGGGCGCCTGTCCCGGCCCCGCCGCCTCGGGCCCGCGTCACTGCCGCTGCCCGGCACGGCGCGAGGCAGGGGCGTCGAGGGAAATCGCTCTCATGGTCAAGAGTTGTTCCAACAGACAGTGATGAAACCACAGAGTGCCCGAAAGTAGATGCCTTCCTACAAGGTGCCATGCATGCAGGCCCATACTTTGCACGTACTTGCATGGATTTAGTTAAACTTGGAATGCATCACCTCAGCTTAATTCGTTATCTGTCTCATGGAAGGTATACTTAGCACAAAGTTAACAGTTAAAGCATTTTATTCTTTCAAATATGCCTGTGAAAAGTTTTGGGCACAAAGTAAGACAAAACACAATTTAAATTTCAACTTAAAGCTGACTTTCAATATGTAAGCAGTCAGGACTCAAACCTTTAGGAAAGAGTAGGCTGTTTGTAGCAACAAATGCCGTAGCTATGAAAAAGTTGCAAAATCCCTTTCTGGAAATAATGACTGTAACGAGTATGCACTGTAACTCTGATTCATCTAGCTATTTTGATGTTGGTTTGTGTCACACCTCTTGGTATAGGTGAGGCTATTATAGCATTACAGGCTGAGGCTGCTCCTGAGGTGTGTGCTGTTAGGGGCTTCCTTGAGCACCTGCCTGGTGCCACATCTCCCTTGGGATGTGCAACAGCCGTGACTCTGTAAGGCAAACCTTGCTGGTTATCAGATTAAAAATCAGGCCATCAAGGATCATTTCTTACTTTTGTGAAAGGAGCTGGAAAAAAGGTGCTGGCTTTGGAAGTGCCTCTGACGGGATACTGTATGTCCAGTGCAAGAAATTAGTCATGCAGCTTTAAAACATTCAGGATTTCCTTTAAGGGCTGCTCCTCTAGGGCTCATCTCTATCTCTTTTACTCCACTAGAGTGATGAGGAACTATCTGTATACATTTGATAATATTTCAGTTAAAATATGAGTGCTAGCGTATGTATCAAGCACAGTTTATCAGCAGAATGGATCAGAAAATGGTATACCCATGCCATGTGGCCCAGATGTCATGGCTACTCTAAATACTGTACCAATACTTAACAGTTAGCTATATTGAATAGTTTTTCTCTGACATAAAGCATTTATTAACCAAATCCCAGTTCTGCAAACATTTGTGGTCTTTACTGTGTTCCCATGAGTTCCATAATCTTTCATGGGTCTATTTATGTTAAGCAAAGTTAATCAGTTAATCCTTGATGATTCTTCAGCTTTAGGCCTAACTCTGTGCATTCAGCTGCTTCTGTTTCTTAAGATGCCTATATTGGCTACTTCCATTTATTTGGCCAGGCTGGGGGCTGATGGTTCGATGGAAGTGGTTTCAGAGGGAATGTGGATGTGGTTTCAGAAGTAGTGGTGACATCTTGAAGAGAATAGTAAACACTTCGTCACCGAAGACATCTGATGCTGTCACTGCATCTGCCAGTTCCTGCTTTTCCTGTGTGAAAATGGTTCCTTCTCCCTCAGCTTCCTCCTTTCTCTCTCTCTTTCACACCAAACTAGCAACTCTGTAGTTACATGACTGAGCTTTAAAAAGCTGTGGTTTTTTTGTTGTGTTGATTTTTTCTTACTTCATAAGATTCTTTATTTTTCAGACTTGGAACAATGTTAAAAGTCAGTAGAAAGAAACTACTACTTCATATATGAATGCCTTACAGACCTTATTGGTCATCCTGGCCACTGTTGTGGGAAGCCTGCCGTATTATCATTCACAGGAAAAATATAACGGGACTTAATTTGCAATGTGGTATTGGTTTTCAGCTTGGTCTTTTTGTGTAAAGAAGGCACCTAATCATGTCACCTACGTTATATTATGTTGCACCTGAAGTGTGTGCTTCTAGTGGGCACATTTGTTTAACTGCAGCTGCAGAAATACCTTCTCCAAAACTACTGGCAAATGTTGTGTCTTGTACTCAAATACATTATCAGGCTTTGGAAAATAATGAGTATTATGCCCCATTGCCAGAAGCTTTTTTTTTTTTTTTTTTTTTTTTTTTTTTTTTTTTTTTTTTTTTTTTGTGTGTGTGTGTGTGAGCAGATATTCAGGATATGGTATATGCAGTGTGCTACATAATTTGGTATTGAAAAATATGACACTATGGATACTCTGCTTGTCCTTATCAGACTGTTTGACCATTCCCAGCCACTGTTGTCTAACCTGAGTCAACTGGAAAATAGTTGCATGAATTTTGTACAGTTGAGAGATGTGTTCTTGGGACTGGAGAAAAACTATGTGGATTATTTTGGTGCCTGTGGAGCATTTGTTTATTTTTTTACCTGGAACAGAGAAATATAGTTCATCAAGACCTACATGAGACAAATCAGTCTGTACATGGAAAAGAAGGAATAGAAAACAAAGCTTATGCTTGTGCATTTCAAGATTTTTAAAAAGTAAAAGTAACAAGCTTTTTCTTTCTCTATCCTGTCTTTAGGAGACGGATTATTACTTTCCAGAAAGGAATACTAGAACTTAATGAATAGCAGAGCAAGATTTGGCAGATATTTGTTAATATCTGCCAAATACTGAAGAATAACCTGTCAAATACTGAGGCCTGCTCTTCAAAAATAGGAAAAAGAAAGGCAAAAGCCAAGCTCCGAGAATTCAGGCTTTTTCAACTCAATTTAGAAAAGCATGGGTCATGACAAGTTTGAGACAGATTTGAGCCAACTGCCTAATCTTCTTTCAGTGAATGCCCCAACAGGGTTTGTATTTACAGTAAGTCCAGAAACACAGCAATGTCTTCAGTATGAACCTGTTTCTAAGCATATCTTTCATTTGTTTAAAATACGTCATCACTTGTCATCATTTTCAGGATTTTCAGAGATTTCATCATTTTTCCAGAACTATTCCGCTACCGTACAGTTAGCACTAGAGAACTTCCTCTTATCAAAGAAAAAAAATATGGTCCGTCAAGCCAACTGCTCCTCAAATAATCACTAATAAAATAACCTTTTGAGGAAATCTGGGGGACTAACACATGTCCCATCCTATCATCCAGGAAGGCTTGCTTTCTCAGGAGGGTTAGATTTTGAAATAATAAGGTATGTTTTACCCACAGTGGGCAATTTCCTCCCATCTCAAAGTGGCAAATTTTTGTATTATTTTAATTATTTTCTTTTGTAGTAACAACTGACTAAAATTCTTTGATTTTTAATTTGGGATATTGTCTTAGTTTATATTCATCTCACCACTAAATTTAAAATTGTAATTGTGTACTGTGTCTAACAATAATATTGTTGTGCCCATAGTTATCACTTCCACTTTGGGAAATGAATAGCACTCATTCTTCACCTGCATAAGTAACTCAATGCTTTGGGTCAGGATACAAGGTGACCTCAGTTTTGCAGTTATCAAGCACTTCTATGGCTTTCAGACTTAAAACTTCTTAAAGTTCTTTCAAATGAATCTAGCAATACTGAGAAGGCACAGTGCTTTGTAGTTATTTGTAAGTTATATTTTTACTGCTCCTAACCAGTGAGTCTGGTTCTTAGAGTAAATATTGAGCATTTCCAAAAAATGTAACTACTTTCATGAATTTCAAGTCGAGCACTCTAAAGCTGAATCATATGAAGAGCACCTGACAGCAGATGAATTTCTATAGAAGGCAATTGAATTTGATTCCAAAATGAAGAGGACAAATGTTAATAAGCAACATGATTAAGCTAAGGGAAATTATTTGCTCTTCAGGAAGCTTTTGAGATGCTCTTTCAGGAATAAACTTAGGTTTTCTTGCTTTTCCAGAGGTTAGAGTTGCTTAGTATAGCCTTTTGGGGAGACCTTAGCCCTCTAGACTGCCTTGAGGATGAGAGATTGAAATAAGATTAACTCAAACCCATGCAGTATTTATCTAGGGGCAAAATACTGGGGGGAGGGCAACAGGCCTAGTAGATTTTCTGGGGCAAGGGAGAGCACAAATTTTAACTTTAATTACCATCAGTAGGCAGAAACAAATTGTGAAATGTGACAAAAAGTATATAACTCTAGTCTACTGATGGCCTCAAAACTTAAAAAAAAACAAACAAGCTATAAACCAACTTCTTGATAGAATAATATACTCTTGCTGGTATATGTGCCTTGTATATATCTTTGGTGGCTACATTTGTAGTTGTGTTTTTTTTTTAACTGAGTGCACTTGCACAAAACATGTTGCCAGGAAACTAGCCAATGTTTGGTGTGATTCATAATGGAAACTTGAGAAAACGTTTGGCTGGATTGCAAAACAGTCAACTATATATAAAGGAAGAAAGCTTTTTTTAATTTTTTTTATTTTTTTTAATTTTTTATTTTTTTTTAGTGTTGGCTCCAGTGTTTAGTATTGGCTTAAACTGGATTTCTCCAATGCTCTGAGTGTCTTTAACTTCTAGGGCCTGATTCTTATTTAAAATAAGGCTCTTCTATAAATGCTTGGCAGTGGATCAAGTGTGTGATATTTAAGTCTCTAAACTTACAATTAAGTATGTAACAAGTTATTAAACTAAGATTTTGTCTCTATTGCAAAGTAAGACATAAAAAAAAATCAGAAAGAGGAGCTTAATTCCTTTAAAATTACCTATGTGCCTTTAATAGTCCTAAAAATGCTAGTTAGATATGGCTGGTTTCTCATATATATCAAATGTGGTGTGAGTAGTAACAGTGGAAGTAACATCATTCACTCTTGAACTGGAGAGACCAATTGTATATTTACCCCGAAGCACTCTTTAAGCTGAATAATTTCCTTAGCAAATCTTTCCTTGCTCATGCAAACATCAGAGAAGAAAATGCACCAGCTGGCTAACAGGA
This sequence comes from Crypturellus tataupa, assembly GCA_034781795.1. Taxonomy (NCBI): domain Eukaryota; kingdom Metazoa; phylum Chordata; class Aves; order Tinamiformes; family Tinamidae; genus Crypturellus; species Crypturellus tataupa. Next base: position 1,424,140 of record JAWLRI010000879.1, read on the forward strand.
GTGTACCAGATATCTTCTTGAAATAAAAATCTCCAGTGTTCATTCTAAGCCATTAGTGGCTTGAGATTGTAGTCCAGGGCATAGGAGGTATCTTACAGCCTTTTCAGAAACCAAACTGTGGTTACCATCCATTTAGCATTTTAATTAGTTGCCCAGTTGCTTACCTTGAATTTTACTTTCTTAAAATTCAAGCTTTTCTTGGTCTTCTCTGACCTGAACACTAAATTCCCTAAACACACTCCCTAAATGTTCTGCTCTCACTGCTTTATACTGAAAAGAAAGAAAAGGAGAAAAACACACCTCCTTTCCATGTAGTCTCAGCTATTCACTGCTTTATATTCTTCAGGATTGCTTGTTCCTTCCTTCTGCAGCCAGTTTGCATTCTTCCTGCTCAGCATTCCTTTTTGCTAAGGCACATACATGGTAGTTTCCACAGTGAGACCTGAATTGTTTCCTTAGCTTACTGAGTGGAAAAGGAAAAGCTTTTGAGAAGAATAAGGAAACATGTGCAAGGGGCGGGATTCATAACTCAGCCATTACCCTGGTAGGTGCTGGAGTAGTCAGCAAGTATGCGATACTGAAACTGTTGCCAGATCTGGAGCAACCTGCAGGACTTGAGGCTCATAGGCTGAGGCGAACAAGTCTGGAACCAAGGAGACTTTTGTGTCGAGGAAGAGCAAACATGGTGTCAGGCCTCCAAAGGGGAGAGAAAGGCTTTTGCAAGGAGTCCAGAGGAGATGTCACAGTTTGCTCCAGCCCTGGAAGTTGTTGGACTTGGAGGACAGCATTTTCATTGTCCTTTGTGTGGCCAGTGCCAGGAGGAGATGCATTTACAGCTTCTGATATTTCTAGTCTCTCTCCTCTCTCTCTCTCTCTCTTTTTTTTTTTTAGGAAAACACAAAGTTTTGTACTCTGACCCTTTTAATGGTTTTGCTTTGTTCACTCATGCACTTGCTATGAAAAATTACTTTGGGAAGTGTCTTGTACCTTATGCCTTTATTTCCATTGCACCTCTTCTCTCTCTTTTCCTTTTATCCTTAAGGCAGAAAATAGTCATTGCTGCTGAGTCATAATTGTCATTGTTTGCAAGTGTCCGGTCTGGGACACTTGAGGTTTACCTAATAGATAATCCTGGGTTAGGAAATTTAGAATATTTAAATCCTCAGACATTTTACATAAGTTTAACTTCACAATGTGCCATCTGTATGGAGCGGAATTCTCCCAGCCAACCACATACCCAGCTTTCTCAAGGAACTGCTGGGATTTTAGGGAAAAACTAAGGTTATTGGTATTGCTGAGATTAACTATTTAGTTATTTAACTTTTGGAAGCTGTTAACTTTTGCACATAACTTTATCATATGTATGGAAACACACACATTTGCACACAATCCTGAAATACATACTTTATTTTTTTTCTTTTCAAAGCAGGGTTCTCAAAAGGAATGAAAGTGCTCATTTCCATAAATTTGATGTTTGTTTTGGGATGAAGGGAAGGAAAGCAATGCCATGCTTTCTGCAGATAATTTACACTTTTGCGGCTGGGAATAAAGCTAATGTTTCTTTTCTCTTATTATATTTCATTGCTATGATTAAGTTCTGAAGCAACAGCCTTCCTATTAGTGACATCTGTGGTTTACCTGTTTTCATTTCAAGAGACCCTCAGTACAGAGAGCAGCAGCCCCTAAGGTGCTTTTCCTCTGGCTGAGACCAGACCTAAGTCTACTCCTGCCAGTTCAAGTCCCCATACCTGAAGGCACATAAAATTAATCTCCAGAACCAAGTAGTTGGAATTGTATTTATGCAGTTAGAATAATATAATTTGTCTGCTTGTTAACAAGTACCATGTTGAATCAGTACAGGAAATATATTTCAAGTTCTAAAATATTTTTATTTTAGCATACCGATATCTCATCGGGATTATAGCAAAATGAATAGTTTGGCTTCATAACAACTCCACCATGACACATGCCTAACTGGAAAAGTTAGTATTAAAAATTGGGTTTGACCAGAATCTGCATTTCTCACCTCAGATTTATTCCAATTCTTACCGTCTTTGGTCTTATGATCTTCCAGCTTGTACTTTCCAGAAAGGAATCTTCCCTCTAGCTGAAGATCTGTTATCTATATATCCCATCAAGACTGATTCAGTGATAGCGGAAGTTACCAAAGGTCAACAGGTACACTGAGAAGAAGGCTACACATTGTAACTTCTCACTGAAATACAACATATTTGTTTTGATGGTGATGGACATTTGTTCATTCCTTCTTCCACTAGTTCATTCCTTCTTCATTCCTAGTTCATTTTTCCACTTGCCTCTTCTAATTCCCTGTCTGGAGAATATAGCTACATTCAGCACGGCAAAGAGCTGGGCTGCTTGCTGCTGAAGTCAACACCATGCAAGCAGGAGTACCTTCTGCCTTTAGTGCGACACTATTTCTCCCCATTTCCATCTCATTTAACCCCTTTTAATGAATAAGCACCACAAAATGGGCAGGTGGATAAAAAGGATAGGTGGAGCAAGGAGGGAGCAAGGGACTGGTAGTCATGGTGTGTGATTGGTGAGGACTTCCAGGGAATGGAGGTGATGAACATAATCTCTAAATTGGAAGGGAAGCCAATGCATGTGCTGGCACTGGTCAGCACACAAAACCAGAAAGTGTATTTGTAGTCAACTGATGTTGACTACATATGAGGACTTTTCAGGGCTTTGGCCCAGTAAGATGCATTGCATGCCTATAAGTCATAGTAAAATTTTAAGACAATCTAAGTCAGCATGAATCTTCTCAAGAATTTAAAATCTATTCTAGTCTTAGATGCAAAGAGCTGAATCTGTAAATTATATGCCAGGCATGAATATATCTCTTATAGCTTGCAAAAGTTTTACCTTTCCCCTATTCCATGGGACTAAACTCAACAAGTTTAAAGCACATGACAGAGTTTTTTTTTTTTTGTTTGTTTGTTTGTTTCCTGCCACGGTGATGGTACTATTTGTAATGTGGTAGAAGTGAGGTATCTGAGTGGTATACCTGGTCCCCGCTTCAGTAACTGCTATACAAATTGTGAATAGCTATAAGATGCTGGCTCTCCCAGTTTTCCAGTGTGTGTCAAAGCTGAGAGAAAAACTAGCTGTAGACAGAGAACATAGGGAAATAGTGATAAGTATTGGTCAGTGTCATTGGCCATGGTTGTGGCAATCCAGCCACCAAGCCACCATAAAGATCTGAATTTACTTTTTGAAGTCATCCTGATAAAGGGGATTACATTTAGCAGCTCAATCAGCAGCTCTATTTATTTATTTATATTTATATATTTATTCATTTAGCTGATCAATCTACCACCACTTCTTTTAATTATTATTAGAAGAAACGATGTGAATATTACATAACATTAGCCTCTATGTTCACATACTATGGTACCCATTAAGCAAATTCTTAGATGGGGAGGAACACTGAGATACTATTTGACAGAAACTGTGGTTTCTGCATTTTCAGTACAGCTGCTCAGAGACTTTCCTGCATTGTCATTGGAAAATGCAGGAAATACGTGGTTCCTGTGGTACCTGTGGTATTCTGTTTAGCTACTGCTCTTCAGAACACTGCTCGATTAGTCTGTGATGGAGCTGAGGGATCCAGGGCATCTTGGAAGTCCTCCTAAGATGTCATGAAAGCTTTTTTGGAAAGGAGGAAATTTCTGAATGGTAAAAATGTTTGACAATTAGCTTTAATTATCACTAAATAGTGGAAGTTTAACGGTCTGAGTGAAATTTCCAGGCTTTGAGCTTCTGTGCAGTCCTTTAGATGAGCAGACGGAATTGGAATTTTTTAATTCCCCTGTCACACTCTCCAAATGGAATATTAAAACAGTTGTGTAAACAGTGAAAGCAGTGAAGTTGAATTTCCTATAGATTGGTACCCTCTGCCCCTGCATCTCATTCCCACTGAAATAACCGCAACCAGTCTTCCACCCAGCCATTTCCTCTCTGACATTCCCTTCCACATTTCACTCCGTGCATCTGGGACTTTCTGCTCCCTCCTGTGTTTACCAACTGCCATCAGGGAAGAAAACAGCACTTACAGGTTCTCTGTAGTTGTGTGAGTGCTGATAACTGCTGAGTATGTGCAAGATATATATTTACATTTTCTCTCTAAGTGGTTGTTATTCATAATTTAATTAGGAACATAATTTGGTTAAAACCGACTGAATGATTAAAAAGTTTGACCATGTGGTGTGTGGCACAGCCAGACTATGTAATTGAATGTCTTTTTATTGAAACCAGGTTTAAAGCATCCATTAAGAAATTCAGAATTTTAATTGCTAGTAGTATTAATCCCCAACCATTAATTGAGAACCAAGAGAGGTGAAAGACCCTGCTCCTATGGATGGAAGCTGGGCACATGTATGAAGATTAGTTTAGTGGCTGAGTATCACTGACAGAACTCTTCTTTTATAGCTTAATCAGTAATATAGAGCTACATAAATACATGCCAATCCAATTGCTTTGTACTGTCTGTGTATATACAGCACCTGATGTGAGTTTTGTTCTAAGTACTCTTAGAAGGTCTATATTGAAAGTCTTCTTTCCCCTTTAAAAATAAATATTTTATAAATAAGCATATTTTCTTTTGACTGGTGAGACAAGAGGATTTCTTGTCCTGTAGTGGAAGGTAAAATCACAGACAGTGGGAGGCACATTGGGAGTGCTGTGATAACTAATCTGAACAACAAAGTAGACGGATGGGTGAACTTTTCAAAGGTGTCCATACAGCAATAGTGGCATCTCACCTCTCAGAAAGCATGCCAGACTGCTGACAATCTCACATGAGACCACCAGCTATTTCATGTATCTTCAAAACCAGCAAGGAGTATGCTGAACCTATGCATGGAAAGGGAGAAATGAAATAGAAGAAAGGGTGAGAGTTGAGTGAAAAGCAAATAAAAAAATCTGAAAAGATATATCCATGTTCACATAAATCCTCAGGCACTCTTCCTTCTAAATACCATTTTTTTTTTTTTTAAGATAACAGAGGACAAAAGAACCTGTTCTGCTTACTTTTGTTTGATGCAGACGGTAAACATAATTTTAAACTGTTCTGTGTTTCAGAACTATATGAGACCCTTATTAGGTCAAGCAATCAATATCAGATAAGTAAGATACAGTCATATTTTAAGTTGTTCTAAAGGTAATTTTTTTTATGAGCTTGAAGCAGAAAGAGAGTTCTAGATAGCTCTGAAGTTTGAGGCTGCTCAGAAGGTAAGCTTTTATGAGGTTACAAATTTGGCATATGTTTCTTGTCCCGTTCCAAACCAAGAAAAGATGACATACTTGAATTTTGGTCTTTTTTTGTCAAAATAATTCTCAACTTGAGCTTAGAAGATATTTCTTGAATTTGTAATGATTTTATTTTAAAATTCCATATTTTTTGTAGTTGTCCAGCGAGTATGACCTTCCTGCCCCTATTCTTGCATCTGAATTGTCAACTTATTTGTTGTTATTGGGAATATTAGTGTATTCAGAGGCTTTTTTTTTCATGCTAACAACAGAAACTGGGAGTTTTTGTGACTACCTCAACTTTTCAAACTGGTGATTTCAGGATATATACTGTATTGAAATATGGGAGGAAAAAATTTAGATAGAGCCTGATTTCAGATTTGAGCTTTAGTTGTCCTCTTCCTCCCCCAAATGTTTATATTAGATGAGTAGAGAGGAAAAAAAGGTTGATGATGGCGAATGCTCATTAGGCAGAGATTTGATGAATGCATAATGGTGCCAATTGTTCCCAGGGAGCAGTGAAGGTTTCTGCCACTTAATTGTCCTCCACAATTAGTAACATGCTCTGTCTTGTACCAGGGTTCAGCATTTTAGAAAGAGAAGCGCGAGATTTTTGCTTAACAATCTGCTTATTATTACAGTAGGTTGTTTCTTACTCTGCATTAGAAAATGAGCTAGATAGAAAGGTTGTATGTGGCTATGAATTCTTTTTTTAAAAAAAGAGTAAGAAAATGGAATGTGTGTTTCAGGTAGAATTTTAGCTCCGCTAATTTAGTGGAAAAAAAAAAAAAAAACCTCCATGGACCAAGATTTACTTCTTTTGGAGACCTTCAAAAGCTCATTTATTCCATGTGAGCTGGCATCTATATGCAATTTGGTAGAAGTCCTCTCTCTCCTGCCAATCTTTTACAACTGTAAAGAAGTTTTCTGATACTAGAAAGGATATAGTAGAATTTAGTTACCGAAATTTCCCTTTTATAACCCATATTCAGAAGAAAATTAAGTCTATGAACTTGAAAGCTAGTATAAATGTTTTTCTGAGTGATCAAGAACATGAATACTGTGATAAAAAGTCTAGTACAGATGTGCATGTGGAAATCAATGGAAAAAAAGTCATGGGTAAAATTTCCTTACTGATTATTATTTCTTGCAATTTGTTGTACTTGTACTTTGACACCACTATAATACTTTTATATATAAACAAATAATTTGTTCATAATATGAAGAATTTTCATTAGGAAATTATGTATATATATTTTAATTATTTTCCAGGGCAACTAGCATACTTTTAATTGCCCTACTAAATGTTATTGTAAATTAAAGTTACATATTTTAAATCAGTGGAGCAAAATGATTTGTTTTTAAAGTATCTGAATAGATCAGTAGTTATATTATGCTCCTTGAAATTTTATCAATTTCGGTAGCTTTATAAAAAATAGATCATGTCTGTGTGACAAATCTCATACATTTTTTAGTGAGATCACAGCTTTGGAAATAGTATTAATGCAACATAATTTGCTTCCTTTAAGATTTGCTATAAAGCTTAAAGGTTTATAAACCTTGTGATTTGGATAATTAGAAAACCTGGAATGATGGAAAAAAGCAAAGGTACACTATGCTTAAACATGGCTAAACAGGCATAATTATCCTTTGGTGAAGGTTTGGTCCTAGCATAGCCCCAGGAGCATCTATCCCTGCCCCTGTCCATCAGCATCCTGGTAGAACATGCTGATGAGGGCAGGAGGGATATGAACCAGGAAGGCAAAACTGTGTTTATAGGCGTTGTGCGGATATTGAAGCATGAGGTAGAGTTCTAGTCTCAGCATGGAGGCTGTTAGAGGAGAGTCATGTGAAAGGCCAGGAGAATGAGAATGCAAAATGCTACAGGGAGAGTGTTTAGGAGCACTACTGATTTAATTTAATAAATGAAAGGTTAAGAACTGAATTGATCTCACTTTGCAGTAGGGTGGGTAGAGAAACTCTGTTTAAAAGTTGCTTTTTCAATTTTGATCTTATCTTTGCTCAGTCATAAAACTGCAGCTACACCAATTGAAGACAGAGTTGTAATGTCTGTTTTCAACAGAGTGGAACATTTCTTATTGGAAATAAGAATTTATTTAGGGCAATCCTGAAGGAGTCAGTCTCATGGGAGCTCTGCTGACTTTTTACACTCGGAAAGACACTTAACAGTTGCAACCCTAGAAATTTAGTAATATATATTTGTGTTCATGCAGGAGCATCTCAGAAAACTTGCCATTAGTGAAGCCTGTCATTAGTAAACCTCCTAGGACATTGGGCCAACTGTACAATAGGAATAGAAGCTGTAAGTTAATTATCTCTCTTTACACCCTTGTGATGTAAACATAGTAAGTATTGTTTCTGTCGTATTACAGAAGGTGAGGGAGGAAATAGTTTCTCAAGCAGTAAATCAGCAGCAGTGTCTGTGTCTATCTCTTCTGTAAAGAGAAATTCTGCGTTTCATTCTGCAGAAATAATCCCTAGCCATGGGAAATGATCCCATCTTGCAGGCTAGAAATCCCATTTTGTAGGCTATTGTTTCTGTTGTCATAACTGCTGAAATAAGTGGATTTAAGAGGAGGTTTGCCTCTAGCCTAGGAATAAAAGTGTGACCATTTATAAGATAGTTGATTCAAAATCAAGAGACTGATTGCAAGAAGTTCATGTAAATTTAGAAATATTTAAAAACATTTTAATTTTTCATGTATCCCTTAAAAAGTATTGACTTAACCTTAAAGGATTGTTGACCATCTTACTAACAGACCACAACCACATGAGAGAAAAATTATCTCTTTTTTTTTGAAAAAAAGTGCTAAGAGGGGAAGGGTCTCAATGTGGTAGTTAGATTAGAGGCTACTTATTAGTCTCCAATATTGACTTACTAAATTAACTTCAGAATGGTTTATTTTACTTAATATCACCCAATGGCTTTTCCAGTGCTAAACCATGGTATATGATTGCGTCTTGTCCCCTAAAGGGTTCAGATTTTTGCTAAACCACAACTGCCTATCTGGAGGGCTCAGCCGCCCTCCTTCATTGCCCTGGCTATAATGTTTTAAGTATTCCCAATTAAATAGAAATTAAAAAGTTTCTTTGCGGTCTACTCTCATGCTGTTGCTTTCCAGGTGGCTTGTGAGCTGTATTTGCTGCCAGCTGCCCTCTCTAAGGTATGCTCATAATCCCTTCATCATTCCCACTTCCTTTTGTGCTTTTCTCTGTATGTTAATGTTTTCCTATCAAAACAGATGTAATTAACTGTTGTAAACAAGTACACATAGACACTTGTTAATATACGTGTGTTCTTGACACTTAATTCCATAGGGGTGCATGGACTTTGTCTCTCTTCTTTTCTGCCTGAGTGGGACACAGAGATAGGACTGTTTAGTCCTGTGCCTTCTCAAAAGTATATTTTTGTTCTGTTAGCTTCCTCCTGCCTCTGTGATGCAACTGATGCTTCTGTTCCAGGACCATCAATCAAGTGTTAATTTTACTTTTAACTTCACAAGTTTACAAAATTCAGCTCAAAGACCAACCGGGAAATTTTTATTATAAATATTATAGTATAAATATATATTACACACACATATATATAGTATATATATTAAATATCTAAATTAATGTAATAATATATAATACATATTACATATATTATATATATATAAATATATAATATATATTAGTATAAATATATATATAGTGTATATATATAATATATAGAAAGGTGGTAAAGAAGTTCTCTAATATATATATTATAAGATGATCAGTACTGTTACTGTTCTATAGACCCAGAGCTTAGAAGTGTGAGCTGGTCATGGTTTGATTTAGAGGCCTTTTAGCAACTGAGAATTTAGACAAATTTAATCCCAAAGGAAGGGGCTGACTGCCTTTCAAGTACAGTGTTTTAAAAGTGTCATGACCTCATGCACAATTCAGGCTTTCTCTATTATTTTAATGGAAGCATTCCCTCTTATTGTGAATAAGGTTGACAAGGTAGTGGTGATTGACTGGTCAGTGCCTGATGTCATTGCTGAAATTCAGATGTCACTGGAATACTTAAATGTTTGCTGCATCAGGAGCAGACTACATGAATAGGAAGCATCCCACAGGATAATTTTGGAGCTTGTGAAGTGAGTGGCACAGGTGTATTTATTGAGTATCCTCCTAAGAAAAGCTGTAAATACATATAAATCCACTGAATAAGCTAATGATGAGTTTTGTTTGATTAAAAGAAATGGGAATATGCAAATCACAATCCCAGCACTATGTTCCTGGAAATGCTAATTCTTATTGCTGTCCAAGAAGTAGAATCAAACATATATCCTCAAGCTGGCATCTGATTTACATAAGGAACAAATAAATAAACTCTCCCTCATCCCTTCATTTTTTATGGAACATTTCAGTTAAGGTGGGATAGCAGCATTTCTCTGTAACTAAAAAGGACCCAGAATCTCAAAGCTTCAATTTGCTCTGCTTCGTAAAGCTCTAGGTTGCTTAGGATCAGAGGACTCAAAAGATAAGCCCCAGAGAATGTTCTGACTTTAGTGGAGCTTCTCAAAGGTACTCCCCTGCCTCCCTCCTGGACGCTGGTTGTCTTTTGAATTTGAGGAATTTGATTGGTAATAAGAAGGATTATTTTATTAATGCCCTTGTTTGATGTATTGGGCAGTCAAAGGGAAAACTGCCAAAATGTCTAGCGAACTCTCCAAGAAGGGAAGGGATATCCCAAGGCACAAGGATTAAAAACAAACCAACATAGATAACTGGCACCAGGCTTCTCCTTTCTTCTTTCTGAGGCACATCTCTTTGTGTCATT
>JAWLRI010000879.1:1434341-1542030 GCA_034781795.1 Crypturellus tataupa
TTAAAAACAAACCAACATAGATAACTGGCACCAGGCTTCTCCTTTCTTCTTTCTGAGGCACATCTCTTTGTGTCATTTACTGTGCCAGGGAAAGGCATTGAGTACTGATGACCTAAGAGATGCACTGAAGCTCATGCAGTTCACTCTGATCTGGAACAGATGGTAATGCTTAGTTTTCCAAACTGTCTTTCTGGTCACCCCAAGAGTTATTAATTCTGCTACTTGTTGCTGAAATTTGCTTTGGATTCTGGTGGATAATTTATGGAAGCAGCTTTGCTCAGTATAGAGTACTTCTGCTCAACGTGCTTACAACAGGGCCAGAATCATGGTAAAGTCTTTAGAACAGTAGGATCAAAGTCAATGTGTTGACCTCCTGCATTGGATTGTTCCCCTCTTAATACACAATTTAGTTATTGAAACTAGTTGGGATTAATTATATAATTAATATTGTTTATTAGCAATATTAACTTGTTAGACGGATTCTTCCTGTAGCAGAGAATTTTGGACCTCTTTCCTAGAAAACCTTAACATTGCTAGGCTTTAAGGGATCCGTTTTGCTGCTCAGATCCTATATGTTTCATCACTATTCCTGTACTTACATTATAAGTTTCAAAATAAGCATTTTGCTTACATATTTGCCTTTATAAAAAAGTTGATGACAGATGTGGAAAGGTGGCATGATTTTTAATGTCTCTGTACATATTATATAAACATTAATAAACATTTGAGTGCTTGTTTGAGTACTAGATCACATACAACAGTACAATAAAAGTACTGTTATCTACAATTTTCTCAGAAGTCTTCTCACGCAGTAGAAATTGGCTACATGGGGCTTTCCAGCAACAGTGTGTAGTGCTTTATATTTCTTCCTGTGTCTCAAGTGTATTATTTGTAAAATTACCTGACAGATCTGCATAAACATCACTATGCTTTGTATTAGAACAATGTACAATAACAGCCAGTAAATATGCTCTTTAATTACTCTTTCCTCTTTTGGCATAAAACTGAGACAGAAGAGGGAAAAAAGGAAGTTTATTCTTTGTGTGTTTTGCTCAGTTAATTTTCTTTTTCTTCCAAGGTCTCTAACACGCTTAAGAGGTGTTGTGATGTCTATCTTATATGAACCATCTATTAAATGTTGGCAGTGGGAGTCACAAAACATTCACTGGGGTAGACCAGTGCTGGGATCATGCAGATAAAGGCATGCAAATTTTTGAGGTTCACTAGAAGTGCAGTAATCTGCCTGCATGCAGTCTGCTCCTCTCCAAAGCAACTTCTGACACAGGTTTGTCTGTTGTTTACCCTCTCTCTTACTGATGTTCTGGATCATGCTTTTCTGTGTATAAATAAAGCAGCACAAAAACCATTAAAAGATGGCCTCACCCATCACAGTTACAGACTTCACAATCCTGTATTGTACAGGAATTACCTCCTATTCATAATAATGTTAAATAAAGCACTACACAAGCAGAGCGCATTTAAAAAAATAATATTTTAAAAGGCTCTTATTCTATTTTCTGTATGTGACAAAAAAAAAAATGCTAGGAAAGTGACCAAATGAGGGGCTTTATACAAGGCTCAGTTACTAGAAGGAATAAATCTGAGGAGAGTGTTAACGTGGTGGGAAACCCTATTCTTTATGTCACAAATAATACTCAGGAAGCATCTCCCTTAGTGGAAGATCACCCTCTTACCAAGGCCCAAAATCTCAAAGCTAAGATTTGCCAGCTGGACCAAAGAGGGAAAGAGTGGACCTCAGCCAATATCTTTTTCTTCTGCATCCATGCAAAAGCCAAGAGACATGTGTGACTAAGAGGAAAAAAAGGACGCTTTGCCTGTTTTGTGGCTCACTTGCCATGTTTGTGGCTATTGTTCAGAAATAATGTTAGCCTTCAATACTATATTGCATGGAGAATTTCTAATCCTTCTTTGTAACAGTAATGCCAGGTTTCAGCCATCTGGGTAAAATCCTGGTCTGCACATTTCAACAGGATTAAAATCCTTACTCCTATATTTAACTGTCTTATGGTTTCCTGCTTTTTTTTCTGATGTATCTGGTCATACCTCCTTACATTTCTTTGGCCGTTCTGCCAAAGACTTTTCAAAGTCTCAACTTCCATATTTTTTCCTTTGTAAAGGCGGAGGCTGGGATATAACACTTGCACTTTATTAAAGCAGTAGGAATTAGTCGGAGCCCATTCTGGCGTAAGGAATGTGGAAGCACAGCGAAGGCTGTAATTGTAATATAAATCTGGAAACTGTAAACTTTCTGCACACAAGTGATATTTAGCTGTATGTTCCCTGTGATCTTTCCAGATGCTGGCAGGTGTGGGCCTTCAATTTCTGTGGATTTGGTTGGAACAAAAGAACTGTTGGCAGGATGAAATACTGCATAGCTCTGTGGTTCTTGTTCCTCTTTTACAATACATTTTCAAATAAACATGCCATCTATTGGCTCAGCCAGTGGGATTTCTCACACGTACCCATGCAAAATATGTTTCAAAGACTTATTTGTGCTGTAAGTTTTTAGTACTATTTCCTCTCATTGTAACTTTTTGGCAATTAAGGCAACTGATTTATATGGCAGCAGTTCAAACTATTGTCTTGTGAATAAGGCGGATGTGACGTTCACTCTTTATCTTTCCTTTTAAGTGGACAAGAGTTCCTGACTTGTAGAAATTTCAGACCAAATCCTTTCCAGTCTTTTCTGCTGAAGGAACACTGGAACAATGTCTGCTTTAGGCTGAAGTTGGCAACTGGAGAAGGTTCATTTTTCCTGTGCAATTGAAATCTCACAGAGAAGAAGGTATAGACATTTCTATTTAAACTGAGAATAAAATTGCATGGGGTTATATACTGGCAGATCTTACTGATTGCATTCCCATTTACTTGTGAAACCTGCTATATTAGAATCGGGAAAAACTTGAAATGGACAGTTAAGGACAGAAAGAGTGATGGAAAGAGGAGTGTTTATGTATATGCGTGTATATATATATATACATACATACATATATATATATTTGTGCCTGTATATATATATATATATATATATAAAATCTTTGCCTGAAATTTAAAATAAAGGAGTTTACAAATAAAACCAATATCAAATTCAAGCTCAGAGATGTACTACGTTTACTAAAAGTACACCTGCATATAATCTGAGAATAATGCCTATTGTTTTCTTTATTATTATTTTGTAGTCATATTCCCATACTGTTACCACATTTTAGCTCTCTCTACAGAAGTAGCCTTATGTCAGATAGACATCAGCAGCATTATATTAGACTCATTTTTTAAATAGATCTTTATTTTCCTTTCTTTTGTAAAGAAGGCAATTAAGCTTTCAATTATATACCTTTGAATTGGACCTGTGCCAGAGAAATCAAAAAGAATCAGATTTTGGTTCTTTGAAATGTATTTGGGTCCCTAATTTGAGGGTTCTTTTAGGTAAAAGTGTGCCCAATCTCCTGGAATTAATGTGAATACATTCCGGAGTCTTTAATGGTTCATATGATCACTGGAACTAGCCTGCCTATATACAGTTCCCTATAGCTTTCATCATTTAAGTGCTAACGTCTCATCACAGAATTCATCTGTAGTTCACTTCATATCATACTATCATGACATGACACATATCATTTTAAAGGCTTTACAGTACGGAAGATACCTTGTAGAGTGCAAAATCTTCGTATTCTGTTCTTCCTTGGGAAATCTTATACTGCATAAATGAATTGTAATATGATCAAGTTGGGTCATCTGATCTAAACAGTTTGCTCATTCATAGTAAATAACACTGTATATTGAAAGATTTTGTATGTGCAATGTATTGACTCGTGTATATTGGAATATGTATTTTCTGGGTTTAATTTCCAACAGAGATAGCCTATATTTGCCTTTAATTAGGAGTGAAAATGGAAAGAATAGCTTATATCCTCAAGTACCCATTTTTAAGGGACACGGCTGGGTTGTTGTGAAAGTCCATGTGGATAACAGCTTTCTGAAATGTAGTAGAACCTCAAAAATAGCTAAAATGCAACTAAAAAAAATGTTGAGTTGCTGTGACACAGAATAAGTAGCCCAAGTTAAGATTATTCTAATCTCTGTCTTCTGACTTTAACAGATGTTCAGCTACACAGTGTTGCTGGCAAAGCTACTCCTGGCCACTGTAATCTCAGGTAGGAAATTGTTTTTATTTCCAAATGTCTAGGAGTTATAATATTTTCATTATTTCTTCTATAAGAATGTTTTTTCTCGCCTGTGTGTTCCTGCAGTCCTGGTTCAGTGCTGGGGACATTGCTAAGGTTACTCATTTTGGCTCTTTTCCTTGCAACATGTATTGTGTTGAAATCAAAAGTACTTCACTGAAGTCAGTGAGTCTTGACTGAACAAACTATGGCACTTCTGTCCTGCCCTATTGATTTTAATAGGATTCAAACAGGCACAAATGTATGAATGTGTGGCATTCCTTAAAGGGTCAGGACTTAAATAGTCAAGCAAGGATTAGGTCAGTAGAAATAAAGAGAAAAAATCATTTTGCTCATGCATATTATATAAAAAAAAATCTAAGTTTGATCCTACTGACTATCATGTCAGATATATGACAATATATATCAATATATGTCTAGAAGTTATAGCTAAATTTCTAAGGAAATGTGATGATCATTGGTGAGAAATTCCAGTGGATAAATTCCTGAACTACAGAATGATTGTTCTATATTTAAAATTACATTATGTTTTGATATCCAGGATCATCAGCTTCTTTGCTTCAAGAGTCGCCATCTTCCCGTTGCAGTCTTTTTGGGAATGAGCACATCAAGACTTTTGATGGTTCTTTCTACAATTTTGCTGGGGACTGCAGTTACCTCCTTGCTGGGGACTGTCAGAAGCACTCCTTCACACTCTTAGGTGAGTTTAAGCAAGATATCAGGAAATAACAAATGCAAAATGCT
This sequence comes from Crypturellus tataupa, assembly GCA_034781795.1. Taxonomy (NCBI): domain Eukaryota; kingdom Metazoa; phylum Chordata; class Aves; order Tinamiformes; family Tinamidae; genus Crypturellus; species Crypturellus tataupa. Next base: position 1,439,291 of record JAWLRI010000879.1, read on the forward strand.
TGGCATTGCACTTTGCTAGGTTCTGTCACTGAGAAGAAAAAAGATAATATTGCCACAGGGGATGGACCATTCCATGAAGGATCTTAATTTTTTTTTTGAAAGTAGGATTTCTTCTGAGGAAATTCTACCCCTTTGGTTTCTGTTATCCCTTGACAACAGAGTTCATGCAGAAGTCTACTGTAAAGGAATGGAGATTTTCTTACTGGTTCTTCTAAAGAGGGAAAGTGAGCCCTTTAATTTCAATTTGCTAGGAGATTGTGACTACTACCTGGGAGTGGGCAATACTCTGTGTTCTAGCCCTCATCCTGACAAATGTTTCACAGGAAACAATTACGTGATTAAATGCATGAAAAGTTCCTGAAAATGTTTGGTGATGCTTTACAAGTTGTTCTCTTGGGTATGAATGCCTCTGGTTTGATCAGAACTAACAATATCTGCTTATTTTTCTTCAGGTGACTACCAGGATGGGGAAAAAAATGGTTTTGCTGTGTACCTTGGAGAATATTTCAACCTTCACTTCTCTTTAGATGGAACTGTGACTCAGGAAGGCAAAAGGTACTTATTGAAACAGTGAGCTTTCCCTCAGAAAAAGCAGTGTATTTTATGTGATGCATTCTGAAAAATTCTTTTTTTTCTTTGCAGGGTTTCCATACCTTTTGCCTCTGCTGGCATATTTGCAGAGAAGGAGGCAGGTTATTATAAAATATCCAGTGATGAGCACGGCTTTGTGGTGAGGATTGATGTCAGTGGGAATATTCAGATATTCCTTAGAGAAAAATACTATAACAAGACCTGTGGGCTTTGTGGAAACTTTAATAAATTTGCTGAAGATGACTTCAGAACTCAGGAAGGTAAGACTAACTGATTATGTGTTAATGTACGCTCACTACACATTTCCTGGTGGGTGATTCAACAACAGCACAAAGATTTTGTTGATCTAGCAAAATGTTTCCACAAAACCTGTTAGGTATTTCATCTTGATATGCTAAGAAGCTGCTGTGTGAATAAGCACTTCCTTTCTTCTTAAAGAGAATTACTGCAACATCTAACTCCTGAGCAAAACCCAGAACTCTGAATTTAGCACTTTTAGAAACCTTGAAATATAAAGAGGAAGCTAATAGCTAGCAATGGCTATCATCTCCAAGCCCATAAGGCACAAAGTGCTCAGGAGTAGTCAGCATGGATTCACCAAAGGAAATACATGCTTAACCAATTTGATAGCCTTTAACAATGGGGTAACTATCTGGATAAATGAGGGAAAAGCAGTGGATGTTGTCTACGTAGACTTCATCAAGACTTTTGGTACTGTTTCCCAAGAGAAGGAAGGGCAGGCTAAGTGAGTAGACAGAGAAGTGGTCTGAAAACTGGCTGAACAGCTGAGCTCAGAGGGTTATAAACAGTGCTGCAAAGTTTAGGTGGAGGACTGCTGATGATACAAAACTGGGATAAGCACCTGATACACCAGACTGTACTCCCATTCTGAGCCACCTAGATAGGCTGTAGAGTTGAGCAGAAAAGAATTTGGGAGGATTAATCCCCTGCACTACTACAATCTGGGGGGCTGACCTGCTAGAAGGCAGCCCTGCAGAGAACAGACCCAGGGGTCCTAGTAGGGGTCCTCATTAACTATGAGACAGCCCTTGTGGCTAAGAAGGCCAATGGTCTCCTTGGGGTGCATTGGGAAGTGATCCTCCTCCTCTCCTGAGCCCTGGTGGAGTCTGAGTACTATATGGAGGACTATGCCCAGTTCTGGGCTTCACAGTACAAGGGAGATAGGAGCTACTGGAGATTTCAGTGGAGGACTACTAAGAAGATAAAGGGCCTGGAATGTTGCTTGCATGCGGAAATGCTCAGAGAGCTGGGTCTGTTCAGCCTGGAGAAGAGAAGTCTGAAAGGGGATCTTATCTGAAGGGACACTGTAAGAGAATGGGCCCAGAGGGATGTCACCACAAACATATATTGTTTACCACCTTGGCAGCCCTGCTGGCAGGGTGATTCATATGAGCTCTTTTTAGCTTGTTCCAAGTAAAATAAGTTTTTGGTTAATTCAGACATTTAGTTAATGCAGTTGTCTTCCATGTGCAGGGCAGTGCAAACAGCTGGGAGAGAAAATACTTCTAAATGTCAGAACTAGACAGTCTGCTGGTAATCTGTGAAACAATTTAATTTAATTTTTTCTTTCCACTGAAGTTCCTATTTGTTCTCCTTTTAGCCTAATTAGATCTGAGAAGGTTGACAAAGGTCAATCCAACCCAGGATGTGAGCTTAGTTTTGTAGCTTACTCACCTGGCAGAACTATAGGGTTACCTTAAGGTGGCCTGCAGATTGGATGCCTGTGTTTGAAGCTTCTATTGCTTCCTGCAATAATGCAGAAGCATTTGACTATCAGACTGACCCATCAGTTCTAATCAAATTTATTTCTAGACTGGATTTGTATTTATAGTAAGTAAAATTTTCTGTAAGTAGAGTACACAAAGAAAAAACTCCATAGTCTTGCCAAGATTGTGGGCTGTCATCTGGAAAACCCCAGAGAGTGCTATGTAGACCTCTCTGTGTGAGAGAGAGGGAGAGAGAGAAAAAGATAGAGAATGCAAATGCTAGAGGTTATGGACCAGGTGTTACGCTATAGCCAGTGAGTCTGTCAAACAACTGAGAAGTGTGTTTAAAACCTCTTTGATACAGCTTGCTTCTGAGAATGTGGATTATGGTATAGAACTTTATTCATTATTTTATATTTGTATTGGTATTGTGGTGTATTAAGAGAAGAAATACTTGCTGTGTTTTTGGACATTACAATTACAGGTAAATAAAAGTGGCACAGAGCAAAACTTGCTTAAACTTGGTGAACAGTATGTAGTTTTTCTTTTTGATATACTTGTAGTCTTGTTCTATAGTCTGTAGAGTTGTATGCTATTGTTACAGAACTCTTAGGATTCCTTGCTGCAGTTTCATCTGGAGCTGGGTATTGATATGACACTTAGGGAATAACATAGATCCTTCTGTATACTCTGTGATATAGATTTCTTATAGAACTTCTGGAAGCTTAAGTGATGTTACCCAAGTTATGGTATCCTATTAAATTAGTATTTTACTGATAGGTCCCAGCTCCTCCTGTTTTGAAGGCGATGGTCTTAGGAAGATGCAGGTGAAACTCCAAAGGGAAAAAAAATGCAAAACCTTGATGATTTATATTTCAGCTCTAGGAAGGCACATGCTATGCTAGAAAACTGTAAGAAATAAGAAGATGGGGTATGGAGTTGCTTGTGCTGACAGCTCATCCTCTAGAGAAATGCTCGTATCCTGTCAAGACTAAAAATTAGGACTAGATAGTTTGTACGTGATTTCTTGTTGTTATGTACAGCAGTAGATGCAAGCTATCTGCCCCTTAAGAGTTTCTTTCAGGGTGCAATACTGTTCCCTAGTTGTAAATATATCTAAAATGTCAAACAAATGTTCTTGAAAGCTTTCCAATCTTTTTCTTCCAGATCTGAATGAAGTAGTTAGTTTCTCCTCTGCTTTTTTCCTGCCTTGTAGCAGTACCTTATAGCGATTCTATGTATGCTTCCAGGCCTTGCTGACTGAAGAGGTCCTACATTCTGACATGACCACACATTTCTAACCAGTTTCATCTTAGACTTAGAAACCTGAAGCTTAGTCCTTTCTTGGCAGCAGCCCTCAACTCTACTGCATTTGAGTGCCTCATGAACATTGTCAGCATTTTACAATTAGGAATCCCAAGCACAGGCTAGAGCAAATGATTTTCATAATATAATAGGGGAAATTTGACATAAAGCAAACAATATTTGATCTGAAATCTCCTCAGGGAATACACATACGAGTAAATGGCAAAGAACTTAAGCTTGATGCATGTTAGTGGCTTCAAGTGCATTGACTTACATTGTTGCTAGTGTGAGACAGTCCAATGATAGAGGGTTCAGCACAAGTTCTTGTAGCTTATTATGTATGCCTGTATCCTCAGTCTTTGTTTAGTAGTGTTATCTTAAGGTGTCTCACAGTGATATTTGTTGTATTATGGGTGTGGATATCCGGGTCTTGATTATTTTTTATTTGTGCAAAGAAACTTTTGCAAGTCAAACACAAGTGTAATAATCCATTTTTTTAATCTTTGTTCATTAAAAAAAAAAAAAAAAAAAAAAAAAAAACAATGGATACAGCATCCCATTATGCTTTTCTTGGCACCAACAGAAAGCATTTTTCTGGGCACCTATCTCCAAATTATGGATACATTAATGATAAAACAACATGCACAGCTGCTTTTTGGATAAAGGCTTGGTATTTTGGACCTGCTCTATCTCAATCTGCAATTATCAAGCAAGGTGTTCTAGCCTTTTAAGCTGCTGAAGCACAGAATTTATGATGGCATTGAAGAGTGTCTGTTTCTATGTGCTTAACTTATACAATATCAGTAAAAGAAAGATATAGCATTTCAGGTACAGTTTTCTTTCCATAAGCAGAATAAATGCATATGAATGAATATGCAACTTTCCTTTTTGCATATTACTTTTTATCAGAAACTTTTAAAGCATGTTCCAAGCTCACAGTGATAGTGGTGTAGATAATATGCACTACTTTTAGTGACTACACAAATAAAGAGAAATTTTGTGTCATTCGGAAATCAAAAATTTGGGAGCATTTTTAGGATTTAGATTTAAGCAAGTTGAACCCTTTTGTATGGACTAATGTTCTCACTTTCTTTCTTGCATTTTAGTTTGAAATAAAAGGACTTATATTCAAAAAGGACTTCAGTTGTGATTGATTTGTTTTTAGAACAGATGAAGAGGGTTTGCCTTGTACCTGTATTTACCATATGGCATTCATCTAACATATTAGAAACTTGCATTCATGATATACTCTGAGATTCAATTCAAGCTGAGAACTTTTTGTTTGGAGAAGAGTGGCTTAATCACTGAGTTTTGCAAATGACCATTTTACTTTCTTCTATTGAAACTGTTCCAATTCATATCCCTAATTAATTATTTATTGAACCAGAGATGGGAGGGAAGATTCTATAGTCCGTGAATTCAATATATCATATCATTAATTCAGTCCAAACTGTTAATCACATCTTGTTTGTGAATAATTTTTCTTGCGTGGAACCATATTTTTCAGTAAGTAACCAACCTGTAAATGTTTATACACCTTAACTCATAGTATTGTAGTGCCTTACACAAATTTTTGCATTTATTTTACAGATGAGTTACCAGAGCAATGGTGAATTTAAGTGATTGGCCTGTGGACAACTGGAAAATCTGAGAGAGGTTCAGGAATAGAGGACAGAGGCGCTCTTGCACTTTAAGTGTGAGGCTCTTATTGCTACCACATTGCCTTGTGTGAAAATCAGTTGCAAAGCAAACAAATAGGAAACCTATTTCAGATTTTAAAAGGAACTAGTGATTTTGAAAACCACCTATCTTAGAGAGACATGATTTTCTGGACAGAGAGTAAATATCATCTGTTTGAAAATCAAATGAGTAAAAGCAGCTCTTCTGTCTTGAAAAGGCAAAAGCAAAAAAAAAAAAAAATTGTGAGGACATTTGAGTGTGTTTTCTTCAAAATGGACCAAGATAGATAGAAGGGCAGCAACCAGAGTGCCAAAGTCATGGTCCAATAAACAACATCTGTGATGAGACTCCTGAAGTCCTGGCTGTCGCTGTGCTAGCTGGTGGTGCCTCTCTTCTAAAGGGAGTTATCTGAGTTATCAAAGGGGCAGAAATTTTCTGGGAAGTGCAATGAAGGCAAAATTTGACTTGTTCTTTAACAGCTACCTTCTCACCCCATGTGAAAAAAATGACTGCACACTAACAAGAGCCTTGGGAATCTCAATTGCTGAGCAGCAACTTCTTGCCCTTATATCATCCCTTATTACAGTGTTTATCAGGTCTTTGAAACATTTGTTTCAGATCTATCTTTGTTTTCATTATATTTTGTGATGGCATCTTTTTTTTTTTTCAATACACTTTCGTCAAGACTTAGACCAAACCAGTGCTTTATAAAAATCCCATCCAGGCTGTGGAGGATTCTGGGCACAGAGTATATGATCTTTTATAGCTCCACTAGCTAGAAAATGTTTTTACAGAGATTTGGTCGTTTAAAAAAGAAGCAATACTATAAAAGGAACAAAAGCAAACCAAAACTCTGCTATAACTCAACAGCCTCAGTGAAGAAGCTGTACATCACAAATGCTCAGGGGAGGGATGGGGAAAGAGGCAGGGAGCAAGTGAGAGAGAGACATCTGAAACGTTGATGTATCAGATTGGGGCAAAAATTGATTAAGGTTGAGGACAGGCTGAAATCCAATCTCATTACCTGGGGGAAAGACTATTCAGCTAAGCCAAAAGACCTTTTAAAAGAGAATCAAATCACACATCATCAAAACGTGAAAGGAGCTCTCCACGCAGAAAAGGATAATTATGTTACGTGGTTGGAAATACAGTATCAGAGAAGGAAGCTGCCCTATCTCTGAATGTCCCATTAATAGTACCACATGCATGCTTAACTAATTTCATTTTTTCCTTTTTTTTGGCAGTTTTTGTTGTATTTTCCCTTATGCCATCATTCCCTTCCTGCTTCCTCATGCATTAGCGGAATGTCGGAATGCAATTTAAGTTTCAGGTGAAACTGAGCCCTAGTTGCAGAAGCCAGTTCTTTTCTTTGCCTGCAGCATTCAGAACATTCCAGAGATAACTCTCCCTTCTCCCTCTTTTTTTTTTTTTTTTTTTTTTATTACTTTTCTTAAGGCTCATAACATAGATTAAGTATTTAAGAATTACCACCTTCTTTAAGATAGCACGTGATGGGGCGCATGGTGTGGAAATTTGGTCACTCTACAAAGTGACTCTCTACAATTATAAGTTATTTTCATGACCCATGCTTTTTAAATGTCTAAGTAATCCCAGAACTGCTGTGTAATGAGGGATAGATTTGCATTAGAACTTTTCTGATGGTCAGTGAAACTTCCATCTGCAGCTCTGTTATGTATTTTCCTCCACATCTGATCTGTGGAAAAAATATTTATCTGTACAGATATATTTAGACCTCTGCTCTTCTTGTCTGTCATATGTTGTTCATCCAATTATATTGTAGCTTTGGGGAGCAAGGCCATGCCACTGAATGTAGGCATCATCTTGTAACTTCTCTTTGGGAAACTGGAGAATAATTTTTGAATGCAAGATCCTCTAAAGAGAGATCCTCTCTCAGGTTGGTGAGAAAACCACAGTGCTTGTAGCTCAGTGGATAGGACAGTGGAATAATTCTGAAAAGAAAATATCTGTATGTATTTATCTTTTGTGAAATGCTGAGGATGTTCTTAATAGTTCATAGCTGAAATGTGTCCATAAAATGTTTGTTGCCTTTTGTTTGAAATCCTTCAATGCTCCTTAGAGTTATATTTGAATGGTTGAGAAGCTTGACTTTGAATTAAGAGGCCTATCACCACTTTGTTTTGTGAACTGTGCTGAGCAGCTTTTAGTTCCCATGAGCCATTCTTCTATGCCCTCATCTTTCTCAGTCTTCTTTTTAACCTTTTCAGGGAAATGGATTGCCTATTACTGTGTATTTGTAAAGCTGCTAATTCAATGGTTGCCTGATTTCAGTTGGTACTGTGAAAATACCGGTTCTACTGCACCTATATTATTGCAAGTTATAAGTAATGATAGTAAGTAAAATACCATGTATCTTCAGTAATGGTGTTGCTTACTGCTAAGAGCAAAATATCTGGAGAAAAACAGGTAGGCAAAAATGCATTAAATGTGTTGTAGCACTAGCATTTTAAAGCTGAAATTACTCCCCAATATTTACCTGTCGACATAGATTACTTAAGGCTATAGCTGAAAAATCACACCAGAAAAATTGATCTCTCTGAATTCATTATTATTCTATATTTTTACTATTGAATTTTCAGGAAAGTTACATGGGAGAGAACCTAGAGAACCTATGGAGCAAACACAGAGCAACAAAATATTGCCTGTTCCAGACATCATATAGTTTGATTTAAGTGGCTCAGTACTTCCCATGGTACTTTCTGATACACAGATAGGCACTGACAACAAGAGTTTGAAGAGCAAGCTTAAAAAAACAGCAAAGTTTTTGAAATCTTTTTTTAAAGCACTTTACTTGAAAATATTGATCAGAGAATGCAGCAAAATAATTACAATAATGTAATGAAAATACTGCAGAAAATAAATAGATAAGAGTTTAATTTTACTGTCACTATAGAATAAAATAATCTAACAGAGAAAGGCTGGGTGAATGGAAAAAGAATAGACAGCCATCCCTTCAGTGTTAACAATTGATCTAAACTGCAAAGACTGAGTTATGAGGAAACAGGGATTTCAGGGGACCTGCTAGTGGAAACATCAACATGATCTTGCAAGTAGAGGCAGAGGAACACTGCTACAGAGCACAGCTTGTCTTTTCTTATGTTATTGTGAGTGGAAAACTGTATTATTTCAAAAGGTGTATTTAATTTTTTGCCATGTTTCCAGTGAGAGTAGATTTTGTCAGTTCTCTGATCTTCGCAATGTGTGATAACATAAATGGTTTGGTTCTCCTAGTTGTTTGTTTTATTTATTTTTTTTATTTATCCTGGTTTTCCTGTGGTTATTTCTTGCCATATATATGGAAAGTCTGTTTCTTTAATTATCTATCATCATTTCCTCTGAGTCTTCATCTGTTGACTTCTGTTTTGTGGCTAATTTATGTTATGTTTATGAATTCCTAATTTTCAGCATCCAAAAAATCCATAACAGTCTGGCCATGTTTTTACAATCCTGTTTTCTGTGTATGTTTCATGCTTATTCCTTAGATTGGGAACAATCTTTTTACATTTCTTGGGTTTGTACTTGGTGTACAGCGCTTAGTTCAATGTAATTTTCATCAATGATTTGTGCTTGTAGGTGCTTCTTAAGACTTTCTGGAGCACTGCTCAAGCACTGTGATGCAAAAATCCTGGAGAAATGTGTTCTTATCCAGTTCTTAGTTGGGAAATTCTCACATTTAAACAATTTCCTTTGCCTTACTACAGAAACAGAAATTGGTATGGTGAACTTTAATCATTCAAAAAATTTGTCTTCAAAATAATGAATTCCTAAAAAAAGAAAAAAAAGGAAGAAGGAAAGGTGTGTGTGTTTATATTTACTATAAAAATATAGAAATGTTCTAGTTTTGAGTATTTCTGCACTAGTTAGTTCAGATCACTTAAGATGACTTTCTATGAAAAACCAATATGGAATACAGATTCTTTTGATATGGTTGCTCTGATTCTTAAAAGTGACTTTTCCAGAATACAGCATTCATAGCAGCCAGTGATGACAACTTGTTACTCAGCCTCCTAAACAGCTCTGTCCTTCTCCTGTTTTTGATTCACAGGAACCCTTGTGAGAAACAGTTATGATTTTGCAAATTCCTGGGCTTTGCACAGCGAAAATAAGCGATGCAAGAGAGTGCAGACTCCAAGCAACACATGTAACGTTTCATCTGACATTGCAGAGAAGGTTGGTTCCCCAAGAGAGAACTCTGGCATCAAACCTCTTCTACCTGAAGCCAGTTTGCCAGTCTTGGTGCAGAGGAACAAAAGTGCTTATGGGGCTGAAAACAGCATGTGTGGGTTTTTTGTTTTGTTTTGTTTTTTTACTGTGTCGTTCTTGACCTGATAACTGCATGTGCTTACAACTGATTTTGGGTAGTGCTCACTCAATGTTTTCTGCACTAGGCTGCCCATTTCTGTAGAGCTATGATTTCAGATGTTGTATGTTATGACTATTGTCTTATCTGCATGCAGTGTTGAGAAAGGAACAGTTTATTGCCCACGCAGCTTATGTATTTTTTCTCTTTATCCTTTCTGTCTGAATTCTTTTGAAAACCATAGTGCATATTCTTCTCTCTCAACTTCACCCTGTTTACCTTCTTCTACCTTCTCCCTTCCGCTCCCCCCCAGACAGATAAACAAACAAACAAAATAGTTCTTTTTGGTGTAATCATAAAATCATAGAATGCTTAAGGTTGGAAGGGACCTTCAGAGGTCATCTAGTCCAACCCCTCTGCACACACAGGGTTATCTAGAACACATGGCACAGCACTGCGTCGAAGAGTATTTTGAAGATCTCCAGAGAAGGAGACTCCACAACCTCTCTGGGCAACCTGTTCCCATGCTCTGTCACCCTGTTAAGAATTTTTTCCTTAAGTTCTTATGGAATTTTTGATGCTTTAGTTTCTGGCCATTTCCTCTAGTTCGATGTCTAAGTGGTTGCCAAAGAAGCTTTCAATATTATTTGGGAAAGGTTTATTTAAGTAGCATCTCTTGTCATTAAGGCTGCAAATTGCAAAAAAAAAAGTTATTTTAAAAAATGCCAGTTTTGTGTCTATGGCCAGGGATAGTCATGCAGGATAAAGTACTGTCTTAACACTACAATACAATTAGTCTCACCTTTGTGTAGATTATGTAAAATATCGATGCTTTGTTGGAAGCTGTTTGCTTTCCAGCAAAATAATAACTACATTAAATCAGTTTCTCTCTCACGTGAGTTTGCAAACACTACCCTAATTTATTCAGTTCAATAGGCAAGAATAAATACAGTGCTGTTAATATAAGTCCAGCCAAATGAGTGCCTGCTGAAGAATTTAGAACTTTTTAATAGCTTGCCTTGTTTGTTTGCTTTGACTTTAGGAATGTAAATCTCCCCCATCTTGCAGCCTTTCTCTGTGAGGCAGTCAGCTGGTGAAGAAAACAATAGCGTTGATTCAGGATATTCCTCCTCCCCCATGCTTCCTACTCAGTGTAGATCTTGAGTTTTCTTTGCACTTTCTTCCCCCACTGTGGCAGCTATCAGAATAGCTGCCTAAGACCATCCTTAATGAGATGACCTCTAATACCTTTGTAAAATGTAGTGAAGGTAGAAAGCCCTTTTTGTCTTTTCTAGATTGCAGATGATACCCCTGGTTTTAATGGAGTTTGAAGGCGATGAGTGTAGTGTTCTGGGCAATTTGGGATTTCATTTTGCAAGTCTGCCTGAAAACTATGCAGATATGGGCTGAAATGAGATGGAGTTTTTGATGAGACTGGGGGAAGAAACTGATGATTTTGTGAGTACAGGAGAACACAAATCCTAATTCTGCCTCTCAGTAGAGAGGTCAACCTGAGCTACTGATGGTGGAACAGGAGTTGCCCCAGTGACTGTCGTCTGTGGTACACTGTGTGTGGTCTGGCCACACTCTTTCCTAGTGTTTGTCTTTTTCTCCCTATTCACTGGGGAGAAAGGTGCAGGGGAAGTGTCCTGACGCCTACTTCTTTTTCCATTGGAGGTTCTTGTCACTTCTTCTAGAGTAGACAAGTTCGGTAGATCTGTGTGACACCTCTTTAAATCTCAGAGAACGTGAGACACTTTCACATCCTTTTGAAAAGCGAGTCTTTCTGCTATCTTCCTTGACTCTTAAATTGTATCTCTTAAAGGCAATTGCTAAGGACTAGATGAATGCAGCTCATGCAGCAGCAGAATGCCATGCTACAGAAATTGGAGGAATGTATAAAATTCTGCCTACAGTTTTGTGTGGTGGGAGTGCAGAAGAAAGCCAGTCAGCAAGTTTATGGGCACTTAAAGTTGCCAGTGCTACTAATCCAAAGAAACACTCAAAGCAGGATTCATATAGTAATAAAGGAAGTAAATTCAAGACCTGTCTTTCAAATATTGCAGTCTACTCTGATAGTTTTTTACTCTTGCAGACTACTGTATTCTAATTACTGTTTCATCCTGAAGCTTTAGTGCCTGGTCTTGCAAGGTGTTCTTATTAGATGGCTCTTTCTTTATATGGAACAACTTCTAGGACTGATAAAATGTAAGAAAGAACACACTACCACAGTGAATAAGACTGCCGGTCTCTGATGCTTTCCACATAAATGTACTGTTTCTTATTTAAAGGATAGGGATCAGTAATCTATAAAAAAAGAAAGGAGATAAAATAAAAATAATTCACAGAATCTTTAAGCTAGAAGGTACTGTTGGAGGTCTTCTAATCAATGCCCTTGCATGAAACAGGGGTATCCTAACTCAGGTTGCTTCAGTGGCATTGGGAAATGCCAAGGATGGTGGTCCCACTGCCTCCCTGGGTACCTGTTCCAGTGTTTAAAAAAAAAGTGCCCCTCATGAGGAAAATTGTTTTGGTTATATTTATTTGGAATTTCCTGTGTTTCAACCTAAGTCTTTTGATTCATCAAAACATATTGGCAAAATTATGTCAAAAAAAAAAAAAAAAGAGCTATGATTTCTTGTATAAATCTATATGGCAGTTACATCTTCAGTGAGAGAAAATGTACTGTTTATAGATTTCTGTCAGTCAGCTTCTTGATGAAAATCAACTAGAACTCAGTCCATTCTTACTGAACAATAACAAGGAAATCTACAGGGAAAAAAAGAGTTTTAAATATTTTGATTTGTTGATTATGCTCAAAAATAAAAAGCACGTTTAGTGATTTATAATCAACATAGTTTGATTTCAAACTCACTCAATCCAAATGATTGTTTCCTCTACTTTTACCAGTACTTTGGATTTAGTAGACTATGCAGGCTCTCCAGGAGTCTGAGTTCTATTGCAACAAAACAGTTGAGGTGTATTACCTTTTAAACAAGGCTATTACCTTAATTAAGAAAGTTTATTAATAAGTCCCTATAAGGACATTTGGTAGTAGTTGCATTTGATAGTATCTAGATCAGACACTTCTCTACTCCTTATCTTCTATATGACCATGTGTAGCCATGTGTATCAGTTTCACCTTGAAGCTCTACTTTAATAGCTCTTTGGTTGCTTCTGTTAACTACTTCAAGCCTTAGGGCATTTTTTAACTTTCTCCTTCTTTTGTATAGTCTTAGATCAGCATCCACCACTCCTCTCCTCCATTTGCTGCTCCTCTCCTTCCAGTCTTTTTTTCCAATTTGTTCAGCATGAGGACTGGTATCTGGGCTCTACACTCTTTATTGTACATTAATCACTATATTAACTTTTCCTCTGTGAATGCGTGGCTGTAGTGGATGAATGGATGGAGGTCATTGCTAATTATGAGACCAAGCAGAATGTTATTTAACACTGGCAACAGTCTGTTTGCAAAAGCTGATTTGTCTCTTCTTCTTTTTTTTTCTTTTGGCACCACAATTGTCATACAGGGCATTATGGAAACATGCCAGCTACTAAGGACATCTTTGATTTTCTCCCGATGCCACCATCGGGTTGATCCAGAACCATATATTGATCTGTGTGAAAAAGACATCTGTGCCTGTATGGAGCGCATGGATTGTCACTGCCCAGTGTTCCTTGATTATGCAAGAAACTGTGCTCATGAAGGTGTGATTTTGGATGGATGGCCTGAAGAGAGCTCTTGCAGTAAGTTGACAGAGTTATTCCTAAGCTACCTAAGCTAAGTAAGCTTTGCTTACTCTTCTCTAGTAGTTGTTTTCCCTATAGAAAAATTAGTTAAATCATAAGTGAAGACAATATTGAGCTGCTACAGTTTCCTGCATGGTGTATTAGTATTAATACACAAAGTTACAAACTAGGATGTTCAGAAACTATTTGACACGTGATTCAGATGTGTGACTTTATTCAACCTCTGCTTGTAAGATAGTATCCATGTGAAAGATTTCAATTGGTTTGGTGATGACAGTTTTGTCTTTTACTGTTCTTTGTCCTTTACTGTCTCAAAAATTTGGAAGTGAGAAGTTGCCTTTATTAGCCAAATTTTACCTAGGTTTCCACACCTCTGCTAAGATTTTGCAACATGGAAGTGCTTATGTTGACTGTAATGGATTGCCTATACAGAGAGTAAAAGCTGGGTTTGCACTCAACTTGTGGGGAGTTCATATATACACATGCTTCCATTGGAAAACCCTAGTTAATTACAGAAATGAACAACAAAAAGTGCATCTCCTAATATCCTTCTGTTTCCTATGTTGTGCAAGAAGGATGATTTTTTTTTTGGCATGTTTACATTATTTGATTTCATGAGTTGACTTTGAGTTGTACTGACATCACTAGCATCATTAGCATCACTAGCAAGCAAAGTTTCTTCTCTGGTAAACTTTGCTGATGGCCACCACTGAAGAAAAAACGGCTTTCAGATTATACTTAGGACAGGAAGATATTGCTAACCACCTGTTCAAGAGAATGCACAGCAAAGAAGAGACTTATTTCTAGAAGTGGATCATTTCCTTGACATTGGAGCAAAAAACCATTAAATAAAACCTTGTCTCTTTGTTCATGGTGCAAACCAGAGAAACCAGTTTTGCTAAAGTTGTCCATAAATCCCAAACTGTAGCAATAAGGAAAGTAAACTCCTCTCTGTTCCCATGAGTCTTTGAGCTCATTTTAAATTCCTGACTTTATAAGGCTTTTTTTTTTTTTTTCCAAGGTGGGAAGGCAGGACAAGAGGGATGTGGAACTTCTAGAGGGGGTCCAGCATAGAGCAATGAAGATGATTAAGGGATTGGAGCATCTGTCCTATGAGGAAAGACTAAGTGAACTGGGCCTGTATAGCCTGAAGAAGAGAAGACTGAGAGGGAATCTTGTCCATATGTACAAATACCTGATAGGAGAATGTCAAAAGGATGAATCTAAACTCTTTTCAGTGGTACTCTTCTTGGTGGTGGCCAGTGACAGGACAAGGGGTAATGGGTATAAATTAAAACACAGGAAGTTCTATCTCCATAAGAGCAAGAACTTCTTGACAGTGAGGGTGACAGAGCCCTGCAACAGGCTGTCCAAAGGGGTGGTGGAGTCTCCTTCTCTGGAGATCTTCAAAACCCATCTGGATGCCACCCTGTGACACATGCTCCAGGTGTCTCTGCTTGAGCAGGGTAGCTGGACTAGATAATCTCTAGAGGTCCCTTCCAACCTCAACTGTTCTGGGATTCTATGAAGTAAAAGGAGAGATACTGTCCATGCCTGCTGCTTTAGTGGGTGCTTAGGTTTCCATCACTGAGTATCTGTACAAGTGTGTTCTCTCAAGCTGTGATTATAGTGGTCTTGGAGGCATAAAAGGCTGCTGTGTTGACACGGTGCTGATATTGCATGCTAGAGTGAACCAGTACCCAAGCTGTAGGGTCAAAGAGTACTGCTGTCTCTATTACCCATCTACATCTCTCATTAGGTGGTTTACTGCAAAGGACAGACTATAAACTTCTCTTCGTGCTTTAGAATCCTGTAGTTTATGTCTATGCATCAAAATGTAGGAGTGGATATAGTGTGCATTTGCACAAGGGTCTGGCATAGATAATGACAGCAGTAAAGATATGACAGCATGGAGGCTATGCTGTGCCAGTAATTCTGTTTTAGAGTTCTAGCTGTCTCACAGTTCTCCCTGGAAATATGAGACGTCATTGTGATTTCAGAAATGAGTTGAGTGACTGTATATCTGAAATATACAGAATATGCTTGCCTACCTGAATTACCTAGATATTGCTGTAAATCCATGTTTAATTATCCTTAGTTTTTCCATGTTTAATTATCCTTAGTATACTTGGAATTAATTGTTTAGATTTGTTTTATTAGAAAAGAATTTGGTTTTAAGCTCAAAACATTTACTATACAAACTAACAGATACTGCTGCTGTAGTAATCTGAAAATCATAAAAAGAAATAATTGATTAGAGAGAAGATGACCTTTTCTCTTTTCTGAGGTCTCTCTAGTTCAGTCTTTGACAATTAAAGGGATTTATTTGTTTAAGAGTTACTGAGAAACTTGTATTTCTAATTTCTTTTAATTGTTTCAGGGCCAAGATGTCCAGCTGACATGGAATATAAAGAGTGTGTATCTCCTTGTGCCAAAACCTGCCAGAGCCTGAATATCAATGAAATGTGTCATGGACAGTGTGCTGATGGCTGCAGCTGCCCTGGTAATTTATTTACTGAATTGTTTACAAAGAAACATTTGGCAGTGGCACTAGCTGTTTTATCAGAAAAAGAAAAGCTGTGTCTTCCTTTACATTTTCCTGAAATCAAAAGCATTTCTCTTTTTTGAGGCCATACCCTAGTTCAGTTTCTGAACTAGAGGCCATTTTTGAGGCCATGCCCTAGATCACACAAATAACACAAAGATCATTCCAGGCAGTGGTATAGAAAGAATGGGAGAAAAGCTTACCTATGTCTCAGGATCAGTGGTGACTACTGCTGCTAAGTAATAGGGCCAAAATCTCTGATAGTGATTGGAAGGAGCCCCCAGAGATGAAGAGATGTATCCAGTGATCAAAATATTTTGCTGCACAGCTGTTTTTAAAAGATGGAATGTCAGCTATATATCAATACAGGGATCTGAAAGAAAGAAATCTGTCATTTCTTGCACTGCAAACTTACAGTACAATGTGTGCTTTAGATGGTCTTTGTAGAACAGAATATTTTATATATAGAATACCTAATTACAGCTCTGTTGTATGGAAACATCAGTAGTTGGATGCAAATTGGGAAGTTAGCTCCTTTACTTCTGGCAGTATTTGTGAACGAAACCAAAGTCCCACAATCATGGTGTTCATTCATCTCAAACTCTGATCTGTGGCTCCTTCCTGATACTCGTTTCACAAAATAAGCAAGACAGCAGCTGAAAGTATACAACCCGCATGAGGTTGTATACTTTCCCTTCTGTTTCCTAGGCAGTGTCTGTTAGACTTGTCTGTTGTCCAGCTTTGCTCCTTTATTCTCTACTTTGTCTCTTCTCCTATCTCCTTATGACAGATACTAAACCTGTCTGTAAAACTTTTACTGCTGGTCATATCTATAGCTCTGGGTTTTACCCTTTGCAGACCACATTTTTTCATACAGGATCCTGGGTGTATTTCTCAAACAGTCAGATTTCCAGACTGGCTCTGATTAGTCTGTGCAGGCACTGTCTGAGCGAAGAGCTCCCCTGAGAGCACTAGAAATGCCCTCTTCAGCATGCTGGAGGAAGAGGTGGCACAGGAAATAAAATACTTATCAGCCCCCAAGAGACTTCTTGGCAAGCTTCCATCTTCTTAATTGCCGTATGAGAGTAACTAACTATGGATAATGCATATGAATTCTTTCAGAAATGTATGAAGAACTAGAAAATCTAATTGTTTTTGTGTGCTTATGTCCTTTTGTGTGTGCATGTATATATGCTGTGACCTGATCTATTCAGAGGGGAAGCTCCTTGATGGTGAACATTGCATTGAAAACTCCCACTGTTCCTGCATCCATTCTGGCAGACATTATCCTCCTGGCTTCACTATCTCGCGGGACTGCAACTCATGGTAAATGTGTTTCTCCGGTGTTTCTCCAGTGTACCTGCTATATTGCACACCAATTTGGTGACTGTGATCTATTTAATCCTCTCCATATATATTTTCTTATTTTCTTTGGCAAAGGCCTCTGGTCTTTGATTGGAAATGCCAGCCCCTTCTGTGAAGTAAGAGCCATTCACAAAGAGAAAATCAGCTCTCCTTTTTAAAGGATGTTTAGTCTGATAGAACAATGTGAGGATCATACTCCTTCAATCAGTAGAGAACTACCTGTTTCCTGCGGATAAGACAAACCGGCAGGTTCCCATGTCTGAGTAGTGTCAGCAGTGGTTTCTTTGTTTTGACTTCTTACATTTATCTAACCTCCTTTACACCCAGCTCAGGTTTTCCTTCCAAGAAGACATAGCTCAGGCATGTCCTTGAAACTGTTTGCAAGCTGATGAATCTTCCTAGCTGCATGGCTCATGATTTTTCATTTCACTTGTGAATACCAGTCTGAGGAAGAAGGGTAGCTATCCAAAGAAAGGAAGGGGAATGAGTAATGTATTTCTGAGCTGGTATGTATGTATAAGTGTGAACATATTTGTGGAAAGAGTTTAGCCATATGTTTCCGGTGAGACAGCAGAATAGGGGCTCAATTAAAGCTACCATATGCTGAAGAAAAATAGTCTATGCGTCATCACAGTTAACCAGAAGCAGTTCATTACCTGTACATGTGTCATGGAGTATGAACCATAGCCACGAGATAAGCATTTTATCTTTCTCCCTGGAGCCCTCTGCAGCTTTAAGCTTGGTCACATTGTTCAACTGTAGTGCTCTTGGGAGCTCAGTGCTGCCTACATGCTTCCTGCTATTCAGATTTGATACTGCTATGTACTACTCTCCTCCTTTTACTCTGTACTGCACTATCCTAAATAATTTGACTCCTCACAAATGGTTTTTAAGGATTCAGATGATTGAAAGAATACCAAAAATCTTTGAAACTTACCTTTGAATCCTTTGAAACAGCGCATTCATTAAATTTTAGGGTTGACTGGTTTGGTGTCACACCAACACTTGAAAGACAGCAGTAAGATCCAAACTTATCTCAGAGGTGCAGAGCAAAACTCAAGAGGCAGAAGCTACAAGAGAAATTCCATTCAGACATAAGAAAAAAATGATTCCCCCTGATACTGGTGCAGCACTGGAACAGCTAAGCAGAACAGCACCTCATATCTGAACATTTTGAAAAGCCAAATGGACAAAGCCTTATCTAGTTTTGAAGTTACCCTGCTTGTTGTATGGAAACTATGTAGTTTCCATAGTTCCTTATAACTTATTTTTTCCTATAATCCTGTCATATTAATAGAAATACCTTGAGAATATTGTTTAAAATCCATTCCAAATCAGTGGAATGTAGTTGAAAACTGTGTCAAGCCCAGAGCTTTGGAAAAATGGAAGAAGTTCCAATGTCTTACAACCAGTTGAGTTCATACTACCGCTCTGCCAAAAGCAGCTCTCATTGAATGACAAGAATTGATGAAGGAAATAGGTAGAAAAGGAAATATTATTTGCTTATTCTGATGAGGAGAGATGGAAGGGATATTGAGGACTGGTCGAATTTCTGTGAAACAGTGGATCATGTTTCAATTATTTGGAAAAAAATTGCAACAGAAAATTTGAATTCATGTTTTCTTCCCTAACTTGCAATGATATGTTTCCTAGCATATGTCGACGTGGCATCTGGATCTGCAGCAATGGAGAATGCCCAGGTATGTTGACCCCAATAGTTTTAGGGGCAAATTTGTCCTTGTTCTTGCTTGCTCTAGTTGCAAGTGAGCAGGGGTCATGTTTTAGAAGCCCTACATTGTGAGACAGGCCGGACTTTGTGCTCCATATTTTATGTGCAGCAGTGAAAATACCTGTTTGGTGAGAATTTTTTTTATCTTCTCGTTACTTGTTTTACCAAGATATATGGGTATATACACTCAAAGGAACAGCTTTCAGGTAGACAAACACTGCTGGGTTACTTTGAGCAGCAACTGCCTGAATCTGTGTACTTCTGCTGATGGCAATTCTTGAAGCACTGTGAGTAGGCTGGATCACTCTTAGTAGCCCTGCATTTCACAGATCATGGCAAACTGGAGAGGAGACCCAGGAAGTGTTCACACTGACGTCTCCCTGGTCTGTCCCTCAAACTCATATTGCTGCTGTCCCAGTTGTGTCCCTTCCTGTAGGGAGGATGTGACTTTTCCTGCTGCATGTTGGCCATTTACTCATTTACTTATGCTAGGTCTGTGATCAGTCTCAAGTCCCTGCACTATGTTCAGCTCTAAAAAGGCCTGTTTAACCTGAAGTGACATTTGACTCTTCCTGCCTTGTATGTATATCCTACAGGAATCTGTAGGAACAAAGCACAGCTCTTCATCTTGTTTGTCTTCCCTGCTTTTGAGACCTGAAAGGGGAAAATTGAAAAGGAGATGGGGGTTATGGCAGGACAGGAAAGGGGAGAGCAAATAAATTTTTGAGATGAGATCCAGTGGGCTGTGCTACCATTCAGAGGGACCTAGACAGGTTGGAGAGTTGGATAGAGGGGAACCTTATGAGGTTCAACAAGGACAAGTGCAGGGTCCTGCACCTGGGAAGGTATAATCCCAGGCACCAATGCAAATTAGGGGTTGACCTGCTGGAAAGCAGCTCCTCAGAGAGGGATTTGGGAGTCCTGGTTGACAAGAAGTTAACCATGAGTCAAAGATATGCCCGTGTGGCCAAGAGGGCCAATGGGATCCTGGCGAGGATCTGGAGGAGCATCAAGAGGAGTGTTGCCAGCAGGTTGAGGGAGGTGATCCACTCTCCTCTACTCAGTTCTGGTGAGGCCACATCTGGAGTATTGTATGCAGTTCTCGGTTCTGCAGTATAAGAGGGATGTGGATAAGAGGGACATGGAACTTCTAGAGACGTTCCAGTACAGAGCAAGAAGATGATTAAGGGACTGGAATATCTATTGTATGAGGAAAGACTAAGTGAACTGGACCTGTTTAGCCTAAAGAAGAGAAGATTGAGAGGGGATCTTGTCAATATGTACAAATTCTTGAGAGGAGAATGTTAAGAGGGTGGGTCTAAGCAATTTTCGGTGGTGGCCAGCGACAGTATAGGGGGCAATGGGCATAAATAAAAACAGAGGAAGTTCCGTCTCCATATGAGGAAGAATTTCTTTACTGTGAGGGTGGCAGAGCACTGGAACAGACTTCCAGAGTCTTGAACAGGATGATGATCTCTAGAGGTCCCTTCCAACTTCAACCATTCTGTGATTCTGTGATCCCCACAATGTGCAATCTCCACAAAAATGGGAAAATCACAGTTGTGTAAAATAAGTATCAACAAGTCTAGCTTTCTATTCATAGTAGGCATGCCTGATCCCTCAATGATCTATTCTCTCCTAACTGAACAAATAATTGCCCCAAAATGTTAGCAGAAAAAAAATGTGGGTATGCAAATGCTCAAAATAGAAATAAGCTTTTTAGGCAGGCTGGTGAGCAGTCTGTGATATTCAGGAAAAATCTCATGAATTGCGAGGAATCTAACAGTCTAACAAATGAAGTCAAGTATGCAGCCCCAGGAGATCCTACATGTCTTTTAGCAGATGTGCAGTAACATGTTTCCAAATAAACACTAGGTATTTTTCTAGCTTTTGTGTTGATATAGGTTAGAAGTTTTAGCCTTATTATCATATGGCCTATGCTTAATTTTGTTTTAAATAGATAATATGCAGATGAAATTTATATTTTCAACTCCAGCCATTTTTTCTTCATTGCGATTATGAAAATGAAGATAATCTGATACTGTATTCAAAGATAAATCAGAGATCAAACTTTGTGCCAGAGAGAGCATAGTATTGCTGCATTTTCTGAGTTGGAAGCATTATAGGATGAGTAGAAGTCAAAAGCAAAAGTAGCTTATTTTTGTGCCTCCAGTTGGCATATCCAATTATTTTTCAATTAATCTTGAGTAAGAAAGGTTCTTGAACTGTACTATACATACGTTTAGTACATGTACCTGCTAATGTACTCAAACTATAATGAGACAGTTGTGTGACAGGGCAACAAAGCCTCTTGAAGGAACAGTACCCAAGCTTACCTTGTTAGCTATCCTCTTTTCTCTTTATTTGAAACAATGCTGCAGTGTATTTTTATTGTTTATTTAGTATTTTTAGAATATGTATTTCTAAAGTCATCTATCATAGTAAGTTTATGTACTTAGATTCATAAATTCCTTTATTTTCCCTCAATAATTCCTTTATTTGTTACCAGCATATTTGCCAAAAGGAGGTTTCATGTGCATTGTGTGAATAAAGGTGATAAGCTGCATGCCCAACTACAGCTAGTGTTTCAGAAGCCAATGCTGTATCAGACAACTAGCAAAAGTTGACTAGCAAGAGGCTATCAAGCCAATATCACAATAAAATTAATTAAAAAGACTTTGGATTTCAGGAAATCCCATGAAATGAATTACAAGAAATGGAGTAGTTAGTTAGATCCATAAGAAGAGACTTTGCCATAGGTAAGAAGAATCTGTCTGGGGAATCAGGCCTTAGTTCTTCAAGCTGCAAACCTTTTCTGTCTGTTCTTAGTTCAGAGAACACCCTGGCAATCAAACTATGCAAAACATTTTTTTTTGACGTATTTTCTTTAATTCTCTTTTTCCCCCCAAATCTAGTAACTTGTTAATTGATTAAGTAGTTAATAAATCTTGTCTTATGTTCAATATAAGTTTTATCTACTAGAAAATATGATTGTAGGGTGAGCTAGTAAATACCAAGACCATCATACTTTCCACGGACTGCCATCATGGCAGAAGGACACTTCTTAGATTGACCGGCATCTATGCCAGATTGGAAGTTCTCAGGATCTGTGAAATTTTTCTTTAGTGAAGGATGGTTTAAGGCTGTTAACACTGACTGACATGTTGGAGAGGGAAATTTCCATTTGACATGCATTATACAGAGTTTCTGAGAAACTCAAATGCGGGGAAGAGAGAATAAGTCATGAAGTTCATCTGTCAGCTTGTGACATTATCCATTGCAAGTGGCTTGCCTAAGTAGGCTCCACACCTGGATTTTGTTCTGGACAAGGAGCTCTGTTCCCACCTGTGGAACGGGTGCAAGTGTAATACTCTGCTCAGCTTATAAAGAAAGAGTTTCTCTATAAGCTTTTTGGAGTTCCTCTGTGTTTGCAGAAACCCTAGGATAACCCAAAACTGAATGCCAATTGTGACATCTGAATACCACCTTCTTGGAAATGAAAATAAGTCACATCTTGCAAAAATATCAAGAGGCTATTATGCTTAAATGTCCTCTTTGCAGTAAAAGGAAACAAGAGTTACATTTTATTCTATAAGTATTTTATATGTATCTGTAATAGCTATATATATGTATTTTTAATTTGTGACTTAAGATAATGATTCAAAGTAAAGATTAGCATAAATTCTTCCCCTGGAGAGATTCCAAGTGTGATTGTCTTCTACTCCTTCATCCTTATATATATATATATACACATTATACATATATGTATATATAAATATATATAACCTTCATGTTAGTGTCATTACTGATGATGACATCAGTATTCAATGCAGCCCAACAAATGGAACAATATCTTTGGGCAAACTTCCTTAAGGAGATCACTGTGAAGAAGACTTTCAGACACTATTGCCTTGCTAAAACCGTACTGGAATGCTCTAAAAACACCAGTAGAGAGACAAAGACAGGGGTCACAATCTGCCAAGACAGAAGTGTTTAACACAGACTCAGAATAAGGCATCTCTCTAAAAGAAAAAGAAAACAGCAGTTGGAATCCAGAAAATATTGTTGCAAATTTTGTTTTTTAACTCTATGAAAATGTTTACGTTCTGCAGCATGCTCCATGAATACAGATGTGTTACGCTTGATTAAGGGAAAGATTAAAGTGTACTAAGGCAAGATGCTGGAAACCTCCACATAGAGGTAAAGAGGCAATATGGCCCAGCACATAGAACAGAAAGAGGGAAACTTTCCAACATAAAAAAGTGGAGGTTACTGCTTAAAATTGATTAGTGTGCTCAGCACTCACTTAAATAGAAATTCAAACACTTGAAGCTAAATTATGATTAGATTCATGTCTCTAATTCGATAAACTATTTTACTTAACCTGATATAATTTGTGTATGACTAGGCCTGAGGAAAATGATTATCAGCACTGAATTTCTAGGATCACTTTGATGCATACTTGCTGAAGGTTCAAGCTTTTTTCAATGCAGAGAATAAACTGTCCTCCTGCAACCTAGTTATTAAAAATGTACTTCTTGTAAAATTATATGGACTTTTTCAGCTCTTGACTGTGATTTATATATTATATACTCCATCTTTTGTTGGTACTATTGTTATTGACTTGCAGGAATGTATAATGAGATAAGTACCTTGTCTGTGCTCTACAGCCTCAAGGGGACATGGGATTTATGAACCCATTCCCTCTGTGATTTAGCAAGCACAGTGTTTTGCTCACAGTTGGCACTAGAGTGATTAATTTCTCTGTATTTTTCAGGAGAATGCTCTGTCACGGGCCAATCCCATTTCAAAAGCTTTGACAACAAGTATTTCACCTTCAGTGGGATTTGTCAGTACCTATTTGCCAAAGATTGTGTGGAAAATTCCTTTTCTGTTATTATTGAGACTGTCCAGGTAACAGCAGCAGTGGTATATGTGTGTGTGTGCACACTTGAGAGAATGGAAAGGGTGTGGGAGTATGGCATAAATTGTGCACTCCAGCAAAACTAGTTTTCCTGAGAAATAACTAGTTTAAATAACAGATATGCACGCTCCTTGATTAGAAAAAGTTTTGCTTTTTCTTACTGCCCTTCATAGGAGGCTGCCTGGGGATTTGAATTTGTAAAGAGATATGGACAAAGAGGCCTTGCTGTCCATTTGCCAACTGAACAAATAAACAGAGAAGAGGGTATGCCCTAACCGAGTACCCTGTAGAAGGTGACTCAGGAATTACTTTGGAAAATAACTTTTCTCAGAATCTTAGTGCATTGTCATAGAACTCCCTCAAGTTATTTTCCATGAAGTCACACTGGTTAGCGAATTTCTGCTGCTCACTAGACGGTCAGGAAGTGCCAGCTTTCTCTACTGCCCTCTAGGAAAGACAGCGGAAGGTCAGTTGTGGCTCAAGGGAAGGAGAAAAGGATAGGAATGGAAAGCCTGGAGTGAGTGTCACAGGAAGATAACTCAGTTCTTTACACATCAACTGGACGTGCTTGGGAATAGGTGAATTAAACTAGAGAGCAAAGAGGATACCCAATCAACAAGGAGACAAAGAAAGGAGTAGGGCATGGGAAGGGCAGTAAGAGTGAATCAAAAAATTTAGGCAATGTAGGAAGTATTCTTGCCCTGCAGATGGAGAGAGGGAGGAAGGTACAGGGGAGAAGTAAGAGGGAAATAACAGGCTATAGAGAAGTGCGATGTGGCAACTCTAAGTGCAGCTTATGCATGTAGCCTGCATCAGAAAGTCCTGATAATGCAGCTCTGAGATTACTGGTGTTGGTGAACTGGCATAACAGGTTTTCATTGAAACTTCTCTTTTGAAACCAGAGGGAAACCTAGAATGTGTAATCACTATTCCTCATCTGTATAACCCACGGCCTGGAAAATAAACAGGAACAACAGTCTCAGAGAGTGCAAAATGCTTTGTTTTTTCCCGGTCTGATGAGATTTTCAGGGTAGCTTACCTTCCCAGTTCAGCGCTCAGAAGAAGCTGATGGTAGATCACCTGGTGGATGGCTCTGTGTCCTGCTCACGTCCATATAGTATAATTCCTGCAGAATGCTTTCCAAGGCTCTGAAATGAAAACTTACATATAGTTTCCTGTTGTATGAGCGACAAGACCATGAATGTGGTAGTTTTAGGGTATGAAAACTAGATCCATAAAAGCATCAAGATAGCTTCTGAATTAGATGCCCAAATATCTTTTGTGGATCTGGGGGTAAGGTGAAATCTGGTATTCAAGGCAAATGTTGACTTCTTGTAGTGTGCAGATGATCCTGATGCCGTATGCACTCGCTCAGCTTCTGTCCGAATTCAGGATATGGAGAATAGCCTCATTAAAATGAAACATGGAGGAGGAATTTCCCTGAATGGACAAGACATACAGATCCCTTTGCTGCAAGGTATGCTTGCATGAGCTACCTCTGGCCGGCCCCTGAAGAGATCTCCTTTTCCTTTGCATCTGCTGGCATACTTTATCCCAACTTAATCAAAAAGTGTTTTCAATAGCTTTTCATTTACAGTTTTTATATTTCTGTGCTCTAAAAGTCCTCCTGTTCCCTCTTCTCTGTACAGCTCACATCACAGCTCAGCCCCACTAAACCCAGGAGAATTAAGCTGGCTTGAATATGAGACATTTTCTCTTGCCTAATTCTTCTCTCCTCAAAACAGAATGTAGAAATCACTCTAGTTATCTTGAAAAATATCGAGGTTAATTCCTGACTTTATGTAGAGCAAAAATTCATGCCCTTTTAATCTTCTGACTGCCTTAAAGCAGAGCCTATGGACATTAATGAACATTTAAACTGCTGAGCAAGCACAAAGTTTAGGAAGTGTGAAGTGTGCTTAGCTGATACTCCTGACTTTAATATACCTGTGTACCCACTGCTGTGTAGTCACAGCTCTTTTGCATGTTCAGGGTGACATAATACTCCTAGAGGATGAAACACTGCATTGTCTTGACTGAAACTGTGTGGTTGTCTTCAGGTGCACTTCGTATCCAGCGTACTGTGATGACTTCTGTTCGCCTCACCTATGGGGAAGATTTGCAAATTGACTGGGATGGTCATGGTAAATTCTCAGTGAAGGTACTCTTTCTATCTTTTTTATTTCTGTCTGTTTTTTTTTTCCCTCGCCTCTCTTATCCTGCCCAACCATGTACAAAGATTTTCTTGTTGAAGTAAGAAATTACTTTGTGTTGCATGTTAGAAATTCCATTCTCTTGTGCCCCCAGAGCAATATACAGGTCTTTTTTTATTCCATAACACAAACATTTTCATCCCCCAGCAGGTTTGTAGCTTTTTTTTTTTTTTTTTCTCTCTCTCTTTTTGTGCAAAAACAGACATTATTAACCATAAAGAGTTTTGTGTTTTGCACAGCCTAAAATATTCTCCAAACTGTTTTTTTTTTTTGCTTCCATTTTCCTTTACTGTCCTTGTCTACAGCAACATATTTGCATGAGATAAAAAAAAATGAAGAATATGGCTCTAGGAACATCATTATTCATAATTTCGCAGAAAAAAAACAATTAACTTCTACAAGTCATGTTGCCTGCTACTTCTGTGATGAATGTTTAAAGTCAGTCTTGATTAACAATTAAGGTTTCTCACCACTGCAGGAAGCAGTAGAGTGTAGGAACACGCAAGCTAGGTTTAAATAAAATGAACTGTAAGAGAAGTAGTCTAGCTACAAGAACACAAAGCTTTACATGAACAACTTTCTCTGTGCTGGAAGGTACCGTGTTAAGTTGCAGGGCCGAAAGCAAATCTGAGTAAAGAGGAAGGGATTAACTACCATGGAATATTCCCCTGATTGCTGATAAGCTAACACATACACCTCACCCTATTTCAGTGGCTTCTGGAATCACTGGAATGTTTAAATCACTATTCACTATGCCAAAAGATATGCCGTAGTTTGAGTAAGACAAAAGTCATGGCAGTGCTCTGGGCTGAGTTATTTGGAAGGTCAAATTACATAAAAGAGCAGCAAAATGTCTTCGAATCTGCAAAAAGGGTAAACAGCAAACCTATTTTAATGGCCAAATTGTGATCATTTTCTCCAACTAAGCCATATATACCCTATCTGCTCATGCAAGAAGCTGTTTTCTTGAGCTTGTGAGGCCTCAGAGGCTGCTAATGTTGTCTCTGAGGGCGTATTCACTCACTCAGTGGTGCTAGTCCACCTGCAGTGCTGCATCTCAGAGTGATGATATGCAGGCCTAAATAATATAGAGCAACGTGCTCCCACATGTTGCTGGGCCACTGCAGACGTCATTGCTCATGGCATATTTGCATGGAAGGGTGCGTTCTTAGTAATCATGACGTCTTGTTGTGTTTGAGGCTAATTTGTAATAAGGGCTCTACAGCTGGACCTGGTGTGGGGCTCTTTTTTCACTGAGAACATTTCTTTAAGGAAGACAATTGTCTGGAGATACAGCTAATAAAAATCAGTGAGTGCTGCCATTTCAGAATCATGGCATGGGTTTTGTACTCTTGCCTGCCCAATAATCTGATTTAAATATAATATCTGGGACAATGTATGAAAGTTAGATTCATGAAAGCTAGGGAAAATACAACAGAGGTTAAGAATTATGTTGGAAAGTGTTTTTGTTGTTTTGATCAAGCCTGTATCTTTCTCTTTCAAGAATCCTACAAGTTATTTTGGGGCTCAGAATAATTCAGCTCAGTCATGTATCAGAATTTTTGGCTTTCCTCTTTTTCCAAAGTATTCTTCTGCCTGGTCAGATATCTATGTAGCCTGGCAAATTCTTTTTCTTATATTAAAAAAAAAAAAAAAAAAAAAACACACAAAAAACCCACAAAATTTCTTCTTTAGATACATTACACAGAAAAGCAGAGGAAATCCCTCTAATTGTCTGCATTTACCCATTTCTGCTCTAAATTTCTCCCCTAGCTGGGTACCTGAAGCATTTTTCTTATTGCTTTACAGAGTTAATTTATTTTGGATTTGCAGACTGACCTGTTGCCAAATATTTCTAACAATTGGAGGAAGTGATATATTTCCACTATCTTGGCTAATGCTTCTGGCAAAAATTCTTTCTGTGTTCCCCAAGAAGACACCCTGTTCTGTAACTGCTTGATGTCTGTGATTTGAGCTTCTACTCAAGTGCTGGTCTTTCCAAAATATGTTGGAATTTGAGTTTGCATGAGTCATTCTGTTTCTGCAGAGCACATGAAAAAGTCAAATCCTTAGTTATTGGAGTAATGAAGAATATATATTCCTGGAAAAGTCCTGATCTTTTTGACACTCTGTGTTTAATATCTGACTGCTGTGTTCTCGTGGAAGGAGCATTTTTTTGAGCTTTTTAAATCCTGTTTCACAGATTATCCCTACCAATATGACTAAAACTAACAATCTAATAAATGCATACAGAGAGCTATTGTAGCATTAAATCACTGAATCAGCTCTTCAGGAGAGCTGGTAAACCTTGTGATGGACCAGGCCTGGACTTCTAAAAGAAGCCAACAATTCCTGGAATAAAAAACTTTTGCACCTTCTTACTGGATACCTTATTTAGGAGATATTTCCTCTGTTTACTCCTTAGTTTAGGACACATTTCGAATGTCTCTGGAGCTACAATAAGAATAAGGCCAGTGAAAAGTATATCTGTTATATGGATTGTTTGTAATACTTGTTTTAATATGTCATATTTTTTTGTATGCAGGAGAAAGATCTAATGTGAAGTAATATAGCTTTAGGGGAAATACTCGTTCTTATTTTAATGACATGCTTTAATTTTAAGGGAAACAACTACTCTATCATTGTCTCTGCTTTGGGATTATACAATCTATTTACATATTCTTCATGTTTGAATATTTTTTAAAAGATGGCATGGATTCAGATGGCCTGTATTTTTCTCAGATTATCACTGCCCTGGAGAAGAGAATAATTTCACTATATCCCATAATGCCCCCTCTTCACAACTGATGTCATGCTCATTTACATGAGGGAAAAATATTGTGCTTTTCAAAGTACAGAAGTAAGTCATATTTTCCCAGGCACCTTCAGTTAATCATTTAAAGTTATCAGTGTAGCATGCAGATATAGCCCTGTTGCTACTACTAACGGCATTTTATTAGCAGTTTAAAAATGTAATAGGAGATTTTCTCTATAGTGTTGTTTATTTATGTATTTAAGAATTCCTTTGATTTTAGATTGTACTCAGTTCATTCTTTAGAATACTTTGCCATACAGTGATGACTTATTCTAGAGGATGATGGGGCTAACATTGTGTTCTTTAGCTGTCTTCAGTGTATACCGAAAGGATGTGTGGTCTATGTGGAAATTACAATGGTAACCAAGGGGATGATTTTCTTACACCTTCTGGCATGGTTGAAACTCTTGTGGAAGATTTTGGAAACTCCTGGAAGCTCAACTCAGGTTGCCAAGACTTATTAAAACAAGACAACTCTCCCTGCAATCTCAATCCTCATTTAGGTACTGAACTCCATCCAAAGTTGACGTGTGCTGATATGTAGGAATGTGTAATCTTCGGTTTCAAATAATAAAAAAAGAATAAAAAGAAAGAGCAGCCAGTATTGCTCACATTACTAGCTGGGTAACTTTAATCTCTGTAAAAAATAAATGAAGCACTGATTGAGGCAGGCCATGAAAAAATGGAAGTTTTGTGAAAAATGAAAACAGAAAATAACTGTCTGGAGAACCTTTGTTTTGAGCCACAGTCAGGACTGGATTAGTAGAGCATGGCATAAACATTTGATGCTCAAATTAATCATAGAATTGATAGCAATAATACACATTTGTCCTCTGGGTGCAGAAAACACCCATCCTTTTCTCCCTTTTGTCCTTATACCTTTTTACTTTTTCTGACCTTTTATCAACCTTTTTTAATTGCATTCCAAAATGCAATGTTCCTCTTCTCTGTGCTACTTTACTGTCTGGTTGAACATGGAGAGTAATTTTCTTGATGCCAAGTGTTGCATCAGCCTATAGTTTCCAGAGAGAGGAAGAACACACAAAACTATGTGCCTGTAGACCAGAGCAGGCACTGCTGATTTGTGAGTATGGTAGCCTAAAAGACTAAATTTTGCAAATGTAAAATGCAGCAGAAAGCAAGCGCCCTGTGAAAGGAAGTAAGGTGCCAAGAATAGTAGTAACAGAATAGAAAATTATTGCTGTTCCTTGATTTGTTTTACTAGTGAAATATTATTCTTTTAGTGGAAGATAACCTACAAGCAATGATGTTATTCCTGCTTGCTCCCATTTTATTGATCTGGATATTTTTTACTCAAAAGCAGAAGAAAACACTTACTATGACTGTTCTAGTTTGCCTTAAAAGCCAATGATTGCTTGAACAAATGCATACTGTTTCTTTCTTTTTAGCCAAGTATGCTGAGGACTCTTGCTCTATTCTAATATCTTCTGCATTTGAACCCTGTCACCGTGAAGTCAGTCCCACTCCCTATGTGAAGAACTGCCGCTTTGATGTTTGCTCTTGCGCTGATGGCAAGGATTGTCTGTGCTCTGCTATTGCGACTTATGCAACAGCGTGTGCCCAAAAGGGTGTCCTGATCCAGTGGAGAGAACCTGGCTTCTGCCGTAAGTGAACTATTCCTAAAATCTGTAGGTTTAGTAGGGAGCTCCTTCCCTATTGTAAGTTCTAGTGTGATTCATAGCCAAACTACTATGAAAAAGCAAACACCTTTTATTAATTTCTTTTCTTTCTCTACTAAGTCATGTGGTAGGAAGAAAAATCCATTGCAATGGAATATTGATGGAGTATGGATACACTTTTTCTCATAAATATTTATGAAATGGATTTTTTCCCCTCATTTTCCAGAGCAAATTTACTAGTAAGGAGAGAAGATAATTGAAAATTTTTGGGAAAATCATGTATGCTTTGTTTTTCTCCAGATCTATTCCATTACTTCTTCCTAAACTGTGGGTGGGGAAGCCATTTATGACCTGAGTCGCTGTGGAAACTAAAAGAGAAGTCATTGGTGATCCATCTGATAGGATCTGAATCAGTAGCTACTGCCTGTGCAGGATGGGTAGTATTTACTGCGAATGAGAACAAAACCAGTTTATGTTAAATTGCTGCATGATATTTTATGTAAATGTTCATAGAGCAGAACAGTAATGTAATAAAAATCCTTTAAAAAAATGTGCAGGTCTGAAGGCTGAAAAAAAGCAGGTGATAATGCAAGATTTTTCTTTCTGTAATTGAACAAGTCAGTTCTCACAATCTTTAATAGTGCAGCCCTGCTTCCTCTTCTCTGTGTATTATGCCCTCATAAAGTGAGGATTTCTCTGATTGCACATCCATCAGTGCCCCATAAGTAATCCTGATGCCCAAACATCTCCTGTCACATGAAGGAAAATAATTACTCCTTTAATGGATCTGAAATGAGAATGTGCAGACTGCATAATTCATGCTGATGGCCCAGTGCACTGAACATGTGCTTGGTTCTATTGTTGGTCAACTGAGATTCAGTTTCTTAGGAAGTGACTTAACAGAAGTGGTTTGCTTGATTTAGAGTGATTCAGTGGCAGGGAGATAACCTTTAGAACAGTATTCCTGCTTCTAAAATGCTGCATGTCAAGTTTTCAAACACATTCAGCCCCTAAGTCTTTAAAATGTTTTTAGTTTCATGTTGTTCATGAATAGCTGGGTGCTATCCTTGCAGTCCATTGTGGATAAACAATAGAGCTAGTCCCTTAAGGGTGCATGGAAGGAGGAGGTAGTCTATAATGTAAGGGCCTGGGTCTCTCAAGCACTCTAATCCTCACACATACATGTATGTATATATTATACACAGACACACACACATATCATATATATGTGCATATGTGCACATATATATAAACATATGCACACATATACTGGTGTGTACACATATATGTGTGTTTGGAGGCAAGGGCAAATCAGCCACTAAGTGTCTAGACCTTTCTTCACGTTTCAGGGATACACTGGTCAGCCCTCTTAAGGTGGTGGTGAGCAGGCTGGTGGTTTACTTCTCTTTACATATCTTCTGTGCAAGGATCTGAATGGAGATGAGGAGGGGAAGATCCAGGTGTGGCATAGCAGGGAGTAGGGAATTAAAGGCAGAATCTTAGCAGCTTTTGGGGATCACTATATCATACAGTGTGGAAATGCTCACCACACTGGCCCCTGCTGATGGAGCAGCTCTGTTAAATCTAGTTGTGTTGGGGTGCATCTTAACCTAGCACTTCTGACCTAGGTGTGATCATATTTTCCCACTGAGCTACTTGAGCAACTGGTTAGAATTTATGTCCCTTTCACTTCACCAAGAGGGAGGTGGATAAACTATCTCACAAATACCAGTCCGCCAATGTTTTCCTGCTCCTCTCATCCCCAGGACAGGCTTGGCACAGCATGTATCTATTTCAGTTTTCAGTTTTGTACAGAAACTAGATGCACCTCACCTTTTCCTCTCATTTCCTGGCAATAACAAGAAAAAGGATGTTTTAGTAAGAGTATGCTACAAAACATGCAGACAACAGTCCCCTCCCAGGTCAGTTCTGCTGTGTTTTTTGCTGTTAAAAACAGACGTTTGCGGGAGGTGACACTCTAGTGTAGTGGAACTTGAAATGCAAATATGACTTTGGATAGCTGAAGTAGAAAAACAGGGAATGTCGCTAAAAACTTAGGAAATGCATGGTTTTAGAGCTTTAAAGCTTTAGCTAAAACCTGGATCTGTGGTTAACTTGTCTCTGTGGGCAGAGAGTGTTACTATGAACTGGAAGTAGTGCAAAATATTGGACTCATTTATTTGATCTTTCCTGATTCTTGAAATAATATTAAATTTACATGCGTGTCAAAAGGCTGCCAGACCAGTTCCTTGTTTTCAGTGCTATATTTGCTATACAGCAAATAAGAATTTTAGCTGAGGCTTCCTATTGCTTGCACATGCCTTTAGTAATAAAAGCTTGTAAAATGGTCTTCAGATCTGGACTCTGCCTGTTCAGTATTTGATTTATTACAGGGATCGTGTTCATGTAATTTAGAAGCACTGTCCTACAAATAGCTGCCAAAGACTCCTGAAATTGTGTGTGAATTTGTCATCCATTTATTTCTGAATTAGGCCATACCTTGAAGGTATTTAGTATGCCTACATTGTTGATTAACCTAAAAATTTCTGGGGTTCCCTTGTGAAAGGAGGATTTAATGGTTTCAACATTTGCCCGATGGTTTGAAATTTCAGTTCTGTGGGAAGCTTCGAGTCAGCTATGGACTCTCTTTGTTGCATCCTCAAATGAGAGTCTTAAACTCCCATGTATGGGAGTTCAGGTTCCTAAATAGAAAATGAGGAGACCTTGGCCTATTTGTACCTATTGTATCTATGCCTCTCTTCATTAAATGACAGTAATTATCCACTGTGGAAGAAATTTATGAAGATAAACATTAGGATTTTTTAATTATGCAGAGCTTGCTTTGTTAGCCTCCATGTTACACATGGAGCTCTTTCAGTAGCTGTGAAAGACTTCAGAGCTATAGCCTTGCAATAGCTTTTCTGCCCATGCAGTTACAATTTCAAGGGGGTTGTGATGGCAGAACAGACAGAGGGGATTACTGGATCCTTCAACAGGCAGGAGGAAGAAATTTTGCTATAACTGCTTGATCTTGGTTTTAGCACAATACAAATGTGCCAACTTTCATGTGCAGTGGCTTCCCTCACTCTGTTGAATCTCTGAGCTCCTCTCCTCAGCACTCTAGCCGCTTGCTTTGGAAGGCTGCTGCAAACATAGTCAGTTTGGTTAACAGTGCCCTGCCAAAAGGATATGATGGTGGTAACTGGTTTCCTCATCTTCTGAATTGGGTTGACATAGCTGCCACCTAGTGCTGATGCTGACGTGTGCACAGCAGCTTTTCTCGCTCTCAAAAAAAAAAAAAAGATTTCTGTAGTGCAAAGTGTGAAGTGTAATGAACAAGCCAGAAAGGCTCTAAAGATGAGGTGAGGGGTCTGTAAAAATGACTTAATCATAAAAAAAGGTTAGTAATGAAATGTGACTCCACAACTCCACAATCATTAAGTGACTTTATTATTAATAGCTTTTCTCACAGATTTTTCTGGGAGAGTTTCTGTGATATAAAGCTTTAGACTATTGCAACACTTGCTTATAAAAACAGAAACCCAACTTTATATTTATTTTGACCACATTGTCCCTGACTATTGTAAGTAAAGACTGACTCTAAGGAAGACAACTGTAAGTAGGTATGCTTGTCATGTTCCCCCCTTCTAGGTCCAAGTGATAAGAGATTGGGCATAGATGGCATTTTTCACTCTGGATGAAACTTTGTTGTTGGAGTTCCAACATGTTGGTTGGAAACTCATTTACTGGAAATTGCATTTAGTTAGATTTTTCTTATATATAAAAGCAATGCCCCAGACTTCACTGGTGCTACAGGTTTACGGGAAGCCAGGGTAAGGCAGACCTTGATGGGTGATTTTACTGGGTAAATAAATCTGTAGGTTTACAGTCTGGTGTAGGTAGCTTTTTTTTTATATGACTTTGAATCAAATTCTAGTTTCATTGTTGTGCTTATTATTCTGCAGCAATGACTTGTCCTGAAGGCCAGATTTACCAGCAATGTGGAAAACCATGCAACCAGACCTGCAGGTCTCTCTCTTACCCAGATGAAGACTGTGATGATTTGTGCATGGAGGGCTGCTACTGTCCTCCTGGGCACTATCTTGACGAGCAGGAAAAGTGTGTAGCAAAGTCCCACTGCTCTTGTTACTATGATGGTGAGATCTTCCAGCCTGAGGACATCTTTTCAGATCATAACATTGTGTGGTAAGTGCAATGTTCATGACTCATTTCTTCCTGCTGTAACTCAGAAAATTTGGGGAAACCTGACTAACAGTTCCAGTTCCTCAATCCATTTGCTGCATTAACTAGTGAAACTAGTTAAAAATTGAACAATATTTTTCTCCAACAAATCAAACTCTTGAGTTTTGCTGTTACATCTCTAGCCATATCATTTCAAATGCCATCATAGTCAGAAAACAGAGTATGAAGCTCAGTTCCAGGAACAGCTCCTGCCACTTTGAAATGGAGTTTAATTACTGACAGTGGACACTTTGCAGGCTTTTAAAAATGGACTTTAATGTACTCTAATACATTTCTTAAATGTTTAAACCTAATTACGTCTATCAAAGATACAAGTATTAAAAAGCATTTCTATTGTTTAAATTGAGTAGCATACATTGAGGACAGGAATGCCATTGCTGGGTGGCTCCGTACAAGCCCAGTTCCGGGAACAATGTGTTGTTTTCTGTTCTAGTATAGAGTCATGTTGCAGGCACTAAAGTGATCCTTTGACCTCTTTCCACACTGAATCTAACTGTTATCTTGCTGAGCTTTATACTTTTGTGGATGGAATTCAGTGGGACAGTCCTAGTATAAAGCTAGGCCACCATGCTGGTCCATCACTGGGACTGTCTTAGGAAAGGTTTCCCTTTAAGCTTGATAAGCACAGTGGATAGAAAGCAACATGAGAGCTGCAATTTTGATTTTGATTCAGCCCTCTCTAAAAACAGAAGTACAAATAAAAGCTAAATGTCACTTTATTCTATTTCTTTTCCTTAGCTATTGTGAAAATGGCTTCATGCACTGCAGCACAAACAAAGCTCCAGGTGTCTTCTTGCCAGATGTTTTCACTGATGATAGGCCATCTGCCAGAAGTTAGTAAGCTTAAAGATTAATATTTGTTCTTTCTCTCTCTCTCTGTTTTTTATCACCTCTTTCATTTCTTGGTGGTCTAGAGTGGAGATGAGGAATCCGAAGTTGCAGAGCTGGTAATGTTGTGTGTCTCTTTATAACCTCTTTTTGACAGATTAGAAACGCAACGTTTACCTGAAAGGATGTGGGGCTTGTTATATTCTTCTCAGAATTACAGCTAGACTTTGCAGTCTCTCTGTAGTTGTAGAGGTTAACGGGTTCCATTGTTATTTGAAGTTCATATGACATGAATAATTTATCATCTTAATACCTTCTGCCTCTGATTAATAGGTTGCAGGCAGTTCTTTTCTCTGGATGGAGTTTAAAGGATTGAAATAGTGGAAGCAGTTTGAACCTGGGTTCCTCACACACAAGACTTGTAGGGATTCGCTGAAACCCCTGAATACCCTTACTCTGCTGTCAGAAATAACTCCAAACACAATGACTTCCATGGCAGGTTGCCAAATATACCTATTCAGGGCATTTAGAGATTTTTTTCCCAAAAGATTTTGAATCAAAGGGCTACAGTTAGCCTTCACACCTTCTGATAAGCCCCTGATCTTCTATCAATCAGAAATGCATATCTCAGAATCTGAAAAACTGATAACCATTTAGGCTATGGTTGTCATTATTAACAGCCACTGTTATAATTATGCCTACTGGTGGAAGTTAGTCTAAACACAATAATATATGAATCTGTTGCTTCTCAGAACATCTGTGTTTCACTGAAATTGTTTATGTACATTGCCCACAGGCTGGAATGTGTTTTATGCTAGGGATTTAGACTAACCTTTTGAATGTTTTTTGTAGCCTAAATGCAACCTGGAACAGAAGTGTTTATTTGGTAAAAGGGTATTTACCTTGGCAGAGCTTGATTTGTTTCTGTTTAAAACATATGGTGACTAATTTAGCTGAGCTCACATTGTTTTGAGAGGTGACATTATTTTTGCAATGTTACACATACTTGTATAATGCAGTTGCTCCATTGTATATTCTAAATAAATCATCTCTTAAATGAAAACATTGATCCGTCCCTTGGAAAATTACTATGCTAATCAAACTTGGGTTCTAATTGCTTTTTTTACTTTTTTTTTTGATGAATTTATATTTAAAGTAAAAAGGAGCTTGACATGCAGAGCACCCATGGAAAAATTTATCTGTCCTGCTAACAACCCAAGAGCTGAAGGGCTGGAGTGTGCCAAGACTTGCCAAAACTATGACTTAGAGTGTGTCAGCCATGGCTGCATATCTGGTTGCCTCTGTCCAAAAGGGATGGTAAGAAAACTTAACTGCAACAAACAGAATCAGATCCTCTTTGTTTTCCTTATTATTTGTTATTTCCCATCAGCAGTCCTATTGAAGTTTCAAAATATGTGGTTGTGAAGAGTTCCACAATGATGCTGTCAAATATTGGCCGGTTTAGAGCGTATATATTAGAATAGAAGCCTTTTCCCTGTATATAGTTTACCTGTATAGAAGATGAAGATTGGTTTGTAATGACAATTTATAACCAAATGGCAAGGAAAAAAGCTATTATTTTTTTTGTGACCAATTCATATCCTTCCTCAACCCTCTTCCAAACTCCTCAGTCTAGCTGAACTTCTCCAGTCCGAAAGAGATGCCGAGTACAAAATGCCAAACCTTCCTGCTGATTCCAGTTGTTTCCTGCTTGCTCCCTGCCAGTTCTCCACTGCTGCTGCTGCCTTCCCTGTGCTATGTACCAAACTGAGAGGGAAAAAAAGAGTAAACTTGCCAAAATAATGTCAAAGAGTGACCTGAAGTTGGAAGTGCTGTCTTGACATGCTCGTCTCAGTAGTGGGATGCTGGAGGAGTTTTGTGTCCCACCCCTAAAGAACAAACTAAAGAACAGATTCTTTTTTCTTTTCTTTTTTTTTTTTTTTTGTAATAGGGAAAGGATCAGTGTTTAGGGCTATCTGGATGGATGAAAAATTGTGCATAGCATTACACCTGCTATGGCTGGGATAATTCCAAACAGTATGTGACTAGGACAGTGATGGATGACATAGTATGCTATTTTAAAATTTATGTGAATGGTGCCCGGGAAAACTGCTGGAATAAGAAAGTTTGTGACATCTTATGTAGGAAATTGAGACCAAAATATCTGGCAGATCTGGGAGAACAGTTGAGCTTGCATCTTTATTTCATTTTAGATGTGAATACCCTATTCTTGTGAGCTTTTACTTGATTTTTGTGGCACTTACAGACTTTCTGGTCTCATCAAGAGACAGAAAAAATCAAGAGGTTTTCAAGTCCTTAAACCCAAGAAGGCTAGAAATACAAATTATTTCTTTTATTTTTACTCTTTTATACTTGATAAAGTTCAGGCTCAGATTAACATGTACTGGACATTTACTGTTAGTCAGCAAATGGTTATTATTTCTGTTTTGGTAATTATTTCTAACACTGAGATATGTATTTAAATTTGTGCTTCAGCTCTGGTGAATTGACTTCATCCACTAACTTTCATCTAAAAAAGGAATTATATGAAGGATATATTTTTATAAAGATGTGGGTTGTTATTTTTCTCTCTTCTGTATTTTTTCCTTGAAATTAACTTAGCTGCCGCAATAGAAACCAAAATAGAAGTTTCTTAACAGTAAATTCTAGCATTGATATTCATTTTTTGCATTTACTTAAACAGATGCTATACCATAATAAAATGTCATGATTAGACAAAAGCTTAGACTTGGAAAGTGTCCTGTAGATTCCCCAATGAAAATACAGAACAGAATATGAACACATTCATATCAACATTGAGAAAAATTTCACCACAACTTTATTTATAAACAATTGTTGCTATTTTTCAGATTTCCATTTTTAAATACCTTTGTGAATAAGCTTCAGTTGAAATATACCTTTGTCTGATCAGAATTACCTGGAAATTTTTGATCTGTTCAAAGGGTCTGAGATTTAGATTCAGTTCCAAATTTGATAATACTACACTATGTGGATATTCACATAACAAATTCTGACAACTATTCTATAGAAAATACATTTGAACTTTCTTGTACTTAACCCTCAGTTTTAATATAAAATTTCCTACTGTATTCTTTTTCAGTACATTTGAACTATTCTGGTAAGGATTTTTTGCAACAAATGCTTGAAGAAGAAGCATGCCTTTTCATTCTGGAATTAGAAATTGCAGTTGATTCTGGAGCTATGTGATACATGCTACATGAATTCAGCAAGGTGGTTTGTAAGATTTTTGTGTGGAATTGGGCCCAATTCTTAAAATCTAGTAAAATAAGTACCTTTGTCCACTAGATGACAGTATAGTTCAGTCTTCAAGTCCCTAATTTCTCTAAGATATTATTGAATGAGCCAGTATATAAATACTAGTTTATTGTAATCATTGCCATACAAAGACAAGATCAAATTCCGTGTTTTTGCTTTATTGATGCTGTCTGCCACACATTAGACTCCTGGAGTTTGGCTGTATGGTAGAAGCCTGCTGGCTGTCAAAGAGGCATTTTTCCTTTCCTCATATAATCAAACGTTCAGTTGGTATCATTTGAGGGAAGCCTTCTCCTGAATTTTGAATTCTGCAACAAGTTTTTGCACTCACAGTAGTGGTTGCCAAAGGTGGAAGGATTTGGACCAGTAACCAGGTTTTCTTCTGCCTCTATGTACAGACGTCTTAAAGACGTTGTGAAGTCATGAATTCCATGTTTTCAGACTTGTACCGAAACACCTGAGCAATAAAGGGACTGATAAAAGGTATCACTACTGCTTTTACCAGTTAATCAGATGTGTCAGTCTCCGTTATTGTTTTTCTGTAAACCTTTAAAGCTGTATAGTTTCCATAAACAACTCTCCAGTACAATTAGCAAGTATATGTAACTTTTAACATATAATTAAGTGCAGTCGTCCCTGAATATATGCAGGCTTGAGGCTTGCATCCTAAACATAACAATCCATACCCCAAATCTGAATACACAGATTGCTGATTTTGAATAACGTATCTGAAAAAAAAAAGAATATAATTAAGGATTGCTCATGAACAACATACTAGAGGTGGCTGAATTTGTCATAAATATAGGTCCTCCAGTAAATGTGGTTTCATTCAACTGGAAAATTTGCATGAAAAAAACTGGCAATTATTTAATTTTTAAATTTATTTTTCTGATCAGAAAATGCAGAAGAAAATTCTTTTATTTCAACTGAAAAAAAAAGAATTTCAGTTCATCTTGATTTAATATTTTATTTTGGTTTGATTTATTGAAAATAAAAATATTCAGTGTGTTCTAAAAAGTATTTTTTTTGTTTCTGACTTTGATCATCTGGAGAGTGGGAAATTCTCCATACTTGTCACTTTTTTGTAGTGCAGAAAAGATAAATCATAACATATGTGCAAAAGTGTGAGGAAATATATGCTTTCTCAGATTATTTTAGTGTACTCCAGGTTTTTCCCATTGGAAAATATTAATAAATATACAAATGGAGTGTTAACTACAATTCTGGGGAAAATTAAACTATTTCTAATTTTAAAATGTTAGGTAAAACAAAATGATTTTTTTCTTTTCAGCAATACCTTAATAGAATAGTATTTTGGTTTTGCTTCTAGCAGGGAAGTTGGACTAGATGACCTTTAGAGGTCCCTTCCAACCTTAGGCATTCTATGATTCTGTGATTCTATGATTCTATTGTATACTGTTGAGTTTAAGCACATCCTGATTTAACAACAGAGAGAGTCTGTTTAATGACAGTCTTCAAGAGGAGGTGATTACCAGCTTCCTGGTACATGGATCTGCCTTAAGAGAGTAAACTTCACATATTAAGATACTTCACAGAGTAAAGGAGAGCTAATGTGGCTCCAGACATGATTTTACTGCTAATATGACTCCATGTTTTGACTGGTCTATGCTAGCATATTTTTGACTTGCTTTTGTCTGCACAGAAACTGTGCAGTGCTGCTTTAGTAAAATTTATATGCTATTGGGCTCTACTCTTGTCCACTTCCTTTACTTCTTAATTCCTTACTCTTTTATCAATTTTGAGTTTCTGTTGAAGCCCTCCAGCTTATCAGATGAAACAGAAGGAGAATTTGAGCCTCAGTTGACAGTGACATACTCAGCAAAATTAAATATACCCAGATAAACTCAGATTTAGCCTCAACAATGGAGAGTTTAGTTTGGAAGAATCTTAAAGTCTGTATTTATAATATTGAACTAGCTTTTAGAAGACTGTTAAAGTTTAAGAATTAATAGGACATGTTAGAAAAAACAGGGAAATGGTGGAAATTTCTGTCAGATCCCCAAGCATCTGACAGCATTATCAACTTGTCCATCATTTCTTAATCTCATGGATGGCCTCTTAGGAGCATTTTCTTAAGGGTATGAATGGTGTGAAGAGCAGCTATTCTTCTTACCATATTGTGTCTTTTCTTGTGGTAACCTCTCCATGCAATCTCAACCATATTATATCAGGTAGTCTGGACTGTTTAGATGCGCCCTGTTAAATGCTGTTTGTTTATGCAATGTAAAACTTCCACAGAAAATCCTTCTGTTTCTGAATAAAGCCATGTGCATTGTAGTGGTACATGCTACCTCCTTCAACAGACTTGTAACCTGGCATGTTATGGATGTTCCAGATAGAACAATTTTTAGATATGGTGTAAATTTGACTGGTGGCTTTGTGTTACTGCTAACAAAAAGTGTACCTATTTAGTTTTGCAGCAAAAATAATCAGTGTTCTTGTCAAATTCCAGATTGGATATTCATGTTCAAGTTTCTAAATTTCACCTGCCCACTCTGCAATGTTCAGAGAAGATAATCTTTTGCCTTTTTCAATGTCAATAATTGTTACATTATGACTTCAATGGCTATATGTAAAAGTACTGGTTTGTCCAACTTGTAGAGCTGGGGTTAGACTGTAACTAGCTTTGTGTGAATGTGCTAGGAAGCAAGAAGTGCAAATAGTCTTTTTACGAGGCACAAATTTAATCTCAATTTTTGTATCCAGAGACTAGCCCTCACGTCTGTTGTGAACAGCATTGCAGCACACCCTGGAGAAATTCTGAAATATAACAATTAGTGTGAAGTTATAAGTTGCTTATTCCTGCACACCACCAGAAAGAAAACAAGAAATTAAATGCCTTTTGAAAAGGCCCACAGATGGTACTCTCTGCCCTGCTTTCTCCCTGTCCTTAGTGGAGTCTGAGTATGAAGCAGAACTCCAGTTCAGCCACCTAGAAAAGTTTTTTTTTCTCCATCTCGCTTCTATCAGTCTGAATTTATTTGGCATAATAAGCCACAGAATATTTGGAGCTGCATATACATGAAGCGTCTCTAGACTGTGATTTTTTTCTGTTTGTAGTTATCTGTGGCAGTTCTAGGATCCTCTAGGAAAAGACAGAGCTATTCTACTTTATCAACATGGCAGTTCATGGAGCATTGATCTTATTGGCCGAGTCATTAAAAAAAAAAAGAATAATTTTTAGTGATTTTACTGAAAGAGTTTAAAGTGGGAAGATGATGATGTCATTTTTGAAAGATATGATATAGCAGGCAATCTCTGTATCAGCATATCATGAATCAAGAGCCAAACATAATCCTGACTATCCTGAGCTATATTCAAGTGAAAAACTGTAGAGCCAAACTTGATTTTG
This sequence comes from Crypturellus tataupa, assembly GCA_034781795.1. Taxonomy (NCBI): domain Eukaryota; kingdom Metazoa; phylum Chordata; class Aves; order Tinamiformes; family Tinamidae; genus Crypturellus; species Crypturellus tataupa. The sequence continues at coordinate 1,481,675 of JAWLRI010000879.1, forward strand.
TTAGACTCTCTAATATTGGACATTTTCAAAATCAGAAAAAAATGGATAAAAGATATGTAAAAGACAGAGTAATCTACAAATATTTTTGGTGGGAGAAATATCTTACAGTCCAAAAAGAAACTAAGGTTAATAGAATAAAACTGAAAAAGGAAAATTGTTGCTAGGAATGACCCCTTGCTGGCATGACTAGGAAATAATGACCTATTTCTCAGTGTCAAAATTTATTAGAAGGGGTAATGATGTCTTAAGTGAAATGATCTTTATCCTGCCTCCTAGGTAATAAGTAAGCATTTGAAAGAGTGTGAATGACTACTACAATTTCCAGAGGCAGGCTGACAGGACAATGGGATTTTTGGGAGTGACAAGGTCTCTTACAACAAAATATTAATTTCCACTTAATTTCTTTTGGTTCTGCTGTTTTGCAACTTCCCAGTACCCTGGTTTCAGTCAAATTGAACTTTCTCATCAGTTCTAATAATCTGAACTTTCTCATAGCTGTCTTGCAGCATCTTAAGCTAGTGTTCAGTTACTGACATAAGGTGAAATAAGGCTGGACATCCATAGTGCCATTTGTATTAATGTCAAAAAATATCACAGTGCTAAACCTTTCTTACCTTATATTATCTTTCATCTTTTCCTTTTTCCATATTTTCTTGTTTATATTCTCCTGTGCACTGATACATACCAACAGACCAATGTGCTGATGAAATGTGTCTTTTGTTTAGGTGCGATATGAGAACAAGTGTGTTTCTCCTGAGAGATGCCCTTGTTTTCACAATGGAAGAGAATATGCCAAGGGAGAGACAGTGACTAATGACTGCAACACCTGGTGAGCCACTTCCACTGCATAGTTTCTAGGCAGATAACATGATTCTAAAAACTATAATAATTCCTTGCTTTATATATAGATTATATAAATATAAATATAGATAATATAGATAAATATCCATAAATGTAGGTATTTATAAACTATATAGATATTTATATAAAGTCAAGGATTTCATGTAATAACATGTAAATAACGCAAATCATCATCTTCCTTTCACTTGTGGCATAAGTACAATATTTGTCAAAATGTGCTTCATACCGTGAAAGTAGGTAGTCCATGTGAATAACCTCTGTAGCTGGCTAGTGGAGTTGCCCTCCACTACATTGCAATGTAAGTACAGGAGCTGCTCTGGGGCGAGAGGAACACCAACCTTTCTCTCTCTCTCTCTCTTTCCTACTTGTCTCTTGATAAAGGGTTTGTAGAATCAGAACAATTTGCATAGCATTGTTACATTTGCATGGATGGAAAACCGTACCATGGCCTTGTGTAAGATTAGGAGTTTTGACTGCTGGGCAATTCTTATCTCTTGCTTGCACATCACATTCACTCTTTTGGAGAGGTGCTTTGCTCTCAGCTTTTGCTGAGGGTTCTGGATTCAATGACTAAGAATGTAGGTCATCCAGTCATCCAGTCATCAGGGATATGGAAAATATCTTCTGTATGGACTTAGACTTCAGGTTCTTCAAGTTATATATGCCTCTTGCAATTCTAGCACCTCTAGGAAGAGATTTCCTGGGGCTCTGTGTATGAATGGAGTCAGATCGGAGAACTGACACCATAATTTATTGTGTGTTTTTTCAAGGATCTTTGAACAATGATGATTTTTAAACGCTATATTTTTAAATTGCTGAGACTGCTCCTAACTAGTGTAAGTTAGATTTGAGTATCATGTTTTATATTCTTATATGGAAATACTGACTTTCTAGTGTTTTGTGTGTTTGTTTTTTTTTTCTGTGCAGCTACTTATTGCATTGTGGATCATGTATTACAATTAGACTTGGGAAAGACAGGTTTCAAGGGAAGAAGATACAGGAGAAGTTGAGGTTTTGTATAGTGCAACCTACATTGCATAGAACTGATTCAACTAAAAAGCAGACGCACTAATAACTTTACTGAGGCAACAACAATACACTGTTATGAAATCACAGTTCTTCACAAATACCATACACAGTCTTTTTAATATCAGTCATTCTCTTAAATTAATGATAGACTCGATGTTTTTTTCTAGTAACCGCTTTTGGCAATGCCATTGTAAGTAAAATTGCCTTTCATGCATAGAATATTTTTCAGTGTCAAGGTCTAGGTTCAATATTACAGATTTTTTTTTCCCTTTAGTAACGGCTTTCAACTCATTTTAGGATTTTTTTCTTGAATATGAAAGTGAAATTGCCAAGTAGGGTGCTTTCAAATGGCAGTGGAGCTGTTTGAACTATGTATGTTTGAAAACTTCATGATAGTTTTCAGCAAATATCAAGTTAAATATCATTTTGAAGGTGATATAGGAAATTATTATGCTTTGCAAATTAATAAGAGAGACTGTATTTTGGGGGAAAAATTTCCTCTTTTTTTTTGTACTTTTTCTACTGCTGTTGAAGGAGTTCTCATTCTCACTTGTTCTTAGCCAGATGTGAACACCTGCAAACACAGTATATGATCCAGAGGTGTCAGATTTGGCATTTACATTCAGCTTGACATATGGGAGACCTAATTCATGAACAGTGGAATGTCTCCAACTCTAAGCTAGTGGCAAAACTTTTGTTATGCTATATGTTGGGAATTCATTGTAGAGTTCAGTGAAAAATTTATGAAGCAATACACAGCAGAAACTTACTAAACTTTATAATCTGTCCATGTACACAAAAATCTTGATCTTGCTATTAAGAGAGTTTTAATAGCAAATGATACCCTAATTTTCATGTTACTAAAATGTCATTCTTTGAACAAAATGTATTAACATCAAGTGTTTTCAAAACTCAATGATGATTACTTGTGGATTAGGATGTTATATTGGAACAGCAGTGAACACTGTTCAGTACATGCTTTTGCTGTGGATTAGCAACGTGATCTTGCAAAAATGCTTCAAGTTCTTTGTCTCTCCATTTTCACATCCATAAAGAAGGGGTAGAATCCTCTTTCTCTGCCTTTACAGAGGTGGTATGTCTTGATTAGAAAATCCGTGGAACAGTGATGTTTTCCATCATAGCATTTAGCTGAATGCTGTCCTGATCTCAGGCAACCTATTTCTTGTTAGATTATTACCATTATGTTAGACTATTAGATACTGTGTCAGAAGCTATTCTAACACACACAAGCAAATAAACTAGAAAAAAGTGAGGAAAATTTCTGCTTTGTTGTCATTCTTTAAAATTTGTTTTGTTCAGTGTCTTCCTAAATATTGAAACTGCTAAATAACTGATCAAAAACCTGTGAATGTCAAAGGAAAAATTCCCTTTATCATATCAACCTCCTTCAACAAGGATTGTAGGTCTTCTGGTAATGGTTGTTTTGGCTGTTTTACTCTCATGATGAAGGCTATGGGCCATAATATTTTTTCTTCCCTCTCTTACACTGAAATCAATGGAATTACACCAGTATAAGAGAATTAGCCTTGTTGCATTTTAAATATCCACAGGTCACTGTGAGTTAAAGTGCAAAAGAAGGAATAAAAGCAAAACAAACAACAGAAAAGCAAGCTGCCCCTTTCAACATCACTGTTTTTGTATAATAACAGTGCAGTTGAGCTACTACAGCAGCAGGGATGTAATAATATCAAAACCCTAAAGACTGAATCTAATTTCTCTTCAGAATTCCTTACCCCTGAAAAGCCAAGGTAATATCTTACTTTGCCTTGCATATCCGGAAGGCTTGTGTCACTGCTCCTGTCTTGAAAGGTGAGAGATTTAACCTGGAATTGTATTCATGTATAGCCAAATGTGAATTTTCTTGTAGAGTGGATGCTGTAGTATGACTCCTACAATAGAGCTGTCAGAGCAATATCTTAGCAATATCTTTAATAACAATATCTGTCAGGGCAATATCTTAAGGGCATTTCTTGCCTTTAGGTCAGTGTACCTGTGTACCTAGGTAGAAAACAAGAAATGTATCTATCCATATATGTGTTTTTGTTGGACTGTGAGATAAGATCTCCAATTGCTAGGTCAGGTAAACTATCTTTAGGAATGAAACTCATATAGGGATGCAAAGATTTTATTGAAAAAGGGTGATTTTATACCTACGTATGTTACCTGAATGAAAGCAATTGGACAGACTGAATTAGAAATTTAGTCACGTGGTCCCACTGTTGGTTGCTAGGGTAAACAGAATAAACATATGTCCTCTGGCATCAGTTAGATATTAAATCTACTACTATTTTGGCTTCCTGTGAGGAAAAGGAGACAATATTGCAAATAAAAACAGGGTCAGTGATTCATACTTAACCTGTAATGGTCCTTGGAGTGTAATAAAAGTGTTTTGTAAAAGCAGAACAGGATTTCCACAATAAAACGCTAATAGTATTATGAAATATTCCATCAGGCTGCATCCAAGCCTCTTTTTTTTAACAAGAAAGCTCAAAAAGCATATTTATTTCTCTATGCAGCTGGTAAGAGAAAAGGAAACATATTTCTACCCTCCTAATGTGCTGTTTGGATTTGTGCATGCAGTGCTAATGTCTTTTAATGAATGTTAATATATGTTAATGAGTGAGGTTATCACTCGGTTCATGGTAGTATAGTGTAGTTATGGAAATCTGTCAGGGAAGAGGTCTAGAGGTCTAGCAATCTAGATGTGGAGCCCTATAAGAACACATTCTCCAGCCTAAACATGGAAAAGATGTTCTGGGAACATATCTGAGGATGAAAAAATGCAGAGATTCCTTATAGACCTCCCAACATCTGAGTGTAGGAGAACAGGAGTGCAGAAGAACAACACTCCTATTTTGTCTCCTTTGTGTTACTTTCTGATCTAGGCCTAGGGAAAGGGGGAGAACAAAGGTCCAATCAAATTTCTCATAGGGAATTGGATAATTTGACTACTGGATCGGGATTTTGTTCCATTAATTTACCATTAATAGTGTAAATTTTCTTCTGTTAATTAATGAATGCATATCTGTAAATACATGCACTGTCAGGTAGATTGTCCCTGTCAACTGGTAGATTTCCACAAGCTAAAAATAAAATAAAATAAAATAAAATAAAATAAAATAAAATAAAATAAAATAAAATAAAATAAAATAAAATAAAATAACACCCAATCCAAAAGAGTAAACCACCCCCAAAGCAGAAACCAAGAATTTACATCAAGAGTTCTCCTTTTTTTTTGCCTGCTTGCAGTACATTTTTTCTTTTTTTTCTTTTTAATTTTCTTTCTCTCTCTCTCTCTTTTTTTTTGAAGTGCTAAGAGGGTGCACTAGGCAAATTGTTGGGAGTATATATTTAGTTCTTGAGCAAGTACCAGACTTGCTCAAAAGCAGATTAAAAAAACTTTAGAGACATAGTTTTTCTGCATTAAAGATACCCAATAAAGAATAAAATCTTGTTCATTATAACAGTTCCTGAAATGTTATTACTTCTCTTATTTATTATTATTTTTAATTAATACAATACTCTATGTGTTTGCTATTCAAATATCCATTTTACAGAATCACAGAATGGTTGAGGTTGGAAGGGAGCTGTAGAGATCATCTAGTCCAACCCTCTGCTCAAGCAGGGACACCCAGAGCACGTGGCAGAGGGTGGCATCCGGGCAGGTTTTGAAGATCTCCAGAGAAGGAGACTCCACAGCCTCTCTGGGCAGCCTGTTCCAGGGCTCTGTCGCCCTCACAGTAAAGAAGTTCTTCCTCACATGGAAATGGAACTTCCTGTGTTTTAATTTATACTCACTACCCCTTGTCCTATCCCTGGCCACCACTGAAAAGAATTTGGACCCATCCTCCCTACATTCTCCCCTCAGTTACTTGTACATGTTGATCAGCTCTCCTCTCAGTCTTCCCTAGGCTACAACAGGCCCAGTTCGCTCAGTCTTTCCTCATAAGATAGATACTCCAGTCTCTTTAATCATCTTCATTGCTCTATGCTGGACCCTCTTGAGAAGCTCCAGGTTCCTCTTGTCCTGGGGAGGTCAGAACTGCACCCAATACTCCAGCTGCGGCCTCACCAGAGCTGAGCAGAGGGGCAGGATCTCCTCCCTCGACCTGCTGGCAACACTCCTCCTGATGCAGACCAGGATCCCATTCGCCTTCTGGGCCCTGAGGGCACACTGCTGACTCATGGTTAACTTCTTGTCAGCCAGGACTCCCAAATCCCTCTTTGAGGAACTTCTTTCGAGCAGGTCATCCCCTAACCTGTACTGGTGTCTGGGGGTTATTCCTTCCCCCAGGTGCAGGACTCTGCACTTGTCCTTGTTGAATTTCATGAAATTCCTCTCTGCCCAATTCTCTAACCTGTCTAGGTCCCTCTGAATGGCAGCACAGACCTCTACCCAGTCTGATATTGTCTGCAAACTTGCTGAGGGTGCACTCCATGCCCTCATCCAAGTCATTGATGAACAAGTTGAACCACACTGGGCCCACCACTGGCCACAGGCCTCCAGCTAGACAGCCTCGTTTGTCACCATCCTCTGAGCGCTGCCACCCAGCCAGTTCTCAATCCACCTCACTGTCCACTTGTCCCATCCACGCTTCTGGAGCTTTCCTATGAGGATGATATGGGAGACTATGTCAAAAACCTTACTGAAATGAAGGGTAGACGTTCTAGATATAAGTTAATTTTTAATATCATTGCTTCCATTGAAAATACCAATAAAGGCAGGTAAAGTCATTCTGTTCATGAAGGCTTGAAGTGTATACTTCTTACTGTGTGTGGATCATAGACACTTCGCTTACCATTTTTAAAGAAAGGTGGTAGAAAAGGAAAACAAACTGAAATATCAGTAAAATCTTCTTCCATCTAGGAATTTGCATCATTAACTAAATCTGTGCCTATTTTTATTAGAATTTAATTGCTGCCACTTGTTGCTCAGAAAACTTGGTCTCGTGTCTTCTCTCTAATCCTTTTCATTAATTCTGATATCTTGGTTGAAGATAAAGCTTAGTCAGTCTCAAATCCTGGGACTCAGAAGAGAGGTGACCCATGTCTCCTAGGCAAGCAGACTATAAGACAAAAAGACCCCTTATGTCCTTAAGCTGCACATATCTATGAAGATTAAAAAAACAATTTTTGCCTAGTAATTTACTGTTTGGTGTCTTTATTTTTGAGTGTTTGACTAAATAACTTGAAAACTTCTATTTTCATGAAATGCTGAACACACAATATGCTGAAGTAGTGAGCCCTTTAAAATATTTTAGTGAACCCCCAAATCCTTGGGTACTGCTGAACATGTTACCAGTGTATACTGAATATGAGCCAAACTTCTGACAGGTTGATGCTGTAGGATACAAAATAGTGACTTATCACTACTCGTTCTGTGTCTTTGGAAAGTCATGAACACATGGAGACAAAAACTTTTGTTATTCCCCCCTGTTTAAAGCCCCTTGCCTTCTCAAGGTACTAGATAAATTAGAAATAATGATAACTCACTAATTTGTTTTCTCTGCTAGTGTGTGCCGTGGTCGAAAGTGGGAATGCACTAAAAATATATGTGATGCCACCTGCTCTGTTATTGGTACAGCTCATTATTTGACATTTGATGGATTGAAATATAAGTTTCCAGGAGACTGTCAATATGTATTAGTTCAGGTAAGAATGAAAACTGTTGCACAATACCAAGTTCTTTTTGAAAAGTATGTTGAAAGTCTAAGCTGTCTAATAATATATAGGGTGTGTTAAACCAGGACAGATGTCCAACATTTAGATGAGTCACAGTAAAATGTAAAATATATGGCAGAGGAGAGCAGAGTATAGTAATGAATTAAAAGATAGCTAGAGAAATATGAAAATTGCATTGTATTCTAGAGAGGTGAATTAGCTTGTGTTGTGTCTAGCTGACAGGCATAAATATGAGTACAGCATGGTATAGAAAGAAGCTAGCTGAATGTCATATATAACAAGGAATTTTAGGTACCCTAAGTCAAACTTTCTCTGCCTCTTTGATGATTTATCCATCTAGTAAATGACTCAAAAAATGAATGGTGGCAGTCCAGGAGGTCTGCTACCAGGTCTTTCACTGAACCTGGGCGATGCAAAAGTGTTCAGTGAACCTTTTTTAAAGGCTTAAGGAGCACAGACTCCATTTGTTCACTTTTGCAGAATCATTTTCCTACTTCATGCATCAACCTGCTTAGAGCGAATTGGCAATATCTGTTTTCTTTACAGTGAAGAGTAGTAGGAAATAAAAACAGAGTACACTAATATCAGCCTGAGATTGGTGAGAGCAGCCAAAAATTTAGGGAGCTAAATGAGGTTAAGACATCATCTACAAATGCAAATCATTGTGGATTTAAAAATATATGAGGAAAAGAAGAAATATTCCTCTGAAATTTTGATCTAAAACTAGATGGATCCACTGATAGTTGCTAACAAGAATCTTTTGCAGTTATAGAGTGCCATGTTTATTGGATGGGTTATTCCTCAAATATTTTCCCCAGAATCCCTTTTCATGTAGCATATTTCTTCTTGCAGTTCTTGGACAGGAATGGGTGATCAACCAGTTGATTCTGGCACAAGCTAGAGTTTCCTATAAAGATCTTGTGATCTGGTACTGTAGGTCCAGTACCTACAGTACTGGAGAAACACTTAAAAATAAAATGAGATATGTTTTTCTCAAATGATGCATGTGCAGAACTGAAGACAAGGTTCTTTTCTGTATACCTAGAATTAGTATAAGATCTGATAATCATATAAATGTAGTGCTAACTCTCCACGCATCTCAAAAATACTTGACTTTAAAATGTTGAGACTTTAACCTATATAATATCTCCCCTAGAAACAGATTGACTTTACTATAAAAAGGTGGGAGAACATGGACATCAAAGATTTTGTTTGAAATTACGCAGTAAATTACATTCTAACTCACTTACATTTTTTATTTTTATTTTTATTATAGCATCTGAAATGCAGTCTTGTTTTTACCATTAAATGAATAAATATTTGTGTTTTCCTGTGTACACTGTGACCATTATACATCTTTGGAACATGACAGCTACCACAATAGTAATAAATCTCCTGCAGAAGACTACAAAATATGTGTGTGTGTGTGTTATGATGGGCCCTGTATGCCTCATTTCTTAAGGGCTGGAACACATTAATGTAAATGCTAAGCACAAATAAATTAATGTGAGTGAACAGAGTATACTTTGAGTCTTCCTTTCTCTCCAGAGATCTCTGTGTGTTTCTTCCTAATGTCCCTAGTATTGACTCATTTGTTTAATTGTGTCTGATTGATAGGATTTCTGCAAGGATGATTTTGGGACATTCCGGATTCTTATTTCAAATGAAGGATGTGGCTTTACTGGAGAAAAATGCACCAAAAGGGTTATCATTCTATTTGAAAGTGGAGAGATAGAGTTGTTTAATGGAAACGTATGTACTCTTCTATTTTTTTTTCCCTTTTAAAGGAGTTTGTTAGGATTTCAGACAGGTTAAAAACAAGAATGAACTATCTCATGCTCTGTGTTTTGTGAAAATGGGATTGTATAATAAACAGATTTGCAGGAGTATAATTAGATATTTTGTTCCCAGGGACTTAATGGCAATTTGGTTTTTCTGCTTGATAGCAATAAATTTTTCTCAGAGAAGAATAATGTTATATGCAAACTCATATGAATAACATCCTTAACCTGGAAGGTATAGGTCTATTTCAAGCAAGATTAAGTGTAAGAGAGATTTAAGAAGTGACTAGCAAAACTTCAGATCTAATTCATCCATTCAAAAGAGAAAGCACACTGGAAAAAGAGAAGCCATGGTTGATCAAATTCATATTTCAAAAGCAAGTATCAGCTATCCTGTCTCATGTTAAAAAGTGTCAGCTTTCTGCCTTGGGCATTTTAACAATTATGACCATCTGTGTGTTCAAATATTGTAGATCTATACTGGATTATAGAGTTTCAGTTTCCCAGTTTTCACAAGTACTATACTCTGAAATGGCATCTGCACTAGAAATTTGCAGAAGTGTTCAGAGTGAAACAAGAAACCAGTCTACATTTACCTTTTCTGGGCTAACGGACAAATCCGTTTTTTTTTATAGCCTGCAAATTGCTGCAAATAACTGCGTTTGCCACTGATGCTTGAAAGGAACATGTAAAATGTGACCATTTTTAATAGTGTCTCTGTGATGCATCTTGGGAGCATATGATCATGATGCATGACAGCAAACATGTTGAAGAAATGAACACAGATCATTTGGGTTGCCCAAGCGATTCTGTATTTCTGCTACTAAGGAATCCCTTTCCTGAAGGAGTGTGAACAGTAATGCAGGGATCAATCAGCAGAAACCAGATTTGTCTGAGGGTTTCTTTAGAAGACAGTTTTCTGAAGAGCTCAAATTCCATTTGAAGAGGAGGAGAATTAGGCATCCAACAACCCTCATGGAGGATAACAGAGAGAAATTAATTTCTAAAAGAGTATGCTGTTGCAAATATTAGGCCTGTACCACAGGACTGTCCTCATGGCCTTGACTGAATTTCTGGCTGTCTTTTTAGTGAGTCTAATACTCAATGTATTAGCTAGGAAAGGTTTTCTTAGAAATAAAAGCAACCAAAGAAAGTATTAAAGAAAATCAATCTATCTGAAATGAAGACTACTGGCAAATGCTCTCCCAGTGATGATTTTCTACATTCTTTTTCCACAGTCATTCCTCAGAAGTAAGAGAATCACATTTTTTAAAAAGGGGAGAGGAAATCAGGTTTGCTCTTCTGAAACAATAACATTCTGCTACTTTGTGAGGTCAAAAATTTGACTTCTTGAGTGAAAAGCCTCCATAAACATAAAAATTCTGTATTTTAAGGCCCAGCTTTCCCGGTTCTGTTTCTTGTGTGAATTTGGAAGGACAGAGACTACTTTAGATATTTAGAAGATAAACAACTATGTTGGAAATGACAACATATGTAACATATTTATCATTAAAGAAGGTTAAAAGGCTTCCAGTTCCTAAAATATTCATCTTTTAATGTGTTCTTCCTTGAAGGCATTGAAGGCCCCTGTTCAGGAGACTGCTAAAGAGCTGTCTTCCTCTGGGGATAAATGCTTCTGAAAATATCCCAGAGATTAATAGTGGCAAGTTTTTATTGAATTGAGCAAGAAATTTATTGAATTGAGCAAGTGGGGTTTGTTTTCTCAACAAAGGTTGAGCAAGCATTCTTTCCTCAACCCAGGGAGTGTTTGAATGGTTTGTAGGCATCTCTTTCTTCCTCTTATTAGTCACTGTTTGTGCTGATTGAAGGGCTTCACCTGCCTCTTCTGCAATTAAGCAGTTTTGAGTTAATGCACTAGTGATTAAAATAAAGACCATTGCAGACCTTCTTCTTGAGGCTGATTAATAATTAATAAGGGTTCTTACTGATAGAGAATTGGTATGAAAGAAAATATTTTAAATTTATCTCCCAAATTCTTAGTAGCTGGAGGCTGTGAATTTGCAGCCAAATGGGAAGAGAAAGAAATCTAAGAGCAGAAAACTGCCTTGAAAGCACACAGGGGAAGTGAAGGTGGTGGAAAAATGCAAAGAAAAAACTCTCAGGAGTTTTCCTGTCAGTGTAGCTGTTTGAGGAAGAAAATATTTCCTGACTTCAGAATCAGTCTGTGGTCCTGCATGGACCAGCATTTGCTATGCAATCTGTATGTTTCTACCAGTTTGGGTTAGATAGATACCTAACCAGACTTTTTGTTACTACTCTCTCAGGAGCACAAAATTGTTACAGTCCTATACTATGATCATAGTAATATGATATGATATAATAACTATAAAGATGATTCTTCAATTAACCTCTGACTGAATATTTAACTGGTCAGTAACTGAGTCTCAGTCCTCTTTATCAGCCCAGTCCTCTTTATCAGGCCTTCTGTCTAACAATCATTTTTTTTATATGTCTGTATTAATGGTGAGTGAATCTTAGGAGCATAATGGATGAACGTGGCCTCATTTAAAATTCTAGAAATATGATAAGACTGAAATATGTACTTTTATCTCAGTTCGCCAAAAGGTGTTATTTTTGAGGCAATAATTTATCTACAGCAATTTTTCTGGGGTAGAGGTGAGCCTGTACTCAGGCCATTACACATATCATGTTTACAGTCTTGCAAGTGCTGTAGAGAATCTGTATGGTATGAAGGAACTGTCTGTTTTCTAGTAAATGGCATAATTTAAAATAGCCATTAATGAGCACATATCCCACTGGGTAGCCTACAAGAAATAGGGCTTAGAGACAATGTTGTGTGATTTTCACACTATCACAATAGTGTGATTTTCTTGTTCAGGTAAACATCAAGGTACCTCCTAAAGATGATAACAATTTAGAAGTCATGAAATCTGGCCGTTATTACATCATTTTACTGGGCAAAAGCATCAGTGTAACCTGGAATCTAGCTATGGGAATCTCAGTTATCTTGAAAGGAAATTTCAAGGTAAGTATGTTTTGTTTTATTTTATGTTCTATATTCACTAAACAATACACCTACAATTCTTCACAATGAGGAGTGGTGGGGGTAGCATTTCTATGCAGATGTGAGAAGTGATTTCCAAGGAGCATTAGGAACTTGCTTGAAAATGAAATGGATTTCTCTGGGTTGCCTTCCTTAGAATTGTGCTTCAGTTGTAAGGGCTAAACTCTGGGTCTTTGACAAAGAGTTATGACAGAGAAGAAGAATGATAAGATACCTCAGAGTAAGTGTACTTTGACTAGTAATTGCGATATTTTCCTCTGTGTACAAAGACCAATGTAAGGAGTCTGATTTGCTTGTGATGCTGATTGATAGAACAACTATTTCAGAAGGAGGATAGGATTGCGGGTAAACTTACGACTCCTTGAAAGCACACCAAATAAAATCAACAGGTAATACTGGTCAGATGCTTCCTCTTGCAAAGACCTTGGAGACAGACTGGTCCTACTTTACCTCTGTGACCTCTGTGTGCCTAATGGGCATAGGAGTTGGAATCTTTCTGTTTTAGTGAACTTGGCAGGGGCAGGGATAATTGAGCTTTTAAGCCTTGTATCATTAAAGCACTAGACTAAAAAGACTTCTTAATAAAACTCCAAGTAGGACTACAGATGGAAAAGTCATGTTTTGTATTTCTTTTCCCTGCAAGGATCAAGTGTGTGGTCTATGTGGAAATTTTGATGGAATCCAAAACAATGATTTGACCAGCAGCAATGAACATCTTGAAGTAGATCCAATTGATTTTGGGAATTCTTGGAAAGTTAATCCATACTGTGCTGATGTCAAAAAGGTAATTCTGAATGAGCTGTGAAAACTGATTAATAGTGGTATGACATCATTCAGAAGTAGACAAATGGTTTTGAAAAGGATAAAAAATATAGAAACAAACTTGTTATGCCAATTTTTTGTCTGGATCATATTTTTTCTTGAAATCTCATAAAAGATCACTTATTCAAGGCCTCTGTGTTTTAGAGTGTGGTACAGTCTATTCATAGATTTTGCCAGTTCAAGAAGGTTTGCCAGCTAGAAATTCAGATATGACTGGAAATCTCATTTTAGAGTTTAATCTAAAAAAGAAGTTGCAATTTCCAGACAGGAGGCTTTCAGATAAAAATTTTGTATTTCTCTGTAGAAGAAATACTTCTGTACTCCAAATCTTAGTCTGTTCACTTTTCAACTACTGAATATACAGATTGCTTACTTTCTAAAGTGTATTAAGTTATTAATTTCAGAGCATGAAGGTTTGTGCAGAAAAAAACAAGACATAGCGGTGAATGAACAATGAATGCAAAACTTTATTGCTATGTTCCTGATTGTCTCTGACTTCAAGAGGATTATCTTCTATCTGGAAGTATTATCTGAAGTATCTGGAAGTATTATGTGATTTTACAGGGTACTAGTTAAGAGCCATGTACACTTGCAATTACACTTTTAATCTAAATAGAGATTTTTGAAAGGATCAGGTTTAATTTTTGCTGACAAAATATTTTTGAAACCAAAAAGTCAGAAGAAACAACTTGAAAAAAATAAGTGCATTGTTTTGACAGTTGAGAAACAGTATGCTTTTTTGGCTTGAAAGTTTGCATAAATTTTTAGGCAAATATGTTTATGAAAAAAAAAGCATTTCCTTAGAATATCTAAACAGAAAATAAAATAAAATAAAATAAAATAAAATAAAATAAAATAAAATAAAATAAATAAAGTGTTTATGTCTGATGAAATGAATTATTTTGTGTTGGGTCACTTGATAACTAAGTGCAAGTGTGACACAGACACAATATTATCCTGCTAAATGTTTTTTTTAAAACATGACTGGAGCACAGGAGAAGTAGCAATAATGAGCAGTGATATTGCTGGGCAAGACTGAGGACTACCTGTTTAAGTTTAGTGAGTCATAAGTTTAAGTAAGTCATAGGTGATAGTACACAGAACAAACTGCAGTATATCTATCTCGTTAATAAATACTTTTTCAATTACTTGTGCTCCTTGGTCTTACTTGTTAGATAAATTAAGTTGGAGAGAGGGAGACTTCTGAGCTACTTCCCTTCAGCAGTGGCCATGGATATTGGCTGCTGAAGATGCCCACACGCCCTCTGGAAAGCGATGGGTGATCATTTTTCAAAATGGATGTTTGGCGCAATGTGACCCACTGTCATCAAAATAACTGTATGTTAAAACTACTGCATACAAGGAAGAGCTGGAGAAAATGTAGCAGTGCCCTGCTCTATTCTGTATTTAACAATTTCAGGATTTGTTCCTGCAGTACAGAAAGTCGAAGCTTTATTCATATTTGTCATGAAAAATGTCTAGTTTTTGTGGTTCTCCTATAACAAACTGATATGGTCCTGAAGGTCCTGGGGTCTTGGAGATAGGAACTGAGGACTAATGCAATGTCTCCTTGTCTCTTGTCATATTAAGCCCCACCGGGAACAGACTTTGGTATCTCCACTGTGCAATGGCAATGTCGTGAAGCAGGTGATGGTAGAAACTTCATGCAGCATTTTGTCTGGAGAGCTTTTTGAAGACTGCAAAAAAATTGTATGTATTGACATGTGTTTTGCATCCTTCTGTTTTGCATGATCTGTGCTGATACTGTTGACAGCTACTATGAAAAGTGTTGGTTGTGTTAATGGCAAGCGTCAGAGTAGACTAACTGGTGGCCTTATATCTGCCTATGACCTGTAGCTAATGCTTCATGAGAAGATGCAGAATACTCCCTAGTGGAAAGCTACAGAATAACTTGTACTTGAAGTAAATTTTATTTTTAAACCTCTATATGACTGCTGCATGAAGCAGTTGAGGATTTTATTTTTTAAATCTCACAGCTGAGCTAATATAATGCCATTCTAACTGTGTTCTACATTGCAACTTCAAAACTGCACAAGAGGGTATGTGAAAAGGGCACAGAATGTATAATTAGTTACTCATATAGGATATATTAAGGGACAGAAAATTACATGGTCCATAAGAATTTTGTGAACTTGGCATATTTTAGCTCCTGCTAACATAAGCAGAAAGAGCTACATTGATTCATGTGTCACTTTAACTCTTGTCCAGTGGAGCAGGCAAACCAGCTCCAGGTTAAATAAACCTAGAGAAAGAGAATGAGGAGAATCAGTGAGTGTCCTATAGCACCTTTTTCTTTTCTAGGTGAATCCTGAACCATACATAGATATTTGCATGTATGATACCTGTGCTTGCGAATCAATTGGGGACTGTGCTTGTTTCTGTGATGCTATAGCAGCCTATGCCCATGTCTGTGCACAAAAGGGTGTCATTGTTCACTGGAGATCACAAACTCTGTGCCGTAAGTACCAGATGGATGAAAAAGATTTGGCAATGGCCTTCTTGGGAAGTAAACAGAAGATTCAAGCTTTTAATCAACAAGCCTAGCTATGCTATATTGTTCTCACTGAAGTACAGGGGAGTTCACTCTTGTGGGACTGGGCTAGCAAACATTTCATCTTATTTTTCTATTTATGTTCAAAGCCATACCTTGAAAAGCTATATCTCAGGAAATGAATATAATAGACTGTGGGAAGAAAAAAAGAGAGAAAGAAGAAGCTTCTATACTTTTTTTAAGGTTTTTTTTTTTCAATTATTTTAATCAAAAATAAATATCTCTGTTATACAGCAAGGTTTTCACTAGATGAAATCAATGTAAGGGGTCTACCTCTGTGGTAAAAAATATACATATTTCTGTTTAAAAAAATAACTCTTTCTCATCTGCCTGATACAAAATTTGGTGTCATGGTTCTAAGAGACAAGGTAAGTTCAGGTTTGATCATTTGATTTGATTATTTGTTACTGATTCTTTCATAATGTAGCACAAAGTTGTGAGGACCTAAATCATCAAGAATTATATTATCAATGTGAATGGCGATACAATAGTTGTGGACCTGCTTGTCCTATAACATGTCAGCATCCACAGGCTTTGGAGTGCCCTCTGCAATGTGTGGAAGGATGCCATGTACACTGCCCTGCAGGTAAGTCAGTCTTTTACTTTAAGTGATTATCTTTTTCTTTACTACTGCTGTTACTTGCAGAGTCCGTTTTTTTCCTTGTAGGTTCCTATTGCAGGAAAACGTGTTTTACAGTCCAGAAATAGTCACAGATTTGTACAGCTGGAGATTGAAGAAGATTTAGATATAGCAATTAATTCCTTAATAAGTTTATTGTGTTTTCACCACAATTTCTTACCTCATCTGATATGGCTGCCTGAATGATCCTAGCTTTTTAATGTGTTTTTTTAATTCTTTTTAATTCAAGACATCTCTCCTGTGCCCTCTGATACTCCTATTGTCACTCAGACAACTTACCTCTGTAAGTTGCTGTGAAGCAGAAAGTTGATATGAAATCCACACCAGGATTAGAGTTTGTGAAACAAGCATGGTGCATGGAGAGTATGCACTGGTATTTAAAGGAAGAGAATGAAATATTCCTAGTAGAAACAAGAAACAAGGTGACATGAAAAAAAGATAGGAGGAGGATTAGTGTTGTTGTAGTTGCTGACAAAGTGGTCAAGTAGGTCATGAATTTCTGCTGAACGCATGTAAAATACTCTCTCTCAGAGTGGCTACTATAGTGAAGCCTGACCTGACCTGCTTACAGCCACTAGCCTTCTGGTGCTCCCAGGAGTACCTGATAGGCATCCACTTCTTACAGTCTAACCCTGCCCACACCAACTGTCTCTTAGAAAAGGGAAAAGGAAAATTGAAGAAGGGGGAATAAAGAAAGACAAAATGCAAAAGTAGAATTAAAATTCAGAAGAATAAATAGTTCCTAAATTCAAATTAAAATTCAGAAGAATAAATAGTTCCTAAATTCAGAGAGAGAAGACATGGGAGAAGACAAAATAGCAGTTCTGGGCAGTAATAGCTCTGTCCTACACGTTTACCAAAAGGTGAGAGAAGATAAAACTTTGATAGAACTTTCTATAATTATTAAATATGGTGTGTGAACTTTCATATTCATGATACTGGAGAAACCAATAGCATACATGTAAAAAGAAAAATGCCATTTTCTCCTGGCTGTCTTGGGACTTTACTTTAAAGATATGTTCACCTTCTGCATATCACAACACAGTCTGTTGGAGATTCTGCTCTGGTTTTTGAGTTTCCAACATCTTACTAAAACTGGTCATGGAGGAAAGAAATAGTTTGTTTCAAGCTTATAGTGAGCATTACAGAAGCAGAATATTCAGAGGCTTTAAATCCAAATTGGAAGCCTTGTCATATTTTTTGTAGCCAAATCAGCTTTGCAATTCATGAAAACTTGCATTTTTATGCTACTGTGCTATTTTTAAACAGGGGAAATACTTGATGAACTATCCCTGACTTGTATCAGTCCAGAAGACTGTCCTGTATGTGTGGTTGGAGATGTCAAGATTCCACATGGAAGGAAAATAGTTTTGAACAGAGATGATCCACAGCACTGTCAGTCTTGGTATGGGGGATATGTATATGCAGTCAAATAGCATGCCTTTTGAGTAGCGTGAAGGGAGATGTGCATAACCATAAATACGTTTTTGGGTTTTACTTTAAGTATGTCACTGACAATGAGGTTTGGAAAGTCTCCTTTGTGTCGACAGCCCTTTTCACGTAAACTGAAACTGAAGTTCTTTAATATGGACTGGGATTATTGGTTGCCTGTTGAATTTAAGCAACTGAAACCCATAAATTCCTTTGAAAAATGACTACTCCCATGTGTAGGTAGTCCCACTAACTTCAATTGTTCCACTTCTTTTCTGTAAAGTGTGATTCAACATCAGTAAAGTCATGAGAATCTTCCCTGTATTAGTGCTTAAAAATCCTACATATAGCGCAAGACCTGAATGTGCAGTGAATCTAGAATTTGATGAGATTCTTAGCAGCTGGAAGACCACTTAGCATCATTGGAAAAATAATTTCCCCCAATTTTTCACCTGTTATCCTGTGGCATGATCATACATGCATGCTTTGCCAAATACAATGAAATTAATGTAGTGCACCATGCTGGATTAGGAGTTTCATTTGTAATGTGGCAGAGACTGGTTTCCATTCTGTATGCTGCCCAGTGACATTTTTCACAAAGATCTATAGTATCTGAAAGCTTCTGTTCTCCAGGTGTTTTGTCCTCTGATGGATGCTTTCAGTAGTCACAGTGGATACAAAAGTGTTTTCCATCAAATAATTTGACCATATTTAACAGCAAGTGTGGTAGAACTGCAGCAACTATTGGCCCAGACTAAGACCTTAGATCTAAACTTCTTTCAAAGAAGCTCTGAATGGGTATAAATTTTGAAATCCTCTCCTTTTATTGTGGCCAGCTCAATTTTGTATTATAAGCCTGTGGCATGAGGCTGTTTGGACAATCCATTAAATATATGTATATTTGCAATATACATGATAAGCCTTGAATTCCATCAAAAGGTCAAAAAATAGTCTCCATAAATGAGTCTCTGTTCCTTAATTTTTGTAATATTTAATAATAATTGATCTTAGGTATTGTTATGTTACTCTCTGCTCATAAATGATTTCAGAATGTTATGAAAGCTTACCTCACTAGGGAAACATCCTTTTGTATAGCTGTCACCTAATTTAGATGCCTACACCATCTGTATAAACAATAGGAAATATTATATAAAATGAATTTTATAGGAAATATCCGAAGGAAATTGGAAACTAGAAGAATCTCATTCACATTAGGATTAAAATAATAAATATTATGTTGCCATATATTAGTGCTATATATTAGCATATTATATTCTTCAGTTAAGAAAATTTTAAAAGCAGTTAGGATGCTAGGATGCCTTGAGTAACTAGAATGGCTTATGTAAAGCAAACAATTTTTCCCAGCAAATGGCACCTTATTCAAGTATTGACTCTTTTAGTATCTATATTTGGAGTTTTTTCTGTGCCTGCTGGTTGTGAAAACTACCATTTTTTTTTGTTCCTTATTGTTTCATAGTCTTTACCTATTCTTGATAAAGTTTCTTGGACTGCCCAGTAGGACAAGGGAAATACACTGACTGGGTCTCCAGCATCCTGTGTGTGAGTGCAATGATGTCCTTTGCTTAGATCAGTGAAGTCAGGAGACTTACACAACCAGAAATTAGAAAGGCAGAAGTATTAAAGCCTTGCTAAAGCTAGACAATAGATTACAGGCAATGTTCCAAGAGGTGAAGGGTGAAAGAGGTGAAAATTCTTATGGAGACAGGAAAGAATGAATAATGGAAAAGGCTGGAGGTAAATGGTGAGGTGAAAAGAAAAATATACTAATGAAGATAAGCTGAATGGGGGAAGGAAGAGAAATATGAAGAAAAGGAAGGAAAAAACAGCTCCCGATAAGATATCAATTAATGTCTCTCATAATTTAATATGAGAAAAGAGAATAGAAATGAGAAGCAACAAGGTAAATAAGAGGAAGATAACACATAAAAAACAGTGGAAAAACATAAACAAGCAGTATTCAAAACAAGAGAAGTCAGGAAAAAGAAAAACAAGAGTACATTTTAAGAGAGAGAAAAAAGTTATTTTCTTCAATGAAGTTAACAAGTCAAGGTAAACCTATCATTCTCACTCAGTCTGCTAATTCATATCTGATCTAAAAGCATCTAAAAACTGACACTGAAGTTTTGTTTTATATTAGCTAGACCCAGTCGAAGTCATGGTTTTCCTCCTTGTGAAGCAACCCAAATCTGTAAGTTAAATTCACCAGTGGCTTGTGTCACCAGTGGTGACCATACTGCTCAAGATCATATGGTTTCCTGATAGTTTCCAGGCACATTTCATAGAATCATAGAATCCTTAAGGTGGAAGGGACCTTTAGAGATCATCTAGTCCAACACCCCTGCACATGCAGAGTCACCTAGAGCATGTGGCACAAGACTGCGACCAAGCAGGTTTTGAAGATCTCCAGAGAAGGAGACTCCACAACCTCTCTGGACAGCCTGTTCCAGTGCTCTGTCACCCTCACTGTCAAGAAATTCTTCCATAAGTTCCTGTGGAACTTTTGATGCTTCAGTTTGTGGCCATTTCCTCTAGACCTGTCAGTAACCACCAGTGAAAAGAGGCCAGCCCCATTCTCCTCACCCTCCCTTGAGATATTTATAGATTACTGATCAGATTCCCTCTCAGCCTTCTCTTCTTCAGGCTGAACAGGCCCAGCTCTCTCAGCCATTCCTCACAGGGCAGATGTTCCAGGCCCCTGATCATCCTCGTGGCCCTGCCCTGGACTCTCTCCAGCGGCTCCACATCCCTCTTGTACTGGGGAGGCCCAGAACTAGACACAGTACTCCAGATGTGGCCTCACCAGGACTGAGTAGAGGGACAGGATCACCTCCCTTGACCTGCTGGAGATACGCTTCTTAATGCACCCCAGGATTGCCATTCTTGACTACAAGGGCAAACTGCTGCCTCATGGTCAACTTGTCAACCACCATGATGCTCAGGTCCTTTTTTGCAGAGCTTTTGCACATTATGCCAAAAGCAGCTGTAAAAAATCTTCCTCTAACAAACACACAATACATTATATATTTCCTTCATTAAAACAACTAAGCATAAACAGTTCCTCCTCTGAATGGATGCTATTGGATTTGACTATACAAAATCTTGTAGAAGTACAAATCTTGTAGAAGATCCCTGTTGTTTGTTATGTTTTGGATTTGTTTTGTTTCTGAGATGTTTAACCTGTTCTGTATCAATATCCTTTTATTAGATGTGAGTGATGTATTATTATAAGCATGGATTTTTACACCTAAGTTTGGTGGTTCTTGTAGCCTATGTGAAGGGAAGAACTTAAGCTGTGTAGCCTGTGAAACAGCAGAAGAAATCATCCTACCACCAACATCTGCTCCAGAGGAGGACATAGAACGGGCCAGTGAATACTCATGCAGCAAGATGATGGACTTGGCCTTTCTAATCGATGGCTCTAATAAACTGTCAGAGGAGGACTTTGAACAGCTGAAGATTTTCATAACTGGCATGATGAAGGAACTCCACATTTCTCAGAAGAAAATCCGAGTGTCAATTCTGGTGTATAGGACTGGCCCCACCATTTATCTTAGCCTTAAAGATATCAGAACACAGTCCCAGATGAGAAAAATTGTCCAAAACATAAAGTACACAGGTGATGAGGTAGCATCTGCTGCTGAAGTCCTTAAATATGTTGTGTTCCATGTGTTTGGAAAAGCTGAAAGGACCAATGCTGCTAGAATTGCTGTGCTATTTATAGCAAGCAAGTCTCCAGGGAAACTCCGTAGCATCCTTACAGCCTTGAAGAATAAAAAAATCACAGTAATACCTGTGGGCATTGGACCTTATGTTAATGTGGAGCAAATCAAGTTTATTGAAAAGCAGTCACCAGATAACAGGGCCTTCCTGTTGAACAATGTATTGGAGCTAAAGGATAATAGGGATCTTCTGATTGATTATCTGTGTGATCTTGGACCTGAAGAAAGTCTTCTGTTACAAGCAACATCCCCACCACCAGTGTCCATTATCACATTTCCACAGAGGGACCTCACATTGCCACCACCCTTTTCGGAAAAAAACACCCCCAAAAGGCTGGATATTGCTTTTATTTTTGAAGGATCCGAAAATGTAGGGGAGAAAAATTTTAATATGACCAAGAAGTTCCTTGAGCGAGTAATCTCAGGAATAAATGTAGGATCAGAAGATATTCATGTTACAGTCATGCAGTATTCAGACACTGTCACCCTGGAGTATTCCTTTAAGGAAATACAGTCAAAAGAAAATATTATTGAAAAGGTGAGGAATATAGCCTACCAAGGAGGGAAGGCCACCAACACTGGGAATGCCCTCAATTACATTTCTAAGCACACATTTACACCAGCAAATGGAGGCAGACAGGATGTGCCACATTTGGTATATATGGTGTCATCCAGTCCTTCCACTGATGTTATTAAACGACCTCCAAAAGCCATAAATATCATCCCAATAGGCATAACCCCTAATGCAGATATCCAAGAACTCATAAGGATCAGTCAGCCTAACAGTCCAATACTCTTGCATAGTTATAGCGCACTTATTGAAGAAGCACCTGAATTAGTGCTGCAGTCATGCTGCTCTCATAAACTTTGGACAGAAATTCCAGGTAAAGTTGAATATATTTTCTATGTAATTTCCTCTTTCCTCTCTCCTGTGTTCTCCTTTCCTCTCTCAAACCACTCAAACGGTTCCTGTGCCAGAAATGGTCCTGTATCTCATTTGATATCTTGTATTCCAAATCCAAATGAAGGATCACTTTTCTTCATTGGATTTCAAGGATGCTGACTCGAGGTTAGCAGTATTGGGCACAGACCTACAGCCAATGTTCTGTAGGCTTTTGTTGGCATTAGGTGGCATCTGCTTTGAAACTCTCATTGATGTGCATTAATATGCAATAGCTTCAGTGTAGGATGAAGAGTGACAGAAGATAACATATTCTCATTTGCCTGTCCCAAGCAAGTTAAAATTGAACTTCCTCTTTTTCAAAACGTCTCACCGTTTTTCTATGTCCCTGAGATTAGAATAGCAAAAAAGCTACCTTTGTGTTCCACTGAATATAAATCTCAAGACCCTCAAAAAGAAATGTTACTTCGTGTTTTGACTGGTCATTATCCTGTTTTCCCAGATGCAGATATTGCTTTCTGCTTCTGCCATTTCATTAACTAATTTTGACTTTCATCCATAAAGGTTTTTTTTTTTTTTCTCTCTCTTTCTTATTTTTCTTTCCCTCAGAGTTGTGCAACAAACCAATGGATGTTATGTTTCTTCTGGATGGAAGTTCCAGTGTTGGATCATCAGAGTTTGAGGAAATTAAAAACTTTGTACAGGCATTTATTGAAACTGTTGAGATCAGTATGTATTCGTCTTTAAACTCAAAAGCGTAAAGGATTTTTATATTTTTTAATACAAAGTAAAACATTTCATGGCAGTTTTTCATTTTTTTATTTAAATTACTTATTTACGGTCAAACTCCACAGAAAATTTTATAGGTTTATATTGGGGAGTCAAGGTTGACAAGTCAGACTTGGTTCAGTTTCTTCGCTATCCAAAGCTGTTTCAGTGCAGATCAAATAAGGTTTAATATCTTATTTAGGGAATTATCTGATGAGGAATAGCTTGAACAACAGCTCTTTTGGCAGCTTCTACCAAAGAATTGAATGTTTTAGCTGAACTTCATGCTGGAAAAGCAAAATTACCAAAATTTGTTTTTGGTTCAATTTTGGCTTCGGTTCAACTGACTTTAAAATAATCGTTCAAGATTACTTCTGGTTCAGAAAAATAAGATAATTCAAAAGGCTTTCAGTTAATATTTGATCCAAGTGCAAGACAGTTACCAACACCTCTATCTGTTAGAGAGCTCGCATGGAAGATGAATGTAGCAATAAATCACAAAGCAAACTATAGACTATTTTATTCAAGGTGTTTTCCTTATCTCTGAAAACCATGGAACAAAATGTTACATCATTAACAATAGAACAATAATAATGAAGTTATGAAATGAGTTCTCCCTAGAGTCTTTAAGAGAACTGTAAACAAATTATAAAGTGTAATGGGTACATTTGTACGCATCCTATGATTAGGTGTATGAAGTCATGCTTAATTTTACTTCATTCATAAATATTTTACAAAGCATTGTCTAAAAAATAAGAATAGATTACATACATGTTACACATATCTTCAGTATATGACAGTGACCATTCTAACACCGCTAAGAGGTCCAGTTGTTCATTCTAAACAAGGTATTGCCCAGATGAATTCTACAGCAGACTAATGTTTATTAAATTTTTATAGTAACCCTCTACTAATTGTCTTAATTCTTACTTCTTAAAAAATACTTAAAAAAACTAAGATATCAGAGAATAGCAGTGTTTGGAAGTTCTCTTCATACACTTTATAGGCCATGTTTCCTGGGTACACTGTCCCATGCAGTAGCCAAATTCATGTGACTCAAGTAATGCATGACAGAAGAAAATCTGCAAGAGAGAAAGTCATCTTGGGAACCTGGCCTATGCAGACAAATGGGGAATCATAGAATCATTAAGGTTGAAAGGGACCTCTATAGATCATCTTGTCTAACCCCCATGCACACGCAGGGTCACCTAGAGCATGTTACACAGCACTGCATCCAAGCGAGTTTTGCACATCTCCAGAAAAGGAGATTCCACAACCTCTCTTGGCAATGTGTTCCAGTGCTCTGTCACCCTGATCAAAACACAACTCTTGCAAAATGATGTGCACATAAGAAAGTGCTATTTAGACAGTTTTAAAATGGAACATAAATGATATTTAGGAATCAATAAAGTGAAATTCTTCAATTATGGTTGAGGTAAAATATTGCAGACTGATGCCTTACAGAAAAGCAACTGTTTCCACCAATACTTTTTCTTTCTATTAATTTTTCAGTTTTGATCCTCTAATTTAAAATGCGGCTTTCACACTCTCACACAGAAATCTCTGTCTAGCTGCACCATAGAGTGTTCTTTGAATTTATTTTAAGACATTCTTAGGCATTGCTTGATTTTTTTTTAATTTTCTGCTTTATGCTTCAGGCAATACTTCAATTCATGTGTCAGTTCTCCAGTATGCCAGGGAAAATACTCTAGAAATTTCATGGAATATGCCTCAAGAGGCTGAAAGACTTGTAGAGATGGTGCACTCAATTCAACAAAGAGAACAAGGCCCTACTAAACTAGGTAAGTGATTTTGTGCCTGTTGATTTTTAAACAAGAGGGAACGGGTGAGAGTAATACTAAATATAGCCTGACCCTAACCACCAGTTTATACCACTGCTATTATGTTAGTGTCCTATACTAGGACTATCAGTCCTTTCAGTTCACACTGTAGTCTTTAGTGTATAGTTTGCCAGTAAATATATATGTATTTATTTATTGGTAAAGAAATTTAATTCTATTAAAATGTATCTGTTCGTTACTTGAATCAGTTTACCATAATGTATTTTGGAAAGAAGGAGACCAGTTTGTTTTTTGCGTTGAAATAATTCTCAGGATTTGCATTCCTTCTCTTTCAGACAAGTAAATTTAATTAAATTGTAAAGACTTTCATTGTTATCCTTTCAGCACCAACTAGCTCATTAGACATTTAGCAGTAGGATTGCTATGCTAATTACCCCCTCTAGATGTTTGTTCTTCCATGCTATGCAAGGGTAATTGGTGTGGTTGAAAAATTACATATCAAAAGGAATTTTTTTTTCTGGGTGATGGAGTTCCTCCATCCAAACTTAGATAACTCCAAAGTCCCAGTGTCTTGCGCTGGCACAATTTTGTGCCTTGAGGTGGCACAAAGCCAGGAGTGGTGTCAGGGAGATTTGTGACTGTTTGAGCTGGCACCTTAGCTGAAAAATTTCTTGGGAAACATTATCATCCATTCCAGCAAACTGCATCCTTAACATGTCCACTTGATTTTTCAGGTAGTAAAGCACAGATTTCCCATTTGGTTTGTGGAAATTCAGTACACATAAGTATCAGCTGTAAGGTTCAGCAAAAAATGATTCTACTGCAGCACATCTGATCTTTCACCAGATACCCTGAGAATTTTGTTCTTCTGGACTGAAACCACATTTGCTCTGGCAGCAGCATAGCTTTAGGGCCCTATAAGAGCTGAGGAGTATACAGATTTTTAGGGTCTTTGGCCTACTTCAGACAATAAAGAGTTATTGGTATAGAGAAGTGAGAAATAAAACCTGACTTCCATAGTTCACAGGAGGATTAGTCATGATTGCTTTCTCAGCATGGAGAAATAAAAATACCAGATGGCTGATGAGACTTCTATAGGCTCTTTGTGGGATAAATTGTTATGTACAATTAGATAAGTTTCATGGAGACTTCTATGTAGCATGTACAGTAAGCCACACCAAACTTCAGGATAAACAGAGAAAACACGGCCTCCGGGAAATGAAAAGGGAGGGGCAGCCACATGACATGCTTGTTAGTGTTTTGTTTATATCTCACTGAAAAATGCTCAGAGTCTATGATGAGAAACGTGGTATAACAAAACAAAATGGAATAGAAGTAATTCCTCCCAATGAAGTAATGAAAGCAAGTCACTGTGGTCCCGTCTTGCAGCTCGCAGGGTGTGTGAACTAGGCTGACTAAATCAGAGACTTAATGTCCTTGGGAAATGCATGGTCATTTGTTTCACTCTCTCTGTATACAGGAAGTACACAGACTGTTCAAAACATTTAGATGTCTCAGTTTGGATTTTGCAGTTTTTGAGGCACCCTTTTGAAATCTCTTTTCTAATTTATTCTCAACATACCTGAGGTTTACCCATCAAAAATACGTCATTACCCTCAGACCAACACTGTTTCATCTCATCTTTCTTGGTCTCACAGTAGTATAAATATCATTCTGTGTAATCCTTGTGCAGTCTTTGATGAATTAAGTATCCTATTTCAGTCAACAAAACTACACGTGCACAAAAGAACTGCAGACTTTGGGCCTATGCCTGACTGAGTTATCTTTTTAAAAAATCATGGCTCATTCACAGTTCCAGTTTTCTTGTTTCCTAGAGTTTCCTAGGTTTCCAAATTGAATGTGCTTGTTTGAGCTCATAGGCATAGTGAGTCAGTACATGAGCAATACTGTACCTATACATGAACAATAGTTATTATAGCTCTTTAATAGTTTTTAATAGCTGAAATAGCTGAAACCAATGATGGCTGGATATATGCTAGAGCTGCACAGCTCCAAGAACAGAAATATGCCACAGGCTGGTGGGACAGTACTCACTGAGCTACTGTAGGAAGATCCTAGTAGATGCAGTTACATAAATGGAAGTTGTCATTGCAGCACTATGTGTACCTATCTTTAGAATGTGACTGCTGTCTTAAAGATTGTCAAAATACAGGAAAAAATGCATTTTTATTATTAGGAAATAAAGAAAAAAAATGCAGTCTTCAAGGGTATAGCAGCCTAAATCCAGCAGCCTAAACCACGAAGATTTTCCGTGCTTGTACAATAAGATCATATAATTCAAATTTTGGCTCACATAATCTAGTAAGAAGTTCTGGGGACATTTAGTCATAACAAAATTCTGTGCAACTTCACTTAAGCAATTACTGAAAAAAAAACACAACTAAAGAAGCTGAAGATATGAATTAACTGTATAACCTCCCATTCAACTGAAGAGAATGAAGACAATTGAGACTCTGATGAAAACACATCTGTTCAATATATACTGGTGTTCAGGAGTCTCATAATTAGCAGTCCCTACAATAAATGCCACTTAAAGTTTATAAAATCATGATTTCAGCTAATTGTGTCTTTGCTAAATGCAGTTTATTTGAGCTCATTTTTTGTTGCCAGATGTCCGCTTCAAGATTTGGAGGAACTTTTTTCTGTGGAGGAACTTTTTTTTCTCTGTGGTTCAATTGCTATAAGAGCAAAGTTAAGGGAAGATACACTTTTCTTTGTACTTAGGAAAGAAATCTTAGCAATTTTTTTCCTGAAAATTCTATAGCTATTTACAATTTGAATAGTAGCATTCTATTTTGCCTGTCATGATTAAACCATTCTAAATCCTTCCTTTTAAGATCACCTCATCATTTATGAGGTAAAAATCCAATATAGAAACTTTTTGTGATTCAGATGTCTGTCCTGATGCAGTCTGTATGGAATTGCTTTTCAAAGTTTGGCCAACAGTCTTAAGTCCCTGGTTTAACCGGCGTGTGACCTGATATAATAGCTTTCATCTATTGAAAGATCGAGGTGTTGTTCATTTACTCCCTCATTCCTGCTTCTGCCATTGGTAGTGTCAGCTCCTTTCTTGGACATCTTGAAGTCACTGTGCTGGCAGACTTTTGCAGACTTTTATTTGTGGATCTCCCTCCTTTTCTTTTTTCTTCTCTTTTTTTCTTATCATTATTCACCCACATATGATGAAGGCTTTTGACTTTGAGACTTTGTTGATTTCTCATGAGTTGTATGTCTAATGTCTAAAATACATGTAAATATGGAAATCATTATGTTTTCAAAGCCCACGTTGAATTTTTGTTTGTTTGTTTGTTTGTTTTGATAGGATATGTATGATTAAGAAACAGAAACCATTTGTAGCAGTCAAAGACTGGATTGACGTCATTTACCCCTATATTCAATATCTGGAACATATTGGCTGGTAGTCTGAGTTTAGGATCAAATCCACACTCTCAGAAATCCCTCCCAAATGTGTAATCTTTAAAGTCCATATCAAACATCCCATTCACTTCACTGGGGCTTAGGTGATACACCTTGTCAATGCTAAAAAATTATTTGTCGACCACTGGCATATATCTCTAAAGTAAAACATGTATTGTTTTGTTGCTTTGTAGAGCAGGAGTATGGATATTTTCTATTAATATTTGGATTTTCTCTAGGACTCCTCACTGAAGTAAAAAGTGGATGGTGTGGTCCCATATGGCCAAACTAACAGAAGGAGTTGATCCCTGCCCCTTCATCTAATGGCTATATACTTCCATCCTTCACTGGAAGTGACATGCACTGCACCTTCAGTGAGCTGATATAAGGGCCATAAACTATTGAAACTGAAGCTATCTGAAAACTATTTAGTCCTTTAAAATGGCTATTTTTCAGATGTGGTGTGTTCCCCGAGCAATTAGCCACTAGGCCAGGTGAGCAACAGTGCTGGCTGAAGGGAAACAGAGAGCGCATGTGGCTGATGTGCGTAGGCATACCAGAGCAAGATCTAGTGGTCCCAACCAAAATGTTTTCCACTGATGGAATGCATAAGACAGGTTTATAAAAACTGTCCTGAAGTCTGTGTGGCTTAGACTTGAACATTTAAAGCTAGTTTATTTAAGTCCAAGATGCTGCTACATTCTCTCCTGCTGGTCCTGACTTGAGTCTTCTGCTTTGTGACAGTTATTTGAGCATAAAGCTTGAAACCTTTCTTGGCATGAAAATGGTGGCTTACTGCTATGTTACAATCTACTAGCAAGAGAATGTTCAAACACTGTCAGTGGCCCAGGCAGTTTATTCCTAGTGACTATTCTTTATTACAGTCCCTAAGTGGTATGTTATCACTTTCCTTGCTGAGATGTAGAAACAAACAGTTGGAAGTGACATCTTGCAGCTGAAGATGGTAACTTTCCTAATCTCTCTAACAGGCCCACAAATGTTCATTTGATCATGTCTTCAGACACTTGGCTCTTTTTTTTCGAGCTAGCTCCAAATTAAGGGGAAAAACCCCCCAATTTTTTAGTCCACTGAAGCAAATTTTCCATACATTAAATTGAGTAGCTATCTTTCTTTATAATTACCAAATTATTTTTGAAATACTTCCGTTTCTATTACAATGGAATTTGATTTCTTTATTAGAAACCATAAAAATAATGGACTTACTTAACAGTTTACAGATAACTAAAGATGTTTCTGTAAATTTGCAGATTTAGTGGAAGAAAGAACAATGGAGTCTGTGTGGTTGATGACTACACCAGCCACTCAAAAATCATAAAGAATCATTATAAAAAAAAAAAAGACAAGCGCTGAAATTCCAAGCAGTTTTCACAAAATAATGAAAAAAGATTTTAGATTCTTACTGTGTGAAGTTTAACCTAAAATAGTTGAAAAAAAAATGAAATACTTTCTAAGCAATTATTTTTTGAACAAAAGGGAAATGACTCAATCTTTTGACACAGTTTCTGGAGGAAACTCAGGGAATAAAAAAATCATATTAATTTTTTGAATTTTGTTGTATTCTTTAGTTATAAATATATACATTATAATTCCACATCTGAAATCTGTATGTACAGACATATAGAAAGCAAAGCAAAAACATTTTTAGTTGTGATTATAAAAGATCTTTAATAGGATGTGAATTAATACAGCATTCAGAAATTTTGAAAAGCATTCAGAATTTTGAATTTTTCAGTGCACAGAAATTCTGAACATTTTCATTGAAATAGCCCTAAATAAGATAGTTGTGATATGACAAGAGAGAAGAGAAACTTTCCATTTTTGTTTTGTAGACTATTATATGCTGTTGAAAGTTTTCTGTGTTTGTGTGTTTGTGTGTGTGTGTGTATGCTTTCTTTCCCCTTGGAAAAACTGACGAGTTTCCAAAAAGTATTTTAAATTCAACAAAAATGAATCTAAACTATCTTCTTTTAAGTGGTAAATTCTTCCTCTAGGTCTAATTTCTTCAGATAAATTCTGCAGAATATTCAGCTGCTATTAGACTATAAATAATCAATACGCTGATTGAAGTTTCTGGCAGTGACCCTTGCTTGGAGTAGCTTGAGAAAAGGAGCTCTGCTTCTGCTAAGGAAAAGCAGTGGGTGCCATGTTGGAAGAGTACCTGAAGTGTAAAGTGTGAAGCTGCTCTGATTGTTTGCTGGTGAATTATCTACAATGTGGCTTCCACTATTTTACAAATATGTTTGGTGTTGAAAATTATTCAGTGAATTTCTTAGTCAAATGCATTCCCACTGAGCAGTTCTTGCAGATTACTCAGAAGAGCTATTCTTTCAAATATTCATTGTTCACAGTCTACTGTTTGCCCTAAAAATCTCATTAGTCACACAGTATCCTTTCTACTTCCTGAGCTAATAACTTCCAAACTCAAAGGAGCATTTAAGAAAATGGCATGTGATCATTGCCTGTATAAATAGTTGTGCAAAATCTATCTAAGCATGAATACTTAAAGCATGTTATGTTGCTGAGCTCATTATTTTGAAAGGAGATTTACTTGAGTGGTCACTGATGTAAAATAAAGGGGCAACAGTTACCCATTTAAACCAGTTAGTGATTAGGAGGTAATCACTCCTCCTAGTTAAGGTAATTTTTATTTTTTATTTTTAAGGATTACCTAGTTATAATATGTGTTAGTCTAGATTTCAGAAGGATTGCTGGTAGTAGGCATGCATAGCAGAAGTTTACGAAATTAGGAAGGACTAAATCTCTGGAACTGAGCAATTTACAAGTACTGCTGAGTGGGTTTTAGGTGGTAAAGCATTTGGTAACTAGAATTAGCCACTGGATGTCACTATCGTTCCAAAAGTTAGAAATAAATCTATGGCTGAGACTTGGCACATTTTCTATTTTTGTATGATGCAGTGGTAATACTTCCAGAGAAGGTATTCTCTCAAGCAAGAAATATGAAGTTATTCACCTCATCAGAAAAAAAAAGGTGATAAAATTTCCGTTATTTCAGAGGAAGGTCTTTCTGGGTTGGGACATATTAATAGTACCGGTAGGTCCGTTATAGCTATAGACATTGGAAGGGCTTTAAAAAAAAAGTGTTTTCCCATATAGTATAAACTACCATACTTTTACATCATTTTATTTATCTTCTATCATGTCTTTTATTTGTCCTTTTGCTGCTTCCCAGGAAAAGCCATTGATTTTGTTGTTCAGAGTGCCGTGTTGGAATCTCATGGAGGACGACCCAATGCCTCAAAAGTCGCAATAATCATCGTATCAGAGAAATCAGAAGACACAGTGGAGACTGCAGCACTTTATGCAAGAATGAATAGTAAATCTCATTTCACTGTTATTATTTTTACACAGAATTATTGTTTTTAAAATAATGCATTACAGTAGAGGATGCAAAGCTGAGACATCATTATGTTTTGATGAGTTCCCTGCTATCACCCATGTGTTTAATGGTAATGGTAATAAATGGTAATAGTAAGAAATAGCTCTGAATAAAACCTTCCTGCTGAGAATGCCTCTGAATTATAGCTAAGTTCAGGACCAACATGTTTAAGTTGAGGATCTTCCATAGGATTCAAAAATTTGTAGCATTTCATTTTTCTAGTCTCAGTGGATAGATGAGAATTTGCAGAAATGTAATTTAATGTTCTAATGATTTTATGATTCAATGATTTCATGTTATAAACACCATTACAGTACATAAAATCTTAAAAGGCTCAAAAGTACAGTGAGGAGGTGCTGGTGTGATTCAACTCTGATGTATTCAAGAATGTAGTATTGATGTGTGATAAGTGATGTTTTTATAAGTTTTCTGGCTGTAGTCTCATCTCTTAGTTTTTCATATCCTTGGTTCCCGAAGAGAAAACTTCAATGTACAACTAAGGAACAGAGGCTGTCTTTATAGATTACTTTGGGAGCATGGCCTAAATAGTAAACAATATTTTTGAATGAAATGTCTTGAAAATAACCCAGTTACCATATCGTGTAGAAAGAAAACAGTAAACAGTACCTTAAAAAAAGCAAAGTGATGTTTTTGTCATTAAGCATTCTGATGCTGTTATTGGACCTTGCATGGTCTTATTGTGATTAGTATTGCTAGAATTCATCTTAACGCTGTAGTTAAAACATAGATATTTCTGCCCTGAGCTACCCTTAGTTTATGAGATAGGAGTGATGCAAATAATAAATCAAAATTGATTTTCAAAGGAAGCTTTTCCCAATTCTGCTTTATTCTGGGGATTAAAAACAAACAAAAAGTAAACTAAACCAAACCAAAAACAGAAAGGCTCTCCTTCTTCTGTTCCTTACGAATATAAAGCTTTTTTCTCTTTTATTTTCTAGGAGTGTCCTTGTTTCCTATTGGAGTTGGAGACAGATATGATGAACAACAACTCAGTACTTTGACTGGGTCATCTACTGCTAACAGAATCATTAAGCTTCAAAATTTTAAGGACTTAACCAATATGGTCACTTTGAATGGTGAATTTATCAATAAACTGTGCATGGGTAAGTCCAGCTTAGTTGTAGCTTCATAACTGGAACCAAAACAAAAAACTAAATAACTGTACTAAGACAGTACATTGGAATGTTTATTCCCCTGATGATTAACATAACTTTAATTAATTTCAGGCAACAGTCCAATGATTTGTCTTATCTTGAGAAGTCAGCCCAATCTGTAAGACAGTGTTTCACTGGCATGCGTCATCAATTCTAATCCGGACCAATATTTTTAGGTGTAAAATGCAATTTGAGATTTTTCAGCATGTATCTAACAGTTATTCTAATATACCAACTTTCAGCAGGATCTTAAAAAATGATTAGACTTGCAATTTCAAGAGATATCGTCTAATTAGTATTCAGGATTAGTCAGTAGCTGGAGGACATCAGGAAAGCTCAAATGTCATGAGCGAATAGTGCATGCTATAAAATGTTAGAAGTTATTTGTGAGTAAAGATTTTAAATGATGTATTTTTCTGCATGCATCTATGCATTGCCATGTGTGTGTCTATAGCGAAATCAGCCAAGTGGCAGGGAAACAAAGAATAAGAAAAAATTAACTGTTTCCAGGAAAATTAATACCATGGGTGGAAAAATGTCTGTGTACATTAAATATTCATTCACTTGTATGTAACACTGCCTACCATCTAAGGAAGCTCGCTTCAACTCTGGCCAATATTTTATTTCTGTTTCCTCCTTGGTCTGTGTGTTATGACAGATTTTGTTGTTATTCCTATTACAAAAGCATATGTATGTCTGCTCTGCAAACCGCTATCTCATTGTGTTAGTCCTTACATAAGTTTTTACAGTTTGCTAGCGCTCAGTTACATCTCTGTTAAAATAAGCATCTTTTTTTTTGCAGAGCCAAGTACCAATAAGAATGAGGAAGTTAGTGTGCACACAGTCCAGCTTAGAGATATCCGATCAGTCTCCACTGGGATCAATTTTGGCATTTGAAAATCTCTCCAGAGCTTCACACAGCTGCCATTTTCTAGATTTAAACAGCTGCCATTTTCTTTCTTAAAAATGAGCTTTTAAAGATGCATTTCCTCTCCTCACACTGTAAAATATTTGATTTTCTTGCCCTAAATTATATTGATCCAAGATAGTCTCTTTTTACTGTCTGTGCAAAAAGAGCAGAGCCCATTGCTGCTAGAGGTGGATATAGTAATAAAGGCCTTATCCAGCTTTTCCAACAGGACAAACTGTATACTCAAAAAGATGAACCATAAGTGTATTTTATTAGACACCTAAACCCGAAAAAGTTGTCTCTCCCTTTTGTGAATGATAAATCCGGATGTGGACTGGGAAGCCAGCTTTTATTTTTCTTTCCTTTATTTTTCTCTTGTTTTAACTTTATTGCAATCTGTAAAGTATAATTTCCCCCTCCAGACTCATATAGTTGGATTTATTGTATGAAGGTAATTTAACTTTATAGATGGAAATATACCAAAAATAATACTATTAAAAAGGTTTAAAAGATATCCTAAATGCTTTCAAAATACATTACTTGTCTTGGAAAAGATTGAGCATACAAGGAATATATGCTAGCATAGTTTACTATTGTGTAAAAGGTTTGCTTCAATTTCCTAGATACATGCTAATCAAATTGTCATACCATACCATTTATATGAAATTACTTTCTTTATATCTTTAGGTGTGTTACAAGAGCATATTGGCATATGATTTAATGCTACCCTGTAAATATCTAAGTGATTATGCCAGCAATTGTCCATCATAGTGATGTCTGAATATAAAACACCTGAATTTAAACACAAGTATTCTTGTTGCAGCCATTAAGATTTCTCAGCAGTTTAAGTGTCTTGGAGTCTATCTGTCTTCTATGTATACTAAAAGGTTTTATTGTGTAAAACTCTTATCTCATGTTATCATAATAATTCTGATATAGAGCAAGTTCCAGAAATAGGCTGGAGCCTGACTTGGAGAACATACATGCTAAAACCACAGCTTCTATTAAATAGCATCTGAACAGAGCTATATGTCAGTAAAAAGATCACTGATATGATCACCTAGCTGGTGTTCATATGGTATTTTTGGACTAACATTGTTGTGGAAGTCAGGTAGTGCTAGCAGTAACAAAATTTGTATGCTTTTTTGCTTATTCTTGTACACTTTTGACAAAAGCCAGTGGTCTTCAAGAAGGAATTCTTATGGTCTAACACAAGAATGTTTCTTGTTGTCTAAGGTATGTCTTTAAGTAGCATACTTATTATTACTTATATTTTAATAACTATCATTTAATCATTATCACATTGGATATGGAAAGTGATAGCCAAAAGATGTCTTTCTCTTTCAGACCCTGTCAGAGAATGCATAGATGAGGATGGGAACATAAAGAAAGTAAGAAAGCATTTCCTGTGTACTATATCTGTCTTTCAAGCAGTATGAAATGCATTATATTTTTAACTTTTTTTTGAAATCAGAAGTCTTAGTATTTGGTTGCAGAAATCTTATACTTATCCTGAGAAAAGTGCTAGTATGATCTCTCGAAAGAAATGATACAGATGTTATAAGTAGTTTGGATCCATCAGTTCCAGGTAAAATGCCACAGTTTTTGACTTTTTATGTATTTCCTAGTAGGGACCTGGTCCTAGGATTTATCTTGAATTTTCAGCAAGTTAACATTTTTACTGTCATTTTTCCACTGAGAAAATCTGACTATAAGGGAGGATGAAGCTAACTAGAAAACACTGGTGAATTTTCTAAACACAGGAAAATGTAAATATTTATACCAAAGTTACCTCATAAGGTTGACTTTGGCCTACCAGCCAGATAACATAGGAGTTAAACTTCAACTAGACCAGACACAAAGTATAACCTTTTATTTTTGAAGTTGCCTACCTAATTAAAAAGGAAGAAAAACAAAAATCCAACTTGAAAGAAAACCCAACAATTCTGTTTTTAATAAAAAAAGCTAATATGAATGAGATTCTAAATTAATGTTGTTCATTTGAACTTTAAACTAAGATGGGTTTTGCCTTATGTACTTGCTAAAATCCTTCTGAAAGGAAAGGAGTGAGGTCCCCATCCATATGAAAATGAACTATCCTTTAAAATGGTTGTTGGCCTGCTAGGGGATTCTTTTATTGCTTTTTCTTTCATTCAGAAAAAAAAAAAAAAGGGAACTGGAAGACACTGCAAACATGGTAATTCATGCATTTTGGAGCAGACTATTCAGCATCTTATGATGCCTACAGTACAAAGAGAATCTGTTATGTCCCTAGGCTCAATACCAAAATCATTATTTTCTAAGCTGACTCTTGGGTAATAATGTGCCATCATTAGCTTCTTGCCCTTTTCCAGCATAGTTTACAAATCCATAGCAGTGAAAAATCAGGGTCCTTCCTTAATTCAGGAATACTGTCTGTTACATCAGATCTATAATATTTTCAGGAATTATTTGGAGTTAGTGCAGAAGAGAGAGTTTTCCCAGTGGTCTGTCTGTCATGCACCTGGAATCTGTGGGAAGTGATGTCTAAAGCTGCTGACCTCTTGCAGTTTTCAAGGAAGTCAGAGTTCTCAGAACTTAAAATCTGAGTCCAAATATGATCTAATATCAGAGGTGATGGGATTCATTACATGTTTTTATTGTTATCTCCACTCTGGAAATGATTGTTGAAAAAATTGTGATTAAGGTTACTGTTAGTAGCATAGGAATAGAAGATAGAGTATGCTAGGTCAGATCAAAACATCCATCCAACCCACTGTATGGAGGTGGCCAAAAGTAGGATTCACAAAAGAGTATAAATAAGAACTTCAGAACTTGCCTGAGCTTGAGTGATTTTTTGCTTTGAGACTCCCACAGGTGGTAGGAGTGCTTAACAGTTCTAGAGAATTTTCTCTTCCATTAATTTATCCAGTCATCCCTTGGATACATGCAAGTTTTTAGTCTAAATTATGCCCTGTTCCAATGAGTTCCATAGGTCTATATAAAGATTGTGTAAAAGGGTATTTTTTTATGTAGTTTGAATTTCCACATACTAGAAAATGTGAATGAGTATGGTTAGTGAAAATTATTTTAATATAGTTAATTCTTAGCAGTAGTTAATCCTTAGCAGAATTGACTATTAACTGAAAGCTTCTGTGCTTTTCACCAGACATAAAGGCAATCATAGCCATACAGATCATTTCATTATGCCTTATGCATTTCTGGTCTTTGGAGAAAAAATTATGTTCCAAAATTACCAGTTACAGTAACAGAACATTTCTATCATTGTTTACCACCTGATTTAAAGAGAACAGTCAAACAAAACCATGACTAAGTTCAAGGCTACCAGTTGATGAATTCAGTCAAGATATGAGACTTTCTTTGTTGTAATCTGTGGTAACAGAAAGAGTTTATAAGTCTAGGTCAATAGATGCAGTACTCCCTCAGAGAGGAAGCCTGAGTCTTCCTCTGGTGTCCTGGCAGGCTCATCTGTTTCAGCTGACTTATTCTTTGCTGTTTAGAAACCTCTGTTTTTTTCCTTTCTGTCCTGTTTCCACTCCTATGATTTCATATCAACTGGGATTTAGGCTTTCTTTGTCTTCAGAGACATGTTTTTCTCCTCACCAGAAATTTTGGCTTTGTTTAGGCATTTCAATTGACAGTTTTGTTTTAATGTGTTGTGCTTTGCTTTTCTAATCTAACTCTTAGATATTTTCCAATGGATTTCCTATAAAGAAGTGAAGTAAAAATAGTTAAATATGCATGGAAACCAAAGTGCCCCTGGCTGGATTTGTATGGTGTATATGTACCCTTACAATTTCTTCACTTTCAGTGCTTTTTAGGCAAGAAAAGTTTCACTGAAAAAGCATTCAATTTCTTACTTTTTTCCACACTTGAAGTTTCTCACATGACTTTTTCACCACTTCCTTTAGGCTCACAAACCTTAAAAATATTAGGCCACTTTCAAGGCAAGTTCCCCCTCAAAGTCCAAAAGCCCAAATAATGCCTTCCTCATATTTAGTATATGGTTGCAAATTTAGCAGTTCATTTTAGAACTAATGGTATCTCATAGTTCATAGTGGCAGAACAATGCTTTCACATCATTATTCTTGGTTTTCACATTAGTGCCAAGAATAGACCATGAACTGTGTTGTCTACCTAAACATTTTCCCACTTTGTTTGTCTCTTTTGTGGGAACTACAGATAGGCTGAAAGGCAGAGCTTGTATGTAAGCTTTCTCAGTAGGAAATGTCCTTTCTTCCTCACCCACTTCTACATGCGAATTAGAATTATCCAATGCATAGAACCATTGTCTTTGTCATTAATAGGGTTTCTGACCTCACCTTTGTAGCTCTGGGTCCAGAAAGGGTAATTTTCTCCATTTTGGGCTTGATATTCTTGACCATATAGACCTGAAGGAAGAACACTCTAATTGAAATTTATTGTGCCTATTTATGGGCATTAGAGGTTTGTGGAACTGGGACCACAGAACTCCACTTTTTTTCCAGATATGAACATTGAGAAATTCCACACTATATACCACATCTATTTCTCTGCAATATAGAGAATGTAATCCTGGACCTTTAAGATTTAGATTGCCATCAGAAGATAAGAATGTGTTTTACATTACATTTTCTTTTTAATTTTATAAGAACATTGGTTTTATCTAATGATCTTAATCCAGTAAAGGAGCAATCTACATTCCAAAAGTGATAAATCTTTCAAAACTTTAGTAGTTGCAGATAAAATAACTAGAGTACTCTACTTCTTACTAGTTTGGACAAAATCCTGTTATGTCCTGCTACGCCTTGACCACCTCCGCTCAGAGGGCTTTCTAAAATAATTTTACAGCTTATGAAAACTAAAGGCTTTGACATTTAAAGAGAAGCTAAAGGGAATTCTTTATTGACTATGCCATCCACGCTGTGGAGTGACTGAGCTAGCAATAGATGGAATACCAGTTATTTCATTCTGTTGTAAAAAAACATCTCCTGTTCTAGACTATTATCTTTTCTGTGAAGTTTTTGTATCTATTTCTTGCAGTATTACTACATTTAACTTTCTCATACTCATAAATTTTGTACTGCACTGCATGCAATTATCCAAGGCAAATTTGAATAGGACTGCTGTCAGCGTCATGTCAGTAGCTAACTATAAATTATAGAGCATGGTGTGGTAGAAACGCTGCATTCTTTTTTTTTTCATTAAATATCTACATCTCCTCATCTAGCCTGGTGACAAATGGACATTATCAGATCAGTGCCATACGGTGACGTGCTTTCCAGGTGATTACACAATTCTGGAGAGCCACCAGATTAATTGTGAGAGGATGCCAAAACCCGTGTGTCACAGCAATCTTCCTGCTGTTAAGGTTGAAGAAACGTGCGGCTGTCGATGGGTGTGCCCTTGTGAGTAATTTTACTTGCATGCATATTTCCTCTCCTCATCATTTAAAATCTTTATCAGAAACAAAGTGTTGAATAGAACATAGATTTGGCAAATCATTGAAAAAATGAAGGGTGATTGAAGTGGGATGAACACTATACACCAGCTGAGCAAATGCTCTCTTGAATGAAAATCAGACTGATGTGTGAAGTGTGTAATATAATTGCAAATTCAGGGCCATTACAAGCTTATCTGTGCAAGCTTTAAGCTGTTGATGTAATCTTTGTTGATCTCTAGGCTTTAGGGTTTGGTCTGACCTCAATCAAAGAAATGTAAGAGAGAAATGATGACAACAGAAAAAAAAAACCCAAAAGCAAAAAACAACTATACCTGGTTTCCATAAGCCTTTCCACTGAGTATATGAGCAGAAATGGTGGATATGAGTTGGTGTGGATAAAAATTAGGTGCACCCACTTGCACTGACAGAGTAGAGGAACTCAACCTGGTTGCTGCTGTTCTCTAGAGAGAGAGATTCTTTAGGAAAATCCTACATATAAAGGGAAGAGTTGTTTCCACAGAAAGCAACATAAGATAGGAATGATCATTTCAAGCAAATGAGCAAGCCAAAGATTCCAGATCACTTTAGCTCACAGGAAGATAT
Organism: Crypturellus tataupa; assembly: GCA_034781795.1. Lineage (NCBI taxonomy): Eukaryota > Metazoa > Chordata > Aves > Tinamiformes > Tinamidae > Crypturellus > Crypturellus tataupa. The sequence goes on from JAWLRI010000879.1 coordinate 1,521,737, forward strand.
TCAGACTGCAGTGAAATGGTTATAGTTGGAGAGCAAGGAAGGGTACAACCAGTGACTCCATGAAGCACAGCGCAAAGTACAGCAATCACCAGGAGCAACACCTTGTGTTTAAATCAAGGTTACACTCAATTTATGGATATTTTGTATGCTTTAGTGTGGATTTAGTGACTAAGCCAAGACTCTCTTCCATCGGAGGTGTGCTGCAGTCATTTGCTCAACCTCTAAAAAGGAAAAATAGTCAGGATATTTATCTTTATTTGAATTAAAGATCCAGAAACTCAACTCCCAAAACTTGATAGCAACATTGATAGCAACACAAAGGCATTATTTTGGTATTATAAGCAAATCTCCATAACAAATTTCTGAAAGGACAAAATGAAAATTGCTCCTTGTAACATTAGTCATTGACATGAAAGGAACTTTAGTTCTCTTGACATTACTGCAGCTTAAAATGAGCTAACGTGTTTGACTCTCTATGAATTTAATGAGACATGATAAACCAAGCTTGTATTATGTTTTTCTCTGAAAAAAGAGTTGATCTTTTTTTTTTCATGATGTTGATCCAAAACTGACCAAGAACCTTTCTAGGTGTGAGTAAACTTCAAGCTAAATGATCCTCTAAAAATTTATCCAAATCTTTTGTAATACTAATTTCTCTAGAAAAAAAAAGAATTCAAAAATAAATATTTATGTGATTATTTACCAAAGGTCTTTTCAATAATATGTTGCAGAATTTGCAATTCTTTACTTTTCTAGCCTACAAAATAAATGAATTCCACATGTCCATAATAATTATGAATTAATATTCTAATAAGGACAAAAGCAAATTCTTACAACACTTCATTTGTTTTTATTGGTTTGCAGGTATCTGCATGGGAAGTTCATCTCGACATATTGTTACTTTTGATGGGCTGAATTTTAAGCTGACTGGCAACTGTTCCTACACCTTGTTTCAAGATGTACAACATGATGTTGAAGTTCTCCTACATGAAGGACCATGCAGGGCAACACCCAAGATGAACTGCATGGACTCTATTGAAGTGAAACATCGTGGTGTGTCCATTCAGCTCTTTAGCGGCATGGTAGTAAGTTGAGCAAAATGAAGTATCGGTATGTTGCTGTGAGGACAGACTTGTTCTGTGACTTTTTTTTTTTCCCCACTCCTAGTTTTTGCTTCTCTTGCAGCCTATTGTTAGACTTCTAAATACGTGCTTCATTTCAATTTCATGATACAAGATACACTCACATAATGAGACAGGAATATTTATTATTCTTTTTTCCCTCTTTTGTGCTGGTGTGGCAACATGAAGAATGTGGCAATGTCTCCCAATGCTTCTGGCAAAAAGACCAAGACTGTAGCCAAAAATATACTGCACTGTGCCTCTCCTCTTTGGCAGACATCCTTTGTATGATATTATCAATTGATGCATGGGAGAGCAGTCTGTATTCTTTATAAATCTCTGCAAACTATAATCTATCTAGAAACTTTGACTAGTTGAAAAGCCAGGGTGTATGTTCTGACTGTGTGTGTACAAGAAATTCTTTGAGGATGGACCTTAGTCTTAGAAGAAAGGCTGGCTTCCTATGTATTTATTTTATAGATAGAAGAGTATTCAAATCCAGTCCCTAGGTTCTTTAAACATATAGGGATCAAGTAACATTAAAAGGTGATCTCTTCTGACTCTTACATAGCAAAATGGGATACACTAAAACATCTGGACTTTGTTAAACCTTCTGGGGTTTAATGGTACTCACTGTTCAAGCAGGGTGTTTTAATTTCATGGCATTAGATTAATAGCCTGTATAGACGCAATGTTTAAAGAATACACTCTTACTGAAAAGTGTTGAAAAAGTTGTTCATAAAATACAGAAAATGAACAGTTAAATAATTCTATACATTTTTAAGATTCATCATAAAAAATTTCAGCTTGCAAAATTGGTTCTTATGTCTAGATTCAGTCAGATCTTCCAAACCCTATGAGATCAAAATGTTATTCAACTTACAGTTTGAATTTTTTTTACATATATGTTAGAACTTATGTGATGATTTTACCTTTTGAAAACAGGTTGCTGTTAATGGTGAAAGAGTTCATATTCCATATTCTAGCAGTTTCTTTGAAGTTACTGTCTATGGAGCTATAATGCATGAAATAAAGTTCTCTCATCTTGGACATAATCTCACATTTACTCCAAGAAACAATGAGTTTATTCTTAAACTTAACCCAAAGAGTTTTTCTTCAGGAACACATGGACTCTGTGGTAAGTTAGTGATTTTAGCAACTTCCTTTTTGGGGTTTACATAACACTAAAGTTATTGGAATTTTTGTAATCTTGAACCTGTAAACACTGTAACTGCTGATACCCTGTTGTAGGTCTTTCGATTATGATTCAGTTAGTATTTTAAGGTGTTATTAGGGTAATATGCATTTATGAGATAGACGCATTCTTAGAGTGAAAAGTAAGGGGGTTTGTGAGCAATGCAAATACCTGGGAGAGGTAACTCTAGGGCATCAGACCCCTCTTTGAGAAATTTGCTCAGATAATTGCCATTATTGTAGAGAGTATTATTATCCTAAAGGTGCATTATTTCAGCAGTTTTCATCCTGGACCATAAGGCAGTATTTTAGAGATCAAGAATTCCTCCCAGAAAATATTAAAATTGGAGACACTACCTCAGTACAGATGCTGTCACCTACCCAATCCTTCTGACCTGAGAATTCTTTGAGGCTGGTAAAAACAAGCAAACAAACAAAAAAACCCAACTTCATTAGTATTATTTCAAAAATGTAGAAAAGCTTGGCCTGAACTTTTCATCTATGACTTCAGGTGCTTGATGGATGCAGGGATTTGGGATTATGGTCACTCAACAGTCAATGTAGAAAGGGATTGGAAATTAATGACCCTTTGGATCTCTTTCTTATCTGACTATAAAAAGAGACAATGATCAAGCATCTAGCCAAGGTGTTTTTATAGTTTACTTGGATTACTTTATGTCTTTTCCTATTTGTTTTATTCTTTCAAATTCATTATCTCAAAGCTGACATTGCTGAATTATCATAATACATGATCCATAATGCAATTGCGCCCATTACCTGGTAGGTACTTCTAGAAATAGGCAAAGCCACCACCAGATTCTGTCTGTGAACATGAGAAATGTAATAGAACTGAAACTGAATTACAAACACAAAATATAGCAAAGCTTTACACCAAGGCAATCTAGTAGTTGCTGATCCTGTATCGGGTGATGTTCGACTTGAATTCAGCTTTCAACTGGTTACAGCTGATCTGAAAGAATTGACTTTAACAACCTGTTTCTTTTCCTAGATTACTACTTTTACAAAAAGCTACTCGGGGGTTTTAATGTCTGCATTGATCATAGCTATGAGAAAGGTTATTCATTCCTCTTCCCCTTGCAGTTCATCAAGCAGCCAGAAACAACTGTCTCCCCTGTGCCTTTTTATTTTTCAAGGTTTGTTTTATTATTGATTGAATTCAGATGTCTTATTTTCTTTTTATTCACCCTTCTAGGGGTGTGTGACCAGAACCATGCCAATGACTTCATGTTAAGTGATGGCTCTGTCACTCCTGACAGCAGCATATTTATTCATGAATGGACTGTGAAAGAACCAGGCAAGATCTGCGAAATCAGGAAAGAAGAAAAATGCTCTGAACATGCCACTCGCCACTGCAGCATCCTGCTATCTGCTCAGTTTGCAGAATGCCACCAAATAATCTCCCCCAACATGTTCTATGACACATGCCAAGAAAACAGCTGCTATGAAGATGAAGCCTGTGAGATGATAACTTCTTATGCACATATTTGCAGGGCAAATGGGATCTGCATTGACTGGCGAACAGCTGAGTTTTGCCGTAAGGATTTTACAATACCTTAAAGTTCATATAGAAACTGCTATATTTCTGCTTATGAAAGAGGCATGATATTTATTCATCTACCTCAGGACTTTGTCTCCTTTCAGTCATGTTTCTAAAGAATTGAGTAGTTTGTCTTGGAAATCATAGTGAGTGACTGGGCATTGAATGGTGCCTGATTTCTTTACTTAGAGGAGGGATCAGTGTACAAACTGTCTAACTTTATGATATGGAGTCCTCCTATCACTGTTTACAACTTGCCTGGGTAATTCTAGACTTCTGAATGCTATGTAATGAGGCAGAATTTCCAGTTTATATAAGTTATATTACAGGTCAGATAATAGGTTTATTATCCACTGAGTTTCATGTTATGGAAAAGATGTTTGATATTAAAATACACAGCTTTGCTAGTATGCATGACCAGGAGGATAATTTAAGAAATAGATGCAAAAACTATGCATAAGCAAAGACAGGCCTCACTAAATCTTCTGAGGGCCAAATCTAAGAGTATGCTCCGGTTCTGCTTGTTAGTTTTATTTGCTTTGGTACAGGTACAGAGTGCCTGTACAAGGCAGACAGGGAAAGTTGGAATAATGGAACCACTCTGCTTCCATATTTCTCACAAGTGCTGACAGCACAAATTAATACTTTTCTGGATTCTCTATCCATGTGCAGATTTGTGTGGGCATCAAGACTTTCTGAAAATCTACACTACAAACAAGGCCCCAAATTTCAGAATATGAAAGGAGAACCAGGGTGATTTTAGCCTTATACTTTCCCATAAAAATGGGGAAACAGACACTTTCTGCAATGTATTTTCTTTCCTAGATATGCCAGTCACATAGCAGCCTAGAAAAAAAGCTAGCTGTAATTCGTATTGCAAATCTGGTTGTCTTTCTGATTGTATTTGCTTGAGTCCTGGAGGTGAAGAGTTTACAAGTACTCTAAGAAGACAGTATAGGAAGTTATGAGCCTCACAGATCTCCAGAGCAAGGAGGATAAGCACGCGAGTACTGTTATGAGGCATTGCATGCATATGTAAAGATCTTACAAAAAAAACCCAAAAGCTTAAGTGCCATTAAGTAACTCTTGAGATGGCTTATTCTACAACTTCTGTTAGTCTATCTGTACGAATGACTACAGACATTCAGATACTTGCCCGCAGTGTTTCTGGTTTAGCCAAGTATATGAGATACGTATGGATGTAAGTCTTTTCATTCACAACTAGATTCTTGTGTAGTGCTTTGCTGTCCCAGTTATTTCCTGCACTTCTTCATTTTTTTCTCAGTAGTTGTAGTAAATTCTTGTTTCCTTGTTTTCTTTCACTCCTGTTCTCCATATTCTTTTCATCTCAGAAATGAGCCTGTATAATACCACAAAATCTTCGTACACATGTTGGTTTTGTTCATGTGTTAAGTTCAGACTGAAGGAATTACAGCACAGGAAAAAAAGGAGGTGAATGTGCATTTGGCCTGAGTTTTCAGTTAATGTCTTAAATAATTCTCCAAGAGATGTCTTTGAGAACAATATTGCTGTTGCTGACTAAAACTTCTAAGAAACAAGTCTGTTTAGAATATAGTAGTGGAAAACAGAGGGAGAATTTTCCTAGTCCTAATTTTGCTATTTTCCAAATTTAGTGCTTCAGACAGACTTTGCAAATCGTAATGTCCAAGGCAGAGTGTCAGTGTTTCAGAGTGTCTCTGCAATCTTAAACTTCCTATCTTATTGCACAGTGTACCAGGATAGCCAAGGAGCAGCCCAGTTTAACACTAGTTACAGAAAACTGTAACTAGTTTTGTAGTTCTAGTTTCTAGTTTTGAGAAGGTACATGTGTGCAATTATTGAACTATAAAATTTGCCAGTTACAGAGACACTTTACAGGACAAATGAATGACTCAACAGATGTACAGCTTAATCATTCTACTACTGCATGTTTAAAAACAACGGCATCATTATAAAGGATCTTCCTTCATTCCCTCTTCCCCAGCTCCTGGGAATCCATATAATTTCTGTAGTGTTTGACTGTGTTTTTATCATGCTATATTGGTGCATATGAAGCCGCACAAATCCTCCCCGACAACCCTGCCTGGATGGGTGAATATACCGGATTATACTGTAAGGGCATGGCCTGCTCTCTGGTCTGTGCTAGTTCTACTTTCTGAATTTTCCTTGTTTTTTTTTAGAAGAGAGGGTATGTTAAGTAGCAGCTTCCGACATTCCAGCCTTTTGTCAACTCATGGAAGGAAAGTTTACTGTAAGGTGGAAATGCATAGTATTTTTCTGGTCCCCCTAGAGTATTTTAGGCTTGTGTTGGAGCAACTTGTGGTCTCCACTGCTAGCCATTTAACTCTGAGGCATAGAAAATGCACCCCCTTAAGCAGGCTTACTATTTACAGTGAATTTCTGTTAAGCTGGGTTTCCATTCAAATAATATTGGAGAGTTTATTTTAATGTGGATATCTTAGGAATTTCTAACAAGTCACTACACTGCTGTATGAACATCTGTTGGGATTCATCTTTCAGTGGTGAGAAAGCATTATTCATCTGGAAAGAGAATTTTTCATACAACCCTTATTGGATGTAAAGTCAAGGATGTAACATCATCCAAGGTAAATTTAATCTGTAATTACAAAAAAGGGATGGCAACTCAAGCAAAGGTGACCAAGCTACCTATAAATGGCTCAAGTATCAATAGCAGTTAGCAAATTTTGTCCATAAAGCAAGGATGCTAAGAAAACTGAGCGCAGCAACAGTTGCAGTTATTAATCTTCGTATGTTGACATTTCTGAGTGCTTTTCAGCAGCTCTTTGATGTCATTTGTGTGCAGTGTGGGCATACCACCAAGGTACATGCCACCAAGGTACAGCTTATGGATGAATGGTATCCTAGTGTTGCATATGAAGCAAATGGCTATTTATAATATTCAGGAAAGATGTGGTTCTTTGAACAAGAAGCTGGTTGCAATCAACTGCCATGGGGATTCCAGACAGGATGTTTTGCTTGGAAACAGTGTTTTTCTTTCATGGAGGTCTTTGTGTTTTATTTTTCATTAGATCATTTCACAGGCCCAAGTTAAAAACAAGCGTGTAACACATTCTGCCTGCTCAGCTCAGAGGCAGTGTCACTTGGCAGAGAAGCAGGAAAAGGGTCTGGAATAGGAGGGCAGAAGCCATGGGACACAAGAACCCCTTAAACCACCTCTTCTAGTGAAGGATTTTAGTTGTGAAGCTATGCCTGGGATGACCTACTGTTTTTTATTTGCTGTGTAAGCAAAGACAGTAATGACTGAAGGTTTTAAGCCATTATGTATGGTTGCCATTATGGGGATGGTTTTATGATTACCTTAAGCTGATCTGGGCTCAAAAAGTCAGTTGCTCTCTTCGTTTTGCATCTCTAAACCATGCATTGCCAGATCTTTCATTGTGCTGGTAATAGTTCTTATGTACTGCTTGGTGAGGACTGAAAACTAGTTGCAAAGTAAAAAATGTATCAGTGAAAAAGAACAGCAGGGGTGAGTAGTTTAAGTAAGAGAAAGAGCTACGCCTTTTCATGGCATCATTAAACTAGGTAAGTTTAAACTGAACTTAAACTGCTCAAAAGGTCATTGGAAAATCTCTGCTAAAGGTATTCCTTTGGATACAGGGGATGTGTTAAAGGATGTTTAACAAAGCTTTGCCTGAGCAGTGCAGGGAGATTGAATAGCAAGGACAATAACTAATACAGTATACTGCCTTTGTCCCAGTGCATTACTCACTCCGGCTTCAATATCTCTGAGGATTTAACTGTACCCTTTACTGCATTTGACAGTATGATGAGGCAAAAACAAGCCAGCAGTAGGTGACCTCAGGCCAGTTGCCCAATTTGAATTATATTATGCTACTGATAAAGAGGCAGAGTCATCGTCATCTGAAGGGAAGGGTGCTTTTCTTCACAACCTTGAAAAAGTGAACTTGGAAAGATGACCCCAGCTTCCCTGAATATCCACTTAGGACTTAAATCAAAGCTGCTTTATCTGGTCTGATATGTCTGAACCCAACACAAAACTATTATTCTAAATCTTCCACTGTGAACTTAATAAGTGATTTATTTATTTTATTTTGATGGACTCACACACTTTCTGTAGATCCTTGCCCTAGCAATATCTACTAAGAGTAGCTAGAATACTTCAAAGGGAAGATAACCAGCTGTTGAAAGTTCAGTACTTTAATCTGCCAATCTGTTTTAATGACCCTTCAAAATATGCTGATCATAGGTTTACAGGAAAATATATTTCTCCCAGCTTTTGTCTTACTGTTGTTTTTTTTGGAAGAGGAAGTTGTGTTTTGTTTCAGTGGATATAAGAAATTGAGAATGTAATATCAACAAATGATTATAGCATGTATCAGGCTAGTAGTTTAGGGAGATTTCAGTTGAAAGTAATTTGGCAGAAGAATTAGAAGAAGACTTCTAATCACTTGGTTTACTTTTATAATTGTTCGCTTTAGCTAACCTACAATTTTCCTTTTCTTTCCACTCAGAAGCAATGAGCATTTGAGATGAACAGAAACTTAAGCTGCCAACCAGTATCAAGGCTGTTCAAATACATTTTCAGGAGACAGACTGTGGGGACCTTACGTTCCAAATCCCTTACAGTAGTTTCTATACAAAAACAGAATTATCTGTAAATAGTATAGGATCTCCAGAGCACAAAGACAGCAGTATGTCTGAGAGACTTTCTACAATACCCTGATTGTTATTTTAGAATGTTTTTTGGGGGCACTGTTGGAGTTTATCCTATATTCTGATGCTGCCTATGTGGGTCTCAGTCTACACTACCAAAGCTAAGAGGGTACTTCCAACAAGGACATGCATATCAGGTCATTTACATTTCTTTTGCAAAACTGAACTTTCTTCTTTGAAAACCCATTGCTTTTACACAGGGACAGGTTTTTTTGTAGTATCTCTTAAGTCAGCATTGTGGCTCTTTTTAACTTATTTTTTTCACATACCTGGCTTGCTAGTGCTAGCCAAAGGGAGGAAAGAGAAGGGGCTATATGAACTTATATGAGCTACCTCAAGGACTTTACTGTTAGTATTGTTTTTGATAGGGAACTGTCTATGGATCAAGGCTGACAGGCATCAATATTGTACCCTAAAATAATGTAATTTTGTGCAGAGGTATACTAGATTTGCTTTAAGACTATTAAAGGGAAGCAAGATGATATCTAATGTGCTGAGTATACTTACGGGAAATGGAATAGAAATGTATATGATATGCTACCTTGACCGGTGCTGCAGATTTATTTTTACACATGTTCATTATAGCTGAAGTGAGGCCATAGTTATCTTATGTTCAGCATAATGGTATATAGGAATGTTTTTTCAGGAAAACATGTAGCTCAGATAGCTGATGGTGGATAAGATTCTCAAATTATAGAAATTCTTCTATTTTACTTAGATAATAATTTTGTATTTTTATAATCTAGCCAATATATGTCATAAGGATATTGGACTCTCTGTCACATTCCTAGGACTTTTTAAGCTTCTCTATGTCTTCTAAAATATGGCAGCTATGCACAACTCCAGCACATTAGAAATAATTGAATTTAGAATAGCTCAAAACAGAGCAGGCTTATCCTTAAAGGCATTTCTTTTCTGTTTCCTTTGACTATGATATATGTAGACAATGCAGTTGATGAGTGCCTGTTTGATTTGGAACTCAGGCCTCCCTTCAATAATCTTTTTAAGTATCTTTTGTCAGAGAACTCTAAAAAGCTTTATAAACCTCATAAAAGGGAAAAACTGGGAAATAAGAAAATATCTATTCTGATGGAATCTGTAGAGAACAATTATGAAGGTTACAGCAGTATGCAGCACAGAATTAGTGTCCATAGGTTCCCTGAGTAGCTGCAGCCATAGTTTTATGTTTGGTTTGAGAGATGATGATCTTAGTTTCATGAACTCATCAGTAAATTTGTGTGCCTTAGCTTAAGAAATGAAACTTTTTTTGACTTTAGGTATTTCTGTTAATCCAACAGGTTTATTTTTGAAGTATCCATATATTCTATTCCCAAGCTTTTTTTAATTGCTTAAAAACATTGCCATTGCCCAAAACTTCTTGTTTAATACACTAGTCTGTCCTGGATATCTACCAACCCTGCACAGTTACCAATGCTTCTCTATCAGAATCACTTGATTCTGATATCTCTTACACAGTCCTGAAAAATAAAATCGCAAAATATTCTGGTAATGTAAGCCCTTGTAGCATTACTACAGTAAGTAGTGTTATTCTGATTAATATGACCCGAAAATGTGGCTTGGTGATTTTGTGTGGATTTTACGTTAAGCATGTGTCCTCAATCATTTTTTTTCTACAGTTTTGTGTACTTTTAAAGATGTGTTTTTCAAACTTGTTAATGTCTGAAAAGCAGAAATTATATTCATGAAGATCATTTTCAAAAAAAATGGACAGAATTCTAAAGAAAGCATAAATAAAAACATTGCTTTGCATTTCAGATCTTGTCTAACAAGTTTTTTCTGTCTCCCTGCAGCAATGAAATGTCCCACATATTTGATATATGATCACTGCCACAAAGCCTGCATAAAGCACTGTGAGAACAGTACTGAGCTCAGTGTCTGCATGGATTATCCAACAGAAGGCTGTTTCTGTCCACATGGACAGGTAATTTTCAACAATAGCTGTGTTGCTGAAGAAGACTGTACACAGTGCATCGGTGAAGATGACACACACCACCAGGTAGCTATATACTTAGCTTACCTTTGTAAGGGATTGCGTTTATACCTTTGAACACTTTTTGCTTTGGACATTTTATTTACTAGCTTTTATTTCCTCACAATTGGCTGGTTGTCAGCCCTGTGTATGTTTTGCGTGAAACTAGATGAGCTCAGTGTAAAATGCACAGGAGGGACTCTACAGACCTGGAAATGCATGAGAAATCTGTGTGAAGAGAAGGCCACAGAGAAAAGAGAGGGGATGGCATAAGTCACCATTTACCAAGATAAGCACCTCCATTCGGTAGGCTTTTACCAATAATGACAATTTAATCACGAAACTGGAATCCCTGATCAAAATCACTGAAGTGTATTGTCTTCACAAAGTGGTTGGTGTTGAGCAGTGAGAGTAAGCTGAATTTAGGTGAAGTCATATTAGATCCTCTCCCCGCCTTTTTTTTCATCAAATATATGCATGTGGGGATCATTCATTTGATGAAATTTATCATATTATTTTTACTTGAAAAGGGCTGAACTAAGTGCAATCCTGAGCTAATTGCAAGTTGTGAATGGCAAAATGAAATGGAGAAGTCCTAGGTGCCACTCTGCAGTTGGAGAGTGTTCATTTTCCTCTTTAACAACACACAATAAGTGCACAAGCTCTTTGTTATATCTCCTCTTCAAAATAACATCTGGATTATTCCTCTTCACCTTGAGCCAGTCAACTCTAGGACATCTTTCTGAAGTCGTTCAGTCCTCTAAAATCTTCAGCTTTCTTGTGAGACTTTAAGGGAAAGGGGATTTATTTTTCAGTCCTTTATGGATATCAGATTTGTGTCATTTTTACATTTTTATTTGGTCTTACTCTACTGCCAAACCTGGTTTCACAGACAGATCTCTTTTATAACATATATTTTCTGTAAGGACCAGAAGTCTTTGTAAATAATATTTAGTGTTTAGTCTATACTTTAGGTGAAAAGATGTATTCTTACAAGTAAATGAACATGTATACTCTGAATAACTTCATTTTTTTCACACACACGTTTAGACTCACAGTTCAACAACAAATTTTTAACACTGATGGTTAGAACAAAAGGACAAAAGAATATTTCTGCTAAAAACATTTTTCTCAAATACCGTTTGCACCAAATTAACATAATGATAGCATCAAACTTGTAGAAGAAATGTCATTTTTAGGTGATGGGGTACTCGCAAATAATGCATACAGCTTGCTGGAGGAAGTGTTTCGGGCACTGTTGGACCAGTGCAAGTGGTACTAATTGCAAATTTGCATGAGGAATTTTTGTTATGCCTGTGCACACACACACCCGAGAATTGCTCGGGCCCCGAAGGCACGCAGGTCTGTGCTTGCAAAGAGCATCCCGTGCCATGATTTGTGCGTTAGTGCCACCTGCTGGTATTTGCAGAGCACAGCTAAATGACTAAACAACATTGCAGTAAACAGGATTTTGCAGATTTCCTACTGCAGGGCAAGGATCTGGCAGAGAAGGAAAAACGTAAGGGATGTGTGTTCTTTCATTCCACAACAGTGTGATTTTGGTGATATCTTTGAAAATGAAAGCCAGATTTTTGAGAAGGACTGAGCCTATGTAGGTCTTATGAACTTGGATTTTAAGTTACAGAATCTCCATACATTAGATGGTGATTTTTGTTCCATTTTCGTTTTTTATTTTTTATTTTAAATATAGGATCACTGGATTTGTAGAATACTTAACAGAACTGGTAAAAGTCAATTGAAAAAACAAACAAAGTGTAAATATAATAAGAGGAAGAGAAAAAACATCCATTTATTTCTCCTGGAAGCTCTCCCCACTTTCTCACTTTCCTTCTCCAAACTTGCAGTGAATGTAATCAATACTCTAAACTCAGATCAACTGTGCACAATTTCCATTGATACTAAAATCTATAGTCATTTTATTATGGTTCTATATGAAATCATTAGTGCAAATACAGATTAAAGAATAGGGTCTGTATGCTTTCAATCCTCAAGTCCCCACGCAATGTGGTGCAGTTTCCACGTAATTTTTTCAAGCTTTTGTGGAGAAGTATGTCTCTTGAGAACAATGTCTGCAGTGATATCTATCTACTTGCTGCTGCAGAAGTCCTAAAATTCCTGTGAGCTGTGACATACTCCTTAATGGGGTTTTAACTCTAAAAATCTGCAGTATGTAGTAAACCCTGGCAAGGCTTAGGTATGGATGGGTTGGTCAAGAGCCAGGGAGGCTCAGCTTACACAGTCATTCTGCATCACAGCATGACACCCTAACCTATTCTACAAATTCTTGCACAGAAGCTGGATCAATTTTGCAGATTTACTTTATTGTCTATAATTCATCTTTTCAGTCTTTTTGATTCATATGACTGTTACGTGTAATCCTCATAGATAACTACATGTTTAAAATCAAGGATTTCCCTCCCTCTCACGAGAGGCAGGTGGTTAATTGTACATTTTACTTGTAATTTTTGGTAATGCACTTATTATCATTGGATAATCACAAAAGGAGTGACAGTTTCTGATTTGGGACTCATATTATTCATCTAGTCTTCAGCTCACTGGGAAATGAAGAGATGAGACCACAGATATTCTTCATAATAATGATAAAAAATGTTTATTTCTCTGCTTAAGTACTACTAATTTGGCAAAGCAGCCACTTTGTGCATTTCCAAAAATATCTCAATATCTCTGTTTCCCTTGTTAGCACTGAACATCCAGCCATGGTATGTAGTTCCATGATTATACTGTTACTCATAACATCTGAGAATGTTTCACACATAAAACAATAATAATTCCTCATCCCAGTAATGTATTTTTTAAATCCGCTTCCATCACCAGCATACTTAGTATGAGCAGTAGTAGAAATTAGTAAGAACTTAGTAGAACACTTAGTATCTAACTATTGTTTTTATGCAGTACATGGAAACATGGATTCCTACCAATGAACCCTGCAAGTTCTGCACATGTCTTGACAACAGGAGAGTAAACTGCACTGTCCGACCTTGCTCTACTGCCAAACGTAAATTGTTTTAGCTCTAAGTATGATTTCACTTGTACTGATTTTTGTTGCCTGTTCATCTAGTTCTAATCCAAACATGTTTTGTGGGTGTTTTATTCTTACTCCAGCTGTTGAATGTGGTCCCTGTGAAGTTCCTCGCCTGCGCAGAGATCCTGGACGATGTTGCCCAGAGTATGAGTGTGGTAGGTTCTCATGTATTGGGATCTACTTGCCATTTATTTTTACTAGGTGATTTAAAGACTTAAAATGAGTGTATGAGAGATATGAGAACTATGAGTGTATGAGAACTATGGGCAGAGGAAGAAACAAGAATCTGAGTTCACTTCCTACAAAGCATGCCTCTTTGTAATAGATGCAGAAGGGAAAATCTAAATTAAGCACGAAGAAAGAAAATTAAGCAAAACTTTAGAACATTAATGCACATAAACCAAATCTCATCTGTTCTCTAAGCTATTTGGAAAACAATTTCTAACTTGCTGGACTCTATTTCAGATTTTAATTATTTCAGAATTTAATTTCAGATTTTAGGATAGCAATTGAGTATAGGGAAAACAACCAAATGGGGGTGTGTGGACTATTGGTCATATGTTGTCTTAAAAACTCTCTCAATTTCTTTTCAGTCTGTGACCTAGTCTCCTGTGATTTGCCTCCTGTCCCTCACTGTGAGTTTGGTCGGCAGCTTGCCCTGACCAACCCAGGAGAATGCAAACCAAATTATACATGTGGTAAGGTATCTTTTTAAAACAGAGTGACAGTGGTATATTCCATTTGACAAATTCCTTTGAGCATTGTTTTTTTCTCCTCTGTAAGATTTCATTTGAAGCTAATGGACAGGAAATTCATTGAACTTGCAAGAAGGGTGTCATTAGCACTTCTTGAATGCATTTTTGATTTAAGGAAAAGATATGCACTGCTGTTTGGATGTGTGTTTTCTGACTCATATGCTTACTTTAAAATCTCTTCAATTATTTGTGAGAGGAATATTTCCTCAGGATAAGACCTTTTCCTGAACCTGCAGCACAGACTTTGACCTGTGTCTTTTATATTTGCGTTACTTCTTACTCTTTATGTAGCTGTATAATACTTTATAGAAAAAATTAGTGCCTTGTTCTCCTCAGAAGTCATTGTTCAGTTGCAGCACTCTGAAATACTTTGTGCTTAACATGGTGCTTCATATTTTTTTGCTAGCCTGTAACAGAGAAGCATGCACTTTAGTTCAAAGTCCTTCCTGCCCACCACATCAAAAATTGACTGTTAAGAAGACTGAGTGCTGTGATAAATTTGAATGCATCTGCAGCTGTATGAACTCAACAGTGAGCTGCCCCACTGGTTATTTATCTAGGTCTCTCACCAATGACTGTGGCTGCATATCTACCACCTGCATTCCAGACCAGGTAAGAGAAATGTACTGGGTTTTCTACAGATAAAATATCTTTTATATGTGGAGTGACAATACCACAGTAGGTGTGTCACTATATGTAAACAAGTTCCAAAGCTGAATATTAGGTAATGACACAAAGGCATTTTCAATTTATGTGCATGCAACAAAAATAAACAATTCTCTTATGCTGGGCATGTTTTATTATAAGCCTTTATTCAGACACTTTAATGCATTTTTTTTTTGTGACTTTGAGATTTTCAGAGTCACTCAAACATTACAAATTTCAGAGATAATTCTGAAATTGGAATTTGTTTCTGTATAACTCAGCTATGTGCATTTGGATCAGTACAGTTATCATATTTCGTAATTGCTTTTTTTTTTTCAATAATATACTAACTATTGTATAAGAACACCTCAAACCCAAACTGCTTTTGCCTTTTGATTGCCTTTGTCTGAGGAGGCATCATATCTCATATGAACTATACTACTACTTATAAATTTTTGCCAAATAGTATTTGACTGTGATAAAGCTTCACAGGGTAAACTTGTCTTTTATATTTCTGACAATTTTATATGCAAGAATACTGCGTTAACCTTTAAGATAACGTTGCTTAGAAGAGAGTTTGCAAGGCAGGGTCACCTGTCCACTGGAGCAAACTTACCTTACAACTTAGCTTAGGTTGCACTGTCTTGCAACTTAGATCTGAGTTTTGTTTTCTGATCCTCAGCACTTCATGACCTTGCATAAGTCTTTGCATTTCTCCGTGAATCAATTTCTACACTTATGAAATAAAAAGCTCATGTTTTTAATAACATGAATCTATCTAAAATCTAAAATCTATCCATTGTGCAATTTAGAAGGTGGCACTTTGTTTTTCGGTAGCTGTGACAAAAGCAATTGAATGTTTGTAGTTCAACATAATACCTTTTGTCAGATCAGCTGAAAAAATTTTGTGTGCACAGACCCTTCTTCATGACCTTCTCTAAAATCAGATTACAGCCAAATCCTGGACAACTCCACTGAAAGATAAAAACCTCTGTATTTATTCTTTTATGAAACAGCATTTTTCACTGCATTTATTTTCCTTTCTTTAGTAGTTTTGCCAAAGCTTAAAGGCCTATCATTTCCATTGGGTTCAATGTATTCCATATAATAGGTATCATGTCTTAAAATGAAGTCTTTCAGGAGCAGAAGCGTGCCCATTTCTGTACTAATTGTTGTATTCTGTAGGTGTGTGTGCACAACAACATTGTCTACCCCATTGGGAAAACCTGGGAAGATGGTTGTAGAGAATGTTCTTGCACTGGAATGAAAGATGATATTACAGGACTTCAGATGATGGAATGTCATGAAAAAACATGTAATGCGTTCTGCTCTCGTGTGAGTAACATTTAAACTAATTCATTACCCTGTGGAGCCTTGTTCTCCCCTATACGATGAAGTGAAGGCCAGAAGAGGCTCATTTGTCATTTTTTGCTGCCCCAGTGCAGAAGCAGAGATGAGCTACATCTTGTTCTACAAACCACCTAGTTGCTTTTTAAATTCTTACATTAGGACGCACATAATATAATTCCCCCACACCTGCAAATTTGAACAGTTGACCAAACAACAAATATTCTCAAATGTGAGTTGGTCCCTAGACACATTATAGCTATTTTAGCTGGAATGGCTCTGAGGGAACTGCAAGCAAGGGCATAATCCTACAACTCTTGCAGAGCCCTTTAACTACAAGGCACATATACTGATTGTGTATTGCATTCACTGTGCTGGCTGAGATGCTGCTGCAATGTTTTGGGGTTTCTAGTACCCCATGTGAGGCAAGAGTCACTTATTTTTTTCTGCTCCAGCTTTTTTTCTGCTTGATGGGTAAACAGTGAATTTCTAAACAAATATGCTATGCACATCTGCCAACCTTCCAAGTCATAGTCTATTCCTTAAACTTCTAAACCTGTTTTTGAAGGTGTGCCTTTTTGATAAGGAGGTTGTTTATAAACTCCAATTTATGCAGTAACATTCAGAACAGAAAATAAAAAGTTAAGAAAAATCAGTACATGGTATCTGATCTTCCTTCCTGCTTTTAATTAATTACATTTGGAATAAGGCTCCTCATTAGCAAATGTTACAAATAGCATTATGACAAGTCAGAGGTGTTCTTTTTGCTTTCAGAAAATCAATAATAATGTTTCAGCATGGAAAACTAACCTTGGCAGACAGTATCTCTCTGCAGCACCCCATGAATGAGTTAACTTTGTTGTAGAAACCCTGCATTGTCTGACCTGCTTGTTTTGAATTCTCTTTTGAATTTACTTTAAACTGTATTTTAGCATATCTGACTGTGCATTTTAAGTTTGACTATGAATGCTTCAGTTATGTAAGTTGTCAATTCTCTTTTTCTGAAGAGAATCAATTCTCTTTTTCTGAAGTCTAATAAGCTTATCATATCTCAGTTTTCAAAGAATTTCAAACACCTTAATACCACGGTATTCCAATGTTATTTAGCTTCCAGCCTCCATATCAGGACAGAGCTGGACAGACTGTATATGTGTGAATACACAAAGGTGTGATCTAAATATAAACTTTTTTAAAAAAATATTATTATTCTTTTTGACTATTTTCCTGTACTTTGTCTTGAATACTGTGTAATTCCTTAGAAATATACAATATTTCTTCTTTCATCTGTATACCAGGTGAAATACAGATTGTGAAATTCAATACAGTGAAAAATATGAGGGTAGATATGAGCGCTCTTACAAGCAAATTTCTTCAATCGTCTTTTGTAGAACAGACTTTTTTTTTAATACTGCTATGATTATGAAATATTGGATTTAAAATATCCGGATGCACTTTGGTTCATAGCCATGACTTGATCTTCTAGTAAAGCTTTGGTTAGGTAAAGCTACAGGTTCTGGTCAAATCAGCCTTAAGTATTGCAATCTGAAAAATATTTTCTTAAAAGAAACAAACAAAAAAGCTTGGAGGGCAACAGAAAATATTTTTGGGGGTAACCTGCCACTTCTTGTCCTCCTTTAATTGTTTTCGAAGTACTAGTGACTTAAACCCTAGCTGTTAGATTCTGGAGAGTTCAGAGATTTTTTCGTTAACTTATTCGTGATTCAGTGAATAAGCACATCAAGGACTACAGCAGTTCTGCAATCTTGTTTAAAATATCCCTAAGGGTTTTCTTTCAGTTAAGATAAAGGAAACTGCTGACATTGAAGACTTCTTTAACTGTGAGTCATCACTCAGATGAAATTCAAACATCCTTCTGCTTATTGGTTTTATTTACGTTAGTAGATTTTAAACTTGTGCAGTATCATTGTTGACTATCTCACTGATTTATGTGAAAACAGCTTACACTATGTTTACATAGAGAAAAAAAAAGGCTACTCCTTCCAGATATGACAAAATCACACTCAGATGTGGTCTGTTGTTAGCCTTTTAAAAGCTTGTTGAACTGGATGGACCACTTGTTTGTTTTGCAATGGCAGTATGGCCTTATAGTTATGTTTTAAAATTTTCTTTACCAAAAACAAACAAAATAAGCATTAAGCATTTATCTCAGCTTTTGTTTAGAGTTAATATTCTCATGTGTCTTCTCTTATTCCTTAGTCTTTTTTTTTTTTTTTTTTTTTTTTTTTTGTCTTATAGGGATACAAGTATGTCATCCAAGAAGGAGAGTGTTGTGGAAGATGCCAAAAGACAGCATGTGAGGAACAGTTGTTCTGGTCACGAGGCGATGCAGATACTCGTTTACACGAGGTCAGTCAGTCAGTGGTGCTGTGGGCATTTCCTCTTCTAGCAGAAATGCCCTCGAATCCATTTGTATTCCAGAGAAGGCAAACCAAACAAACAAGCAAAAAGCAAACAGACAATCAAAAAAACATAAAGCACATGCAAGAAATTTCCTTTAAGGCAAGAAACACTGGAAAACAATGCTCTTGAATAGATAGATTTAACCACTTGGTTTTGCTAATACACAATTTTTTTAGGCTCTAAAGAAGCTATCTTGGGACGTAAAATTAGTAACTTCAAAAGAAATAGTGGAAAATAATATTGGGATAGGATGGTTTTCAGACTGAAGATTATTTGTTTAAATTATCCTCATTAATTTATATTATTCTACAGATAGCAGGTAGATTGGATAGTGGATTGCTTGCATTTCATGGTCCTATTCAAACAGGATAAAGTGCACATTGAAATGGGGACATTAATTATCATCTCTTTGCTAAAGATGATGGCTCTAGGCCAGAGCAGACTGCACTGGTCCAGGCACAGTTGTTTTTTGCTCAGAATAACAGTTTATTTTCAGCAATATGTCTCATCACCTTTAATTTCTGTATGTCTGTACCAAAAAGTCCAAAGGGAAATGAGTGTGTACAACGTCGTTTTAAATTCGTTGCAATAACCCTACGACTCTGGAACCCTCAGTGGATGTCGGTTTCCTTCCTTCCTTCCTTCCTTCCTTCCTTCCTTCCTTCCTTCCTTCCTTCCTTCCTTCCTTCCTTCCTTCCTTCCTTTTCCTTCCTTTTCCTTCTTTTGTCCTGTCCCTAACCCAACTGGTCAGCACAAGTCTTTGCCTACCCCAGTAGCACTAAATTGCTTAATCCTATGTGACAGTTGGTATTTAACAAAGGAAGGCAGAAATAGTAAGTTAAATATATTTCAAATAATGGATCTTCTGAACACTCTTTTCTTCCTAAAGTGTTATTCATTATAGTGTTTCTGCATTTGTATCTATATGTCACTGGGAAATCTGTGCTATTAATGTTTGATTGTCTCTTTCATTTTGAAAAATGTATCATTTTCTAGCCCTGTCTTTACCAGGGTACTTCTTAAAAAGGTTCAGTATTATCTTCTGTCTCATAAAATAAGCATGCAAAAGCTATAAGCTAATGTTCCACCATGTCTTAGTGATTTCTGTTGTTCTAAATGAAAAATGGATTCTGGAACATCTGCCCCTTAAGCAAGGCTGATAGAGCAAGGCTTGTTCAGCCTGGAGAAGGCTGAGAGTGGACCTGATCACTGTATATGAATACTGTAGGGGAGGGAGCGAGGAGGATGGGGCCAGACGCTTTTCAGTAGTGGCCAACGACAGAACAAGAGGAAATCACCACAAACCGAAGCACCAAATGTTCCTCAGGAAAAAATTCAGGAAAATATTCTTGACAGTGAGGGTGACAGAGCACTGGAACAGGTTGCCAAGAGAGGTTGTGGAATCTCCTTCTCTGGAGATCTTCAAAACCCACTTGGACGCAGTCCTGTGCCACATGCTCTAGGTGACCCTGCGTGTGCAGGG
>JAWLRI010000879.1:1542130-1595618 GCA_034781795.1 Crypturellus tataupa
CCTTCTCTGGAGATCTTCAAAACCCACTTGGACGCAGTCCTGTGCCACATGCTCTAGGTGACCCTGCGTGTGCAGGGAGGTTGGACTAGATGATCTCTAGAGGTCCCTCCCAACCTTTAGGATTCTATGAGTCTATGATTCTATACTCTTCTGTGTCTTTCTTGCCGTGACTCTTTCAACTTATCTGTCATTAACATCAAAGTAACTATTTAACACGTGAGAGAAAAATACTCATTCAATTTCCATATTTGATATTACAGTACAGAGTTGTGGGACTGGAGTCTCATATTCACTTCACCAGTCTTAAAAAATCAACACTGATCTATTCTATAAAATTGTCAGAGTAAGGATTTATGAGCACTCTTGAGTGGCAAAATATTCCTGCAGAAGTAATCATACACTTTGTAAATCAGCGTATTGTTTGTGGCTGTCCTTCCTTTATCTGGTGTCACAAACATTGCTGCATGCTGTAATATAAAATACTTTCATGTTTTCCTGCCAGGTTGGCACAGAGTGGCGATCTCCATTCAATCATTGCATTATCAATGAATGTGTCCAAGTGAACAATGAGGTTTTTGTGCAGCAAAAGAACATTTCTTGCTCTCAAATGGATGTGCCCAACTGTACAGAGGGAACTGAATTACACTGCAACCAAATAGAAGACTGCTGTCCTTCCTGCAGATGTGGTAAAGATCCATATGTGCCAAGTATAACCACTGGAGAATTAGTTAGCTGCTGTACTGATCTCCTGTTTCTCAACTTTAATTTCAGAAATGTTTATTATGAAAACCTAATAATAATTTGAAGCTCTGCTGTATGATTTGGGCATTGAGTGAAGCACCACCTTATGCTATTACTTCCTTTTTCTAAGTGATATTCATTGTCTCCCTTTTAACTACCTATCATATGCCCTACTTACTCTCCTTGCTTTAGGGAGACATGCAAGGCAAGATCTAAACTAGCAAATTATGTCATGTAGCTATATTGTTAAGCAGTTAAAATGGACCTTGACATGCTTCTGACCTAGAATGCTTAGTTCTCTCCCAAACACTTTGCAGACATGGTTCAGGAATTAGAGTGTTTCAAGGTCTGCTCCACACAGGATTTCTGCATGCATCTGTGCCCTCTTCTGAGTGTCAGTGAGCACTGGGGCTGTGGCATTCAACTATTGCAGACATGGGTCATGCTATGCCAGCTGGCCTCAGTCTGGGAAGGCTCCCAATCACATTTATTTGACAAGAATAAATGCTACAATGCTATAAGCATCTAGAAGTGTGAGGAAGAAAAGTAAAGACTGCAACTTGGAGGAAACCTATGACTACCTCTTCTGGGATTGCAAGGAATGAACTGAAGGGGAAAATCCACATTGTATCATGTACTTAGTAAAAACAGCTCAGCAAAGTAGATTTGAAGATAGAATTCAGGATAACACTGGCAAATTATTGCCTTTATAGTCTAATAACTTAAGTTGTCTGCCTTTATATTGAGAATGGATCTAGTGACATAAATTGGAACAAAAATAAGTCAAAAAGCATGTTCATGGTTTGTTAAATATAAATAATGGCACGATAATGGTAACTGTAAATGGCATATTATTCTCTTTTTCAGTACCTGTGAATGGTTGTCTTTTGAATGGCACTGTTATTGGGGTAAGATTGATTTCTGTTTTTTGATATGGCAGTTAGATATTTCAGTATTTTAAAGAGCATGTGTAGTGCATGAACTTGCCAAAAGTTTACAGGGCAACTTTGTTCAGTCAAAATCTCTGGAAATGAGACTCTGTAGTAAAAGCAGTGGTAATGGGCTCAGTTGGCTAGGTTTAGTTCATGACCCTGCCACAGGCTTCCTATCTGACAATTAATATCTCTCCAAATGGGGGACAATAGTGTTTCCTCATCTTGTAAGGATGTGCTCAGAAACTGTGGTAGTGTGATGACTTGCAGTCTACCAAACACACAGGAAACTATCTGTGAGGAATATTCTCAAAAGTGATCCTTGTCTACTTCAGGGAAGGAAAAAATCCCTTATTTTACATAGAGGATAAAACAGATTAAAAAAAGAATGGAAACTGTTGCTCCGCTTGTGTGGAAGAAGTATTCCTCTTTGGCTATTAGCAGAAACAGGAAAGCTGAGCTCCCTCACTGTTTGACCTCTTGTCTCCTTTCAGATTGCTGCTGATATGCTCTCAGAGGAATTTTTTTTCTCAACTACATATTTAATGTATAGATTAAGACATGTTTAACCCAATCCATGACATTGGGAAGAATTGGAGTTAGGCATCTGATCTTATTTATGCTGAATTTATCTTTGGAGAGCTCTGTCAATTGTCTATTGTTTCTCTAAATCCGTATTCTGGCAGAATCTTTGGTGTCAAGAAACTCTAAGCATTCTCATCATTCTCCAGGGAAATTGGTCCTTTTTACCTATTTAAACTGATTTTTAACCTATGTATTCAATTGTCTATGCATTTATTCCTTTTTCCATTTATTTAGAAGGTAAGTTTGCTCACATCTCTTTAGATTTTTGAGATATGGCAGAAAGAACCTTCCTCCATCGATTTTTCTCCATATTCTTTTCATTTTTTTTTCTCCATATTTTGTAGGCATAAGCTTATCAGTTTATTAGAGCTAAAGTCTTGTAATCAAATATACTTTATTCTGTACAGAAATTACATTCCTGTAGAATTAAATCCAAGATTTAATTCTCTGATTTTCTATCAGAACATTTGGAGAAGGATTGTAAAGTGGCAAAAAAAGTTATAATCTGCTTTCTTTTTGACTTCTCTATTTGTCTTCTCTATGGTATGTTGTCAAAATTCATTGTGTTGTTTTATAAAGTTAGGAAGATCGAACCTGTAGAGAATGTCATACAGTTTAATAATTGCAAACTCCTGCCATCTTTTGTTATCTAAAATGTGTACATATGTTCTATATTTCTTTAAAGTGCCTTTCCAGTTGTATACTGTTCTTTAATGAACTGTGTAAACAGTTATTTTTCTTCTCTTCCAACAGAATGTTTAGTTGACATGTCAGGAAAAAAATGGTTTCTTTTCTCTCACGTGGTTTAAAATATTTTAACCACTTTATTTAAAATAAAGCGTAAGAAAATTTTGAAACAAATATCACGTTGGACACAAAATTAAAAGTAGCTTTATTTTGGATATCTAAAATTAAAATATTTTAGCTTCTTAAATATTGAAAAACATTCCTATCTTAATAACATTTGCTCAGACTGCCATGAATTGATGGCATAAAACTTCATTGTTATCTGATTCTATATAAAAATGTCTCATAAGTTTAATACAGTTTTTAAAATGCATTATTATTCTTCCTTGACAATTGGTCATTTTATTAAACTTGGTCTGTGAAGAAAGACTTTGATGGTGTTGGAAGTCTCAGCATTACCTTTATGCTCTTTTCTCTGCACAGAGTCAAACATTACTGAGATTAGCATTCAAAGAATATACTACTGGCAAAATCTTCTCTAGGATAGAGAGTAATGAATTTGAGCTGAGATAGTGCACAACAGAGTGGTGTTTCGGTCTGGTTTAATCCTAAGCAATAAAAAATACAAACTTTGGAAGATTTCTAAATAAAGCAGCTATTTCGATATGACAAATAAGACAAAATAGTTGAGGGGGTTACATTAGAACTTGTCTTAAGTTAATGAATATTTTGACCTAAAATAGTTCTTTTTAATGAATAAAGTAAACTAGTTATATATATGAAAATTTTTCAGCAGCTGGAACTACCACCACTTTGACATGACTTCAGTGATTTTCTAGAGCTCTGGTCAGAAAGGAAGATATGACGTCTACAGACATCTTCCTATATCTCAAAGCCTTCATTCTGAGAGTATGATCCTTTACAAAAAGATTTCAAACATCATTTTATATCAAGGGAAAGCTTTGCTTCATTAACTCATTCATTGAATAGTTTCAAGTTTTGGAGTCTTTTGCTGCAGTGCTGTTAAAATGACTGTGTCCTTAATTCTTTTACATTTTTGTCTTCTATCTGGTTACCAATATTATATTCCAGTATTTTCACGTATTGCATTCACCACTGCTCTTAACAATGCTGCAGCTGGCTTTAACTGCAGATTTCCAAGCAAGTGGCTGTATTTATCAAAAGGATTATCAGTATCACTCATCTGTTTTCTCAGGCTTTTAGTGAGTATCATGTTTGAAGGGGATCTGAGTAGATTTGGGCTTTAGGCAGGTTATTTTGGTTATGTTGTCTAACACTGTGCTGGTAGATGTTGTTTTATTCTAATTTATCCAAGAGAACATGATAGGTGTATCATATGAAAGTTAAAAGATTTATCAATCCATTATTTTACTCAGTTCTGTTGTGTGAAGCTATATTTGTTCACAGAAATACATTGCTAAAGTTCATTTGCATTCCGATCCCCGATCCACATCGTGAAACTAAGCTGAGGTGCAAATTTTAGGTCAAAGAAAGACATTCCCCCAAAGTTTCAAGGCATGTGAGTTGGGTTTTGATGTGTCTCTAGAAAACTTTGCCCTAAACTTCTGTCCATAAATGATTTCAGTATAAGTGCAACTTTCCTATCCTTTTGTATGAAATGGATTAGAATTTTAAAACTACTAGAAGATCTAATGAGAGTATTAGCTTGTAACTTTATAGACAGTTTCTTAATGAGTCATAAGCC
The DNA here is from genome assembly GCA_034781795.1 of Crypturellus tataupa. NCBI lineage: Eukaryota > Metazoa > Chordata > Aves > Tinamiformes > Tinamidae > Crypturellus > Crypturellus tataupa. The sequence goes on from JAWLRI010000879.1 coordinate 1,546,802, forward strand.
CATGCATACAGCTTTTTGTGATAGTCATTTACCTCTAAAAGCCTGATTATGATAGTAAATAAAACAGCCCCAAATGTATTTTGAAATGGGTCACCCTCATCAGGATACCTCCCATATTTGCGAAGCTTTTTTGTCTGTGTGTATGTCTGTATGGCCACGATAACCAGCAGAGTAATAGTAGTGTTAGCAGGTTGAATAATCTTGTAAGGCCATGTAGTTTGTACCATGGCTGTCATGGTGATATTTGAATGCTTCCATTGTTTAGGGTGAACAAGAAATCTACTGCTTCATGTGACTTTGCTATAACAGGGAAAAGTTATAACTGCAGCTTCGTACCTGCATCTATGTCTGGCTTTTAACCCCAGATTAACTATTATAGTGAATGTCAGGTCTTCACAGTAATGAAAGTGAAGGATTCTCTGTCTAGGTCTAGAGCTTGAGTCAAAATGATGGCAGCAGCTCAATCAGAGAAGTATCTTTTTGGTTATCATATCCAGTCTTCCCCTGTTGCTTGCACCTCCATCACAGAATCCCAGATTGCTTTAAAAAATGGGAACCTCCACATTATATCCACCTCCGTATTTGTGGAAGCTTTTTTTTCTAGAGCTGCACAAAACAAGAAAGAAGTCGTCATTATTGGAACTTGATTAAACGCCTTGAGAAGGTCTACTATGCTCCAGAGTAGGAGGGCAAATAAGATGCAGATGCTTTTTTCATCAGTAATTGCATTGGAGTGTTGGTTCTGAATTACCCACAACTCCACTACTTTTCCACTGTTACCTTTGCCAGTTCCTTGTTCTTGCTGCATTTGTTGGATGAGTGTTTACTCATCCAGTACTGAATGGAAAAAATTGGAATGTGAGAATATGCAAAATATGTTGCATACAATTAAAAGGAGAATTCCTGGGTTCCAGGGAAGTCAACAGTGAAGTTCTATTGACTTTTGAAGCATTATTCAAAGCTTTTATTCATTTCTGATATTCAACGTCTATTTGCTTTATTTATTAGTTTTTAGACTAGACTTTGTAAAAGTACTTAATGTATTGTCCATCTAGCCATGCTGGTTTGTTTAGGGTTGAAATGAAGAGTTGTGTACGTGAGTGGCAGAATTACATTGTTTGTTTATATGTTAGGGATCCAAATCCATAAACTCCAGATTCTGCTGTTTCCCAGCTAATAGCCTGGCATTTTCCACTCTCTACATTTAAAATGACATTTTTATTTAATTTGAAAGGTTATTTGGATCCAGCAAATGAAGTATTGGAGAAGGAATTTTAATTTTGTCCCAGCTCATATACTAGTTTGTTTGTGACTATGGACAAGTCCAGCTTTTCACTCAGTATCTTTTTCTTTCGCCTTCTGCACATTGTGATTTTTAAGGTTTTAGGGTTATAGACATTCCAAGCAGTGCTATGATAAGTGCAACTAGTACAGCTAGTAATTTTTGTTGATGAGTTGCAGGTCATAATGGCATAAGAACCAAAGACGTGAGGGCAAACCTATTTACTGCACTCAGAGAAAGTGAACTGATGAGAACCATCTAACAAAATCTTCAAAACCACTGTCAAAGAATCCTTTCTTGCTTTGCAAGCAGGGAAATATGAAAAAGAAATGTTCATTTGCAGACTTAGGAATTCTAAATGCTTTATTTGGAAAATGGCCTCTGGAAATTGGGTTATGAGTTTTCTGTCTTCTTTTGTCTAGAATTGCAACAGATTTAATGAAACATTTAAAATAGCTAAAATTGCTCATTTATTTGAGTTTTGATGAAGAGACAATTACTGACTTAAAAATTTGTTCTAATGTTTCAGGCGTGGAGGCGTCTGATGGTGGATCAATGCACAACATGTCTCTGCACTCCACAGTCAATGTCTTCTCAAAGATATAGTCTTACATGTACAAAATTCAGCTGTGAACCATGTCCAGTGGTAAGTGAAAGTGGTCTGATGTTTCTGAAGAAGAATGTGTCTGATGATAAGGTCATGTCAACCCCTCTATATAACCATTCATGTTAGGTACAGTTCTGAGATGTTACCTTCCTTACAATTTTTCCTGACAAATCAGGGGCCTGTGTTCTTTCCCTGCATTAGATCACACCAAATGCAATCTAACTCCTCATAGCAAAGGTAATTCTTCATAGAACTCAAGTCCAGAGGTCCAGACATTCCAGGCTGCTTATCTTCAAGGCAAAATGAGGTTTGACACAACGCTCACAGGAACTGCTGTGTCACCTCTCTCGCATCATCTTTTCTTCTTGGGACTGGCATCTCAGCTAGATTGCTGTGCTTCAGGGCTTTCATACAAATATTCCAAATCATCTAGTAGCTGAGCTCAATATTCTTGGTTCCCAGCCAGGTCATAGATGGTTTGATAGGGCTGTCCTCATTAATTCTACTAACCTTTTTACAGTCTCTACTTGTTTCCACCATCTTCAAGAAATGAGCTTGGCTGTGAAAAAGGCAAGTAGCTCCCCTGACCAACAGTGACTGCCTGAGTAGTTCTGCTGAAATATATAGATTTCTGTCTTTGCTCAGCACCAATATCTCAGGTGAATTGAGACTTAAGCAAACTGGGGAAGCTGACATAATCATCTTCCCTGTCCCAGGAGCACAAACCAGCAGATAATTTCACAGAACAAGGTTCAAGAGATTCCTTCTTTTTTAGCTTCTCCTGAAATAATGGTGGAAGCCAGGAGACACCAACCTGTGTAATTAGTGACCATGGGATCCCTTGCTGATATCTGAGAGAGGCATAAATTGATCCTTGCTTGAGAGGGAGAAGTCTGTTTCCAATCTCTAAGTAGAATTGGAAGTGGCAATGTAGGAAATAAATTTTTGTGGTTTCATCTGCACTAATAAATTAAGAGGGAGATTGTAGGCTCCAGGTTCAGTCTGTGTTGATTAATTGTTCTCAGTGCCTCAGCTAGCCTATTCTAACCAGTATCTTCCAGATAATGCCCAGGCACAGGGCAGTGGTTAGCAGATAGGGAGGACAGTTTCCAGTAAACCTGATAAGCAAGGCCAGTCTGTGCCAGGAGGAGAAGACAGTCAGACATACTTACATGTCCAAGGTGTACTGCTCCGCTTCTCTGCAGGGCCAGAAACAGCCCTAGCTGATCCAGCTTATGTACTATTATGTACTGTAATGCCCTGTATTATTATGTACTGTAATGCCCCTGCTCTCCCCAAATTCTCTTTTTTTTCCAGAATATGTATAAAAATCACAGTATAACATGTATGCCTCCAATCAACCAAAGTGTTTGTTGTCTTAAAATATTCACATCCTCCTAAGCAGCTGTTAGCTATGTGCAGCAGCTGGAGACATTACTGAGAGACACTCGATGTGTTTACTCAGAAGGTTCATTTCCAAACTTTTTTTTTACTTCCCATTATCCATTCTGTGACTTTCCCTCCACCTAATGCTGCTCTATCTCCCATGCCTTCTTCCATCACAATTCTTTCTTCCTGTGCCATTTGCCAGGCCATGTCAGCTCTCTCTTCCGACCTCTCCTTTTCTATATCATTCTATCATACACTCTCTGCTGCACTTAGTTTCCTGTTTCATCAGCTCATTTGTTTACCTTTCTTTCCATAACTCAGATTTTCCATTCTGACCCAATTCTCTTCTTTCCCTGCACACTATTGACTCATTATTTTGCCCTTTTCTCCTACTTCAAGCTTTTCAAACTAATTTTGCAAGTTGCATTGTGTAGTATTCACTAGCTTTGCAGAAATGGTCCTCTCTACTACATATGAGAACCATACATCACCCACAGAATTTCAATCAGGTCTCTACCCCTTCTGCTGTCACATGTTATTTAGTGGAACCAATCTTGCACCTTTAAAGTCAAAGAATTTTGAATTTAGTGGACAAAAAAAAGAGAATTAATGTCAAGCTATATCTAAAAAACAAAACAAACTTAATACCCTCCACAGCTAACAAAAAACAGCTAATTAGTTAATATTTTTGATAGCTATCACTTCACCTGCTGAATTTCCAAAAACTAGCTTCTACTTATAAATGTGGGTAACAGGCTTAAAAAGAACCAGTCCCAGAACAATATGACCTTTGCCTTCCAGAATTACAGAAGGCAAGAAATTCCTGGTTCTTGCTGTGGAAAATGTATGCCAACTTCATGTGGGATCAAGTTGAGAGATGGAAGGCTAAAATATCTCCAGGTAAGTTTCAAGTCTTTTTTCTTTTTTTCTTTTTCTTTTTGCATTTATTTTATCATTTTGAATTAGGCTGTATGATAATGTTACTGTCTTTTTCCTTATGTCCTAGAATTATTTCTTTAAAAAAAGTTCATTTGTTGATTGTAAATGAAAGACAAAACAATAACAATATAAATTTCTGGATGAACAATCTAGGTGCACATGTAAGCATGAATATTATAAATGAAATTTTGCTAGAAAATGAGCCCAAACAGTTGCTCTATACTTACAGTAAATTCAAACCTCACTTTAAACAAGAAATTAGTAAGTTGAGTAGAAAATGTGAATCTTATTAAAAATGTCTCTGGTATAGTAGGATTTTAAACATGAACTGACATTTTTTGGTTAGAACCAGTCAGCATTTCACGTGAAACAGGAGATAACTTTTCATGTTGCTTCATTGCTCGACTAGATTGTAGAGTGTGTATGCATTCCTTTTAGCAGTCTTCCCTACTGAATCAGAAGCTAAATGTGCATATATGTCTTTCTCTGAGAGAAAATTCAGAGGCCAAATTCCCAAGGTTCTCACTTAGATAAGTTTCTCTCTTAAGATGGACTTTTTTTTTCCCCATGGTAAAGTACTGAAAATATCAGGTTTTGATGACTTTGTGTTGTAAGCACTACTTTATGAAAGTAAATCATTCCCATAGGAAAACTTTGTTGAGAATTATGTTTACTAAAGGTTTCCATTTGTAAACTTAATCACCATGGTGTATTGATTGAATATCAGTAAAGGAATAGTCAGGTTGCACTGTATTGTGAAAAATTATGGTCTCATGTTGCTTTTAAGCTAACAGCCCTTAAATCTTTACAGCCAAATGAATCTCTTCAGGATGGCTGTGACAATCACTTCTGTAAAATAAATGAGAAAGGGGAATTTATCTGGGAAAGGAGAATCACTGGCTGTCCTCCATTCGATTCCAGGAGATGTTTGGCTGATGGTGTAAGTAGCGGAATGGGTCTTGTTTCTATGTTCTCTAATAGTCTCTTGGTTCTCTAATAGTCTTTATGGTCCTGTATATATGTATATCCTGTATTTACTGTATTAATATTCGGGGTGAGAAGTCCCAGCCTCTCCCAACCTCTTGACTTAACTGAGTTTGAACTTTCTTTGAAATTCAGGAAAATGTAAGTTATCTTTATTTTTAAATATGTGGTGGTTTTATGTGGGACGCTACTGCAAGGAGAAAGACATGGGGTAATTATGCTCTATATGAAGCAGCAACAACAGGAAAAAGGTTGTTCTCACAATGTTTTCTGTTTGGGATCCAGAGCAAAGATGTGTGGCTAAAAACACAAACTAAGAAAAGTATCAAATCATCTACTTTGTGATATAAAATGTGTATAAAAGGATAAGGCATGTTTTGGCTACCCTAACAGCCAAAACAGGCTTCCCCATGCTCTAGGAAGAATGAAACTTTAGACATTTGCAGTGGTTTTGTTAAAATGAGCTGTGAAATGATCTCCTTCTCTGGAGATCTTCAAAATCTGCCTGGATGCGACCCTGTATAACATGCTCTATAGGGTTCCCTGCCTGAGCAAGGGTTTTGGAGTAGATGGTCTCTAGAGGTCCCTTCCAACCTTAACCATTCTGTGATTCTGTGAAATAGGAACTTACCCACCTTTTCTGTGACCTAGGGTTAGCTCTAAGCTGAAAAACAGTGTTGCATACTCCAGGAAGGGATGTAGTACATGGTGCTACTTTTGCTTAGTCAACATCATAAATAGGTGTTATACACACCTGGTCCTGTTTTGTTGGCCATGACAGAAAGTGGAAAGCTTGTAACACAGCTCATGTCCACGCCTCTCCAATGCGCGTATGAAGTCAACGGAAGAATTAGGACATATAAAGAAGGAAGAATAAGGATTTTGTAGTCCATTTTTTCCAATTTGTCATCATGGCAGGGCACACAGCTTTGTTATACACACGACCCCAAATTCAGAAAAATGATTATTATGTTGCAGGCCTGGGGTTATTGTCACATTCTAATGTATTTTAATCAGTGGAGAAATAGTTTACTTTTAATCTGAAATTTCTCAAATTGCCTTTATTCTCCTCCCTTCCAAAAATCAACTATTTTAGCTATAAAGGTAATTGTGTTTGCTCTAGGTACTGATGGAAAGCTTATCTTTTTTTTTTTCCTAAAAACACAGAACAAAAACCTTATGTATGTAAATTCAGGTGTTTAGTACAACAGTGGCATCCCACTGCAGCCTAAACAAATATTGCATTTTTCCATTTTTCTCCTTCTCCTTGAATTTCTAGAATTTTTCTTCCAGAAGTATATTTTTCTACACACATTTTTTGAAAAAATAAAACCCAGATTTGACAGATATGATCCTTTATAATCACTTGCCCATAAATTTAGAGTTGCTGTGGAACAACTGTGCTTACATCTACACTACTAAAAATATTAGGGGGGATGGTTTAAATCCTTTTCTTTCTTAAGCAAACTTAATATTTAACTGTTATGTGTTTTATCACTGTGGATACCAGAAACTCTAGTATCACTAGATACTAGAAACTATAACATCTATACTGTTAAAAAAATGCTAATATTAGTTAAGATGGAAACAATATTTTACAGGTTTGAACTTGTGATTCCATTGTTGCAGTTAGAAGGGGGCCCAAGTTTTGTAAGGGATGAATCCCCTCTCATTCCAGCAGATCCTCAGGAGGGACTGGGTGTGGCTAGACTCATCTCTTATTAGGGATACCAAATACTGTGGTAACTATAGACCTGACTCTCTCAATACTGTATTCACGAACAGTCTGTCGACTGTAGGTCTGATTGCCTTCCAAACAGCAAATTGAGTTCACAAATAGCATGATCAACTGAAGGCCCAACTCTGGCAGTATTGGATTCATGAAGAGTTTGTCCACTGTAGGTCCGATCACCTTCAAAACAAGAAATTGAGTTCATTAACAGTATTATTTATTCAAATACAAGACTTAGAAAGCAGGTTTTGAATGTCTGTACAAGAAATTATCTAGTATGGTGTGGGGTTCTTAGGTAGAATCTAGTGTACAAATGCGCAATAATCACTCATTCAAGAAGATGAGAGATGACTCTCAACCGTGAGGAGTCTTCTCAGGCAGTGTCCCGACCTGAGGGGAGGAAGAGGGTTTAGCCCATTGACTGATCCAGAAGTTATGATGAGAAGTTCCCTCTCACTTCATCTCCCTCCTTAGCTCACTTTTTATATATTTTTTTTCAGATTTAGGTGGAGCTTGAGTGACTTTAGTCATACTTATTTCCATTAGTGATTGGTTTAAAAGTCTCTTGAGACAGCATGTTCAGTGAGTGAGCCTACTTGGAGGCAGGTAACTTTTGGGATGGTTGTGTGTGTTGATATTACAATGAGATTAGAATGAGGAAAAGTTTGAGCAAAGTCCTTCAGGAGGGCCACGATTTTGGCCCGGTACCAGACAACTTATTATACTATGCGGCTTATGCGCTGCATGGTACGACCTCTGCAGGAAGCACAACAGAGTTTGGTCGCTGTGTTTTCACTCTTCTCCAGCTTCCATTCACTCCTCAGCTGCACGGCACCATCAGATTACCACCTCTACAGGGAATCTAACAACGTTTGGCCATGGTGTCTCCATTCTGCTCCACTTTTCGTTTACTCTTAATGTGTGCTAGGAGGGCAGACTGTATTGACGAGGGAAATGTGGAAGAGTAGATTCCGTACATACCAACCATCCTGGTTGGTACGTACAGTTGTAACTATCACACCTCAAGCAAGCCTCTGTAATGCCATGACTTTTGTTTTGTTAGCCCCAAATTTTTCCCTAATTTCCCTATTCTCACAAATTTTGAGCAATTTTCCCACATCCATTAGAAATAACGGACTATTGTAACCTATTCACATCTTTAATTATAAATAAAAAGATTATAATGAAAAAATGATTTCTTATGTAGACTTATATGCTTGTGTAGTACAGGAAAATAATTCTGTTCTAAATATCCTTTCATATTGCTATAGTAGAACAAATGAGTTTGAGTTGTTCCTAAATAAATTTTTTTTTTCTTTTTTCTTATTTTAGGGCAAAATTGCAAAAATTAGCAATACTTGTTGTGATACATGTAAGTAAATAAGCTGAAAGACTTGTTTGGAAACTGTAGAAAATGTAGCAGAGTACATTTCCTGGGTACCCTGGGTAGTGAGCTAAGTTACCCATGGGACTTCATATTAGATAAAGAATGTAGTCAAAATAGATCACCAAATTCCCTCTCTGATTTGTGTGTTGTCATCATATTTTTTTGAAGGAGAACAGATATATGGACAGTATTCACAAGTATTTGGAAAGAAATAAACACCCTCCACATTGACAGTATGTACTGTCATTTCAATGTTAATTATGAATATTTATTTTATTCATCTATGGTATCAAACACAGTGTTTGACAGCCACATAACCTGACACTGAATAGCTGAAGCAGCCATTTCATGAATAATGAATGGCCTTAAAATGTTTTTAGTAAAAACAGTTGGTGAAAGTAATGTAGTTGCAATTGGTTGTGAATAATGTAATGTGGGGGAATGCATATCAAAGTGACCGGTTTGACTATGTATTAAATTCGTCATTTTGAAAATGAGTCCTGCCACTCCTACACTGTTGATAATCCAACTGTCAGGGTACAGTTGTTTTGTGTACAAAAGGAAGTTTGTGTACATGAGGAAGCATTACACGTTTGGGTTCAGAATATCACAGTTCCATCCCTCCATCATCTCTTTTTCTGCTCTGTGACTGTGCTAATAAATAAAAGATGACCAGCAGAGAAACCCATTATTACACTGCCACAATAACTGCTGTAATCATACCCCAATGAAGGATGTTAACTCTACAAGTATTTGCTGCCATGGATATATAATCACTTAGTTCCTGTTCAAGAAAGAGAAGTCAGAAAGTTATTGAGACAGGCTGTCATCAAATGGCTCAGTCAGGTAATTTAGTTGACAAGTTTGATTGTCTAGGCTGCAAGTAAAGAATGTTGTCAATAATCTGTTTAACATTTAAAAAATGAAGGACTTTGCTAATTGGACATATGTGTTGCTGCAACTGAGTTGCAATTGTGCCAGTTCCAAATAGGCACAGTTTAATGTATGTATTTAAGGTATATTACAGTAGAAGTGATATCTCCCTGCAGCGGCAAAAGTAAACTAATCAAAGTAAAATATATTACACACAAAAAAGCCCATGTAGCATGGGCTTTCAGATCTTCTTTCCTGGTTACATTTGCTTGGATGCAGCCCAGAAGTGAAAGGTGCTATGTTACAATGCAGTCTTATGCCTGGTCAATTCTAAGTTCAGGTTTCTCCATAAGGTAGAAGTCAACATATCCCAGGGCTGAATTTAATTTAAAGTTATTGAGCTCAAGTATCATGCAGCTCTGTAGTCAAGATTGGTGGAAAGTAATAACACAAATAATTAACCCTGTTCTAGTAGTTTTGCCAGAATGCTGAGTATTGTAGCTGAGAAGTTTTATACAAAGCCCGATCACTCAGCAATAAAGTGCCCAGCCAACTGAACACAAGTACGAATAGATGCATATGTGGAAAAAGGAACAGTGATTGACATGTAGCTTTGAATCGGATACTGTTAGATATCAGACTTTCATTGTCTCTCCCCTTCAATGATGTTGTACCTAAGCCTGAAATTCCATCAGGACACTGAGTAGTGTATATGCAGTCTATTGAATACATTATTGAGAAAGCCAAACTTTAGCAAAGCTGCTGTAAAGACAAAGTATTGTAAGTATTCTTTAAGTTCAGGTAAGAGAATAATCAATTTCTCATGGACACAGAAGCTTAAACACAGGTTACATTATCTTCCCAGGTCTTGAGACAGTTTATCTATCAGCAATCTTCCCTATTTAAAATATTCTTTAGCAACTGGAGTTTGTTAGTGTGTCCACTACAGTTTTCTGGATTTTAAATACTGAGCAAATAGTTTTGTCTTGTCACCACAGTTTTGTGGTAGAAGCAGAGGATTTGATTATTTACAAAGGATAAAGGCTTTCTTTCCATTTCAGAAAGAGGGCATTGTATCTGCACTACTTCCAGCTGATCACAACTGCATGTATCCTATTATGTGCACTTGCCTTTGTAAAGAAGGACACACTCTCAAAAAAAAAAAAAAAAAAAAGTTAAAAAAAAGTAACTGGGCAACAAGTCAGTAAATTGTGTTCAAAAAGACAAGGAAACTGTTGAGCCTGACGACATTGATTTTCAAGTTCAGGGTTTATTTTCAGGTGAAATGTGAAGCACTAGCACGGGAGACGATCTAGTATTCACATTCCTTTGAAAAAGGTGTTGATAACTGTCTTTGCTGCTAGGAAGATAGGTAACATTTTTCTTCAATTTATACATCAGCATAGCTTCCAATTGGCCTGCTGAATTCCATAAGCTCTCTGAAATGTTTTTTTTTTTTTTTTGTATGTTAAAAATAGTCCAGTATTCTGTTAAACATAAATATTCCATTGATTAGCTACAGACTATCTTTGAATGGAGGCACTGAATTATAATACTATAAAGAATAGCCGCTTGCAGTGCTAAAGCAACTGCTTAAAAAGTATTAGCTCCTTTACAAAGCATTAGACAGTAGGACCAAAATATCCAGAGTGTTCTGAACAGATATTCTGCATTAGTCTGTATAGGAACATGTCAATATTGAAGTCCAGTTCCAGTATCAGACAACAGGCAAGGGAAGTGGAGGAACGGAGCCATTGCCTCTGACCACTGTTTATGGATCATAGCAACCTTACTTCTCAGAGAATGATCACTAGGTTCCCTGAACTTGCACCTTGTGCACATATCAAATCCATCCCTACTGCCTCACATCTTGATTTGAAAAGAAAGAAAAAAAGAAAAAAATATGATTAATTGCAAAAACTAACAGCAAACAAATATTAGCATATTCCATGGCCATTGAGAATAGGAGCAAAATTCTCACTGACATGGAGGTTTCTCTGCTTGTCATCATTGTTCCTCTGTGTGTGTTTAGACAAGCCATCATATAACCCAACAAGAATAACAAAGGCATGCTCAGGGGAAAAACAAAATAAATAATACCCACTGGATTTTCACCTGATTGCCCCAAAACTGTTATATGGCCCTCCTAAGTTCATTGGAAGAATGCAACGCTTCCACATTCTTTGACTTGGAAGCTTATCACAACGAATGACTTATCAGGTATGAATTAATGGAAAAGGGCTGTATCTTGCTTCTTGGCAGTTGTAACTGTGGAATATCAAGGAAATGCACTCACATCATTTGAAATTAACCTCTTAAATAAAAATCCATGAAGTACATGTATGCTGCTTCTTGGTAACCTTACATACATCCACAGAGAAAGTGGCATCTTGAACTGTCTTTAAACAAAAGCAAAAAACACAAAAGCAAACTATCATGGAAACCCATGGATTAAAGTCAGAAAGGCAGATATGAGGTGATTTTTTTGTCTTTAAAATAAATCAGTAAATCAAAAAGAAATGAGAGGAATTCTAATCTGAAGTGAAATCTTAAGACTGCAGTTGCAGTATGGTATATTCATACTGCTGTACATTAATTATTATATAGAAAAAAGCTTATTCTGCTGTTAGGAGTCTTGTCAGTAGTGGCATCTCACCACTAACAATTTCAAGCTTAAAAGAAGGAAAAGGGAAGGATTTTTTCTTTCAGCAATTGTCAGTATTGTCAAAAATTGATTTATTTATTATTAATTCGGTAGGTGTGAAAGAAGAATGTCGACCAATAAGTAACAGATTGCAGTACAGAAATATCAATGGATGCATAACAGAAAAGGAAGTGCCTATTTCTCACTGTGAGGTAAGGTAAAACAAACAAAAGAATCCCCCACTCACCTTCTTTCATACCCTTTATTTTTTTTTGCAAAGGGAGGCTTCGGCTTCCTCAGAGCTTCGATTCAGTAAATGCTTTCTGCCCTTCTCATAGATTGGCTTATACTCTGTGAACCCTCTTGGAACTAATTTCCTAAAATAATTTGGTGATGTTGAGTTTTCCCTATTCAAGCCAATACAACAAGAAAAAAAACAAAGGACACACATTAAGAAACAAAGCCTTTGCCTCTAGTACAGATGAACGAGTCTGAAATGGCTTTGTTAGGACTTTCTATAAAGAAGAGAGTTTTCATCTCAATATTAGTGAAACTGTCTTTTCAGATGTGAGTGTAAAGTTAAGCACACACATCTCCCTTTAGGCTCTAGGTTTGAGTTATGAGAATCTAAAGCAGTATTTAGAAGCTCAATGTTTTACCAGAGATTTAACCTTGAGTTCTGTGATTGATATAACGTCTCTTTTTGCCTGGGCACTAGACTGTTGTGTTCTGATTTTTTTCTTGTATTTCTATAATTGGATTAAATATATTATGTTTAGATATAATTGGATTAAAAACTGAATGCTGTGGCATTTTGTTGCCCATCACCCCTTAGAGATAATAGAGAACTTGAAAAAACTTGAACGTAGCAATCCTTACAGATGTCCCTGTCCCCCTGAGACTGAGAATCAAAAAAACCATTTTCTCCCCAGAACAACTGCACCAGGATAACAGCTCATTTTGAAATAGCCACGCCTTATACAAGGACAATATACAGCCTTTATGCACAAATTATACAGAACAGACAGCCAGGAATTTTGGCTTTTGCCTGATCCCGAGTGTGTCATCCTTAGCTTGAGACGTAGGCAAAATGTTCCTTTCCCTTCCCTATGACTACTGAAAAAAGAACAGAAACAGGAGGAAAAGTATTAAGACCACATATGTAAAGAGTTTTGAAATAGGTAACCGGATAAGGGTTCCCATTTGCTATTACACAAGACTTACACTGAGGGCGAGCTTTAAGAACAACAGAAAGTTCCAAAAGAAAATTGTTACCCTCTTCTCCTGTCCACCAGGTTAGTGGTAATTAGGTCTTTAGCCATAAATTCATACGTATTTGAGTTTTACAGCAAAACACTGTACTCCGGGCAAGGAAGTCCATGGTTGTTTCTAAGGGAAGAATCTGGATTTTGGTATTATTGAGGTTTGCTGCTACTGAAGATTTGTATCACTTTTTCCTCTTAGGGTAAGTGTGGAAGCAATACCAGATACTCCCTTCAAACGGGCAAATGGGAAGATGTGTGCAGCTGCTGCACAGCCACTCAGACCACCACAGTCATGGTCCCCCTGCGATGTGCCAATGGCACAGTAGTGCAGCATTACATCCCTTCTGCCTCTCAGTGTGAGTGCCATTCTCGGAAGTGCACAAACTGATTATTTCCAAGAAGCCAGTTCATTTAATCTTCGAATTTTATGGCCAAGAAACTTTACAAAGAAAGCCTCCATTTCTCTCTGTAGACTATTTTATCCAGTAGATTTCCGACTAATTAATTGTATCAACCTAGCAAGCAATAAAACTTACTAGCACAATGCAGCATATTTTTCTGAGTATTCTTTGGATGGTTAATAAAAGAGATATTTAAGATTATATTGCTACTTTTCATGTTCACCAAGAAAAATTATTCATATTATTAAGCTTGTGCCACAGTAGCAGGAACAATTTATTCTATTGAAAGAATGTATTTCAAAGCATTTAGTGCTGTCTTCATAACTACTACATTTGCATCCTCCATTCCAGATCTGAGTGACACATTGTGGAGTTTTGATTTTTTTTGTGTTTAGCCCCATTCCTTCTCTCCTCCTACCCTCCCCTCCATCCTCATCAGTGAGTATGACAATTATGGCATAAGACTTAAGAGTTCACAGCAGGAGGATTTTGTTCTTGGTACATAACCAATACTGACTATGGATAGGAAATCAAATATTTTTCTGCAATGTGTACATTTTTTTCCTCCAGAAATTGTGTGCCAAAGAAACTGCATGCCATCAATTTTGAGAGAAAAACTCATAATTAATCTATAGTCATACATTTGCAAAATAAAAGATTAGTGGTGAATTTTCTTTCAAAGCTGATCTGTAAAAGTGCTGAAGTACGCAGTAAAGATGTTTCCTTCATTTTTCACTGAAGAAATGAGGACTTCCTCAGGCAATGTACAGGCAGCCTAATCATGGGCCTTGCCCTTCCTTCACCATGCACCATATTGCAAGAAAACATGAAGTTGCTGTCAAAAAACAAAAACAAAACACAAAACAAAAAACAAAACACAAAAACAAAACACAAACAAAACAAACAAAACACAAACAAAACAAAAAACAAAACACAAAAACAAAAAACAAAATTCTCATTTTCCTTAGCTGCCTCCAAGCCAGGTATCAAGTCCATTTCTTTAGTTGTAAAAAAAGGAGGCTCTTTAATGTAACCAAGCAGTAGAATTGTTAATGATAGAACCATTAGGGTTGAAAAAGACCTTCAAGATCATGAGGTCCAGTCAAACTTGAACCTCCTCTGGCACAAATTGAGGCCATTTCTTATTGTTCTATGGGTAGTTATTTTGGAGAGGAGATTGATCCCTGCCTCACTACAACCTCCTTTCAGGTAGTTGTAAAGAGCAATAAGGCCTGCCCTAAGCCTCCTCTTCTCCAGACTACATAATCCTAGCTTCCTTAGCTGCTCCTTATAAGGCTCTTCACCACCTTTTTGCCCCTCTTTGAACATGCTCGATGTCTTTCTTGCAGTGATGGGCCCAAAACTGAAAACAGTGTTCAAGGTGTGGCCTGACCAGTGCTGAGTGCAATGAGACGATCACTTCCCTAGTCCTGCTGGCTATACTGCTCCTGATACAAGCCAGGAGGCTGTTGGCCTTCCTGCCCACCTGTGTACGTTGCTGGCTCATGCCCAGCCAGCTGTTGACTAGCACCCCTGGCTCCTTTTCTGCCATGCAGTCCTCCAGCCACTCTGCCCAAAGCCTGTAGCACTGCATGCACAATTAATTAATGGCAGATTTAATTTATTTATTGCTACCAGGGGTAAGTATAGTAGGATTTAAATTTTTCATGGTGTGAGCAGGCCACTGAAGAAAATATTTGGGAGGGGAATGGAGCAAAATACCAGTCAAACAATTTCATTGGGACATAATAACTTCTTACCACACCAAAACAAATACCCAAACCAGAAGTAAAACTTCATTGTGTTTGCATTTTTGCAAGACAGAAATATTTTGACTTGTGATAGATTGAATTGTTTCACTTCTGAAAAATCACAGTGCTGATCCAGAAGTGAGAGGGCTACTTTTAAATAAATTATAAATTTCCATCTCTTTTTTATTAAATCAGTAAAACCTGGGAATAAGTTACAGTTTTTAATTTTATTTATATAATAAAAATATATTCTTCCAGCTCCATCAGAAGTGGCTGTCAGCTATTTCAAACCATATACAGAAGTCAAGCTGGAGAATAAGAATACTATTGAGAAGCTTAACACAAAAGGTCAGGGAATCAGGATGTCCCTGTGCAATTTTTAGGTTGGCGTTTGTAGAAGACTATTTCAGAGGACATTATTACCAGGAAGAAGGAACACATGAAAAATATCATATGCTTAGATGGATTTAAATACCCTCCACATATGCAAATGACTCTCTTTAGGAGCTACTAGCAGATAAAGCAAAATTTATTCTGCACTTTCACCTAAAATATAGACTTATATAGGAACCAGAGAGATCCCTTTTCCCCATTTCCCACCTAGCTGTGTATTTAACACATGCAGTATGTATATCCTTTCTTCCCTCATTATTCATTAAGGATATCCTCCATTGCTGAATAGTGCTAGGTCATTTTTCAGAGGTTATTTATGAGCCTGTGTTTCTCCTGTCATAGGAATAAAACATGCATCAAGCACATTAACCACAAAACCCTTTGGAAGAGGAACCAAATTTGATTAGCACCATCCCACTTACTGCAGTAGGTCTCTGCTCCTGGTTTTCTTCCATCCTCACACTGTCTCTTCACTGATCTGTTTCAGAGATTAAGCTTTCTGTTGAAGTCAATTTGGATCAGGTAGGTTATCAGCTGCACAGCAACCGAGCTGAACCTACAAATGAGCAACTCCCGGAAAACAGCCTTATATCAGAGTAGAAGTAGATAAAGAATAAGAAGCAGTGTCTTCCTCTTCCCTTGGTTATACAGGGACTGCCTCTTGTTTTCCATTAGCATCCTCACTAAGACAGTTTTGGGCTTGTGAAATTTAGTAAGATTACATGGCTGCAGACAGACTTTCTAATCAAGCACCAGCTTATCAGCAGCTTATCAGCATGGTAAGGACACAACGGAACATTCATATGGTAAAGACACAAGCAGACAAAAACAGCTAAGATTTTTGACCAGTAGCAAAGTAGATGGACAGCACTGAATTAAAGCTTTCTCCTACAAACAAACACACATTCCTGCTCTCATTACTTCTGTCTCAATTAACAATAAAAGTCTGGTGCATCTGTTTTTTTCTAGACAGAAACAGACTGCACTAAAGATTTTGTGCTTCAGACCAGAACAATTAGTTTGTTTTTTCCTAAGGAGTTTCAGATTAGTCAACAGGAGACAAAGAGGAATTTGGTTGTAGGATTAAATTCACAGTAGATGTAATTCAGTGTGATTAGATAAACAGATCTGTATTAACAGTTTATACCAGGTCGACAATATGCTGTACTATGTGGAAGCTCTTCATACTCGAAGGCTGCAATTCTGTTTTAAAGCGGGACAGAGCTGTGCAGTAAGTCAGACTCATCAGTTAACTTCTGCAGCAGAATCTAGTCTTTGAGGACACACTGTTTAACTTATGCATATTGTTTGCAAGTCTTACATGTTAGAAGCTATGCCAGTTTTGGCCTTTCAACAACTGGTTCAGAAAACATATCACCA
The DNA here is from genome assembly GCA_034781795.1 of Crypturellus tataupa. NCBI lineage: Eukaryota > Metazoa > Chordata > Aves > Tinamiformes > Tinamidae > Crypturellus > Crypturellus tataupa. The sequence continues at coordinate 1,563,829 of JAWLRI010000879.1, forward strand.
CTTCAGAAGATGAGAGTTGTATGGGAGAATGCATTACAAGATAGATTTACAGAACATTAAATGGATTTGAGAAAGACTCTTATATAAGCTCTTAATTATTAAAAGCATGTAAACTCTCTGCTAACTTTTGCAGACTTTCAAGCACCAGTCCTCTTCCACAGGTGAAACACAATCTGCTTTACGGGCATTATTCACTGCAGCTTGGCATTGTCAATTAACATTATCACGATGTGTTCCATGAAACACACTGATGCTCAGATATGGTGTTTTTTTTTTTTCTTTTAATGGGAATGTGTCATTAATAAGAAAGACAGACTATCTTCTCTTTACTCAGCTGTATATTGCTTACTATCATATTTCATCCTGTGTATATTATTTATTACCTGTGCTAGCTGTATTACCTGTAATAGAACCATTCTTATGGCTTGTAGGAGCCAGTAATTTGAACCAGGGAAGGTAAACTTTTGTGCTTACAATGATCACTGCAGCCCATGGCTCTATATTCCTATACTTCCTCAGAACTAGTTGGCAAGCCTTTCTTTCTTAGCGTTTAGTTGGTGTGAGATGTTATATATTACATGTATGAAATGTAATTTAGATATTAAATAGCATATTTCCAACAAGTTTTCATTCCCTTCTCCCAGAGATAAGCATATACAAGCAAAGCTATAGGTTTGATTTCTACCCAGGGTCTAGACTAATTGATCATAAAACAGCAAGGCAACCCTCTCCCACACACATTTTAACATTTGCTCTCCAACTGGAGAGCAGTTGGAGAGGAATTGCTCTCCAATTCCTTGGAGAATTCTCTGGTGGTTAACAGGAAATCTATGTGATTGCAGCATTGTTCCTGTTCAAAGAATGACATGCACCAAGATCTGGGCAGATGTGGACATTTAATCAAATTTAACAAGCAAAGAATGATCCATTTATTCAAGTGAAAGGAGTGATTATGTAATTAAAAAGTTATAGAGATTCCATCTCAAATCTACATGCATCAGCTACTGTGCATTGGTTGCTTTACAAAACTGTATAAACTAGCATCGCCAATGCAGAAGAATTACACATAGCACTTGGAAACCACCTTATTTCTAGGATCTAATGGCTTTTACACAGTGAGTCCAGAAGATGAGGCACCTAGAGTGTTCCCTCTCTCACAGCTGAAGACATTTTTTAAAAGAAGTTCTGAAATGATCACCCTGGACTAGAAGAGTAAGAAAGAATATTATTTCATACCTGTTGATTGATCCTGTAGGATTTAGAAAATAACATTCCTCATGAGGGATAAAGAAGAGTCAGGTGATTTCACTTTTCATATCTGAAGACATTACTTCAATATTTGCATTTAGATATAATAATATTTTTAATGTATTAATTTTCCCCGTTTGCATGGAGAGAGAACCTAATCGTCACTTTTTCCCTATTGTCAGTGGTAAGCAGCAGTGAAGAAAAGTTAAAGTAGCCTATGAAAATCTATTCAAGGTGGAAACCTCACCCCTTCCTCTTTCAAATAAAATCTGCAACATAACATCAGTGTAAGTTACATCTAAATTCCCCCTATAGCACTTCAATTTAGCCAAAGTAAAAAAAGTGAACACCATCTAATTCAATCTAATTTTTTAAGTCTGCCTATTTCTAGCTAATTAAAAGGGGTTACCATCCAATTAAGAATTGTCTAGAGCTTAAACATTTCTTAGCCTTGCTGGGAAAAATTTTAATGCATCTGACCCAAGTCTGAGTGATGTCAGCCACCCTCGTCCCCATATGAGCTCAATGGTATTAATAACTTAGTTTTGTTGGTACATATGCATGCCTCTATTTCCTCTTTTCTCTGTGATATAGACACCTGCTCCTCCTGTAGGTAATAGTATCCAACACTAACTCACAAGATTAATAACTCATTTAGTTCATACAGTAAAACACTGTACATCATTCAGTCATGAAGCAAATCTGTTTCCTCCTCCCATATAAAGGCAAATATTGCAGTGTTTAGTGTATAAACTAAAAGACTTGAACTCCAAGGAATTACCTCTCCCTCCAATTACCATTATCAAATGAAAAATCTTCCCTCAGAATATTAATGACAATTCCTCCCAATACATTGCCTAAAACTTAAAATGGAAGGCTAAGAAGGATCTATCAGCTAGTTTGATTATACAGTTGATTACAAGATAATCCCATGAATATTTCATGCATGAATGACTGTGCAGTGTCCAGGTAATCATGTAACCTGAGTAACTGAGATGCAACTTTAGAAAAAGGTTCCCACCCTTACCTCTTATATAAAAGTACTGGCAAAGCTGGGAGTTACAGAGACACTCTTTCCCATGGAAAACATCTCCAGGATAATCTAATCCTTAAAGCACTGATTTTCTGGACAGAGCTAACTGTTGCAGAGCTTTCATTTTGCATTTGCTTTTTTTTCCCCTGTTTTTCTCCACAAACTTCTTAGGGGATTAGGAGAAAATATCATTCCTGTTATATTGCTTGCTGAGGCATTGTGAAGCACAAAGCCAAGATACTAAGGTTCCAGCAGAGAATTGATACAACAATAGTTGCTTGTTTTGCCCTTTTTTTCCCCTTCCTCTTTTACTCCATGATGGTAATTACTGAAACAGAAGGTCTGACTAATTAGCTTCAGTTGTAGTCGCTTAAAGCAGGATCAGTTTGGAATGGAAATAGCTGCTGATGCTGCTCACAACTTAAGCTAGTAAAGAAGCAGCTTATGTACAAAGCCAGCATAGTCATATCTTTTTAGTACTGTAACAGCATTCAGCTAAACCAATAGACAACATGGAAGCACATAAACCTGGTAAGTTTGCCTTTTTTCTTTGCCTTTTTTTTTGTTAATTGCTATCTATGAAGCTGAGTAGATGCGGACAGAGTGGGGAAGAGCAAAAGGACTTCTTTGAAAGCATGTAGTGTTTTCTTTCAGGGTATTTTCACATTTTCAAATGAACAAAAAAATGAATCCTTGCCTCTCCCCCATTCTTTAATGGGGAACACTTCAGAAACAAAACCAAACTCTGGAACTGTGGTCCAGGTTATATGCTGGTAGCTCAAAGAAAAAAAAAAATGCAGCATGACTTTTTTTTTTTTTTTCTTTTCTGAAGAAAGGTTATAGGTCAGCATTGTGATACATGTAGAAAGGATAATTATTAAGCAAATGCTTTGTGTTGGGCTTCTGCTGTCTTTTACAAATTTTCATTATTTTAGTGCAATCATGGGAGAGAGGGAAGAGCAGTATCCTTTTTCAAAAGATAAGTGAGTTCTGCTCAGCATGTAAAGCATCTTGAATATGAGTCCCTACTTTATAATTTTAGAACTACTTCACTGTTCTGCAGTTCTTTCCAGGTTAGATTTTTGGAGACTTTTATTTATTTATTGAGCTCGTACCTCTACTGTGAAGTCCAAGCTCTCATGTAGTTCTCACTGAGCTCCTTTCTGGGTTCTTTCACTTAGCTGCCTTTACAACATTAATGTAGCAGACTACAGTGAGCAAAAGTCATAGGATATAAGACCTAATTCTTATCTCTGTAGCTTTATGGAGTTATTCCAAATTTACACTGAGTGTAGGAAAATCAGGTTCTTTCTGTAAGCTGTAGAGAAAATGTAAAAAAGAAAAGTGAGAGAGGCGTGTAAAGTTATACACACAAAAGTCTAAATATAGATGTAGGTCCATTAAGCTGTAGATACAGCAAAAGAAGAGACTAGAGCAGAGATAGGATTATGAATGAGATTGAGCCAGAAACATTGTCCTTCAGGATAGCCCCTTCCTACACGGCTGAATTACCACTAAGCAAGAGATTCATGTTTTTACCCTGTAGTTTGAGGAGTGCTCTTGCCGTGCTTATCAAGCTGCAGATGGCAAGGGCAAAAATCAACTCTGAAGTTCTATTTAATGCTCTTTCCATTATGGCTGTATCTCCTTATCTGGACACTGCCATAACATTCAGTTCCAAATGCCACATCCTGACCCTCTCACTTGGCAGTGAGAATCTGTTGAGCAAGAATCACTATCTCGGCTGTGCCCCTTTGCATTTGACCATGACCCTTTTCTCCCTTTCCCTCTCAGTCTTCAAGAATATATTCAGAAGAAAAATACTCTTTATAGAGAGAAATTTATGTTACTGCATTTGGTTGTTATGGGGTTGACTTTAGAAGGAGGTACACACAAGGGGACCAGACACCTAAAATTTTAAACCCACCCTATGAAAGTAATGCTATTATTCTGAAACTTAATGGTAAAATTCTACTTTTTCCTTCTCTTATTCGAATACAAGGAGTATTTGTACAATTATTGGTAATAATTGTATACTTCACTCCTATTCAATTATTGCTAACATTAGTAATATCACTACTAGTAATAATACTAAATTATTACTTTGTAAAATTATTGTACATAGTTATACAATTGTATACAATTATTAATATACAGTTGTTACAAGAAGTGTAGCTTTAGCTATGGCTAGATACAAACAGTAAATTCATCTGAAATCTGCCCTTCAATTAGATACAGAAAAGAAAATACAAGTTTACTAAACAATACTTCTAAATTGCTAATGTTTTGAACCTGCTTGCAGAGCAGATTGAGCACATGCATGATAATGGCTGTGGTGCCTTTCAGAAATATTGCCTATATACAGCTGAATCTTTGCTGGGAAGTGAGGGCGATGAACAAAAACAAGATAGTATATGTTCCTTGAGCAGCCAAATTGTATAAAACATATTCCGAAGGTGACTGTGCCTTTGATAATCTCACAACTTGGATCACTCAGATGAGTTAATTAGTTGTTTCTCAAGGTATAATACAAAGGTCATAATTAGTTAGGGTCCTTGTTGCACACTTCCCAAGCACTGGCTCTTTCAGAGGCATTCTGTCTTTCCATTTTTAGCAGTGTGTGCATTTTCTGCACTTAGACAGAAAACTGGTTGGTGAGGTCAGCACATGGTCAACCCTTATTTTTTACACAAAGCAGTGCAGAGCGGCTGAGCGAACATGTAAGATTTCCATTCTGACTGTGATGTGACATTGGAACTAGTGCTGATTCAAGACCTGGTCACTTTCTCAGTGTCTTCTATGAGCTTTGTCTGGAGGAATGTTAACTTTAGAAGACGTTTGCAACTCTAAGTAGTTTTTCTGGAAAGAAGTTACCAGTGATGTTTCTACAATGAGCATAGCTCTGAATATTAGTTTTATAGGTTGTATGCAAGATTCATTCTGCTGCTCTTCACATAAAGCTTATTTCTGTCAAAATTAATTCCTTTAGGATATTTACAGAATGAATACAGAGATAGATGTCCTAGAAGTTGATACAAATCCATGGTCCCTGATGAGATGCACCCGAGAATGCTTTGGGAGTTGGCGCATGTTATTCCTAGAACACTCTCCATCATCTTTGAAATGTCCTGTAGAACAGGGGAGGTGCTGGAGAACTGGAAGAAAGCCAATGTCACACCAGTCTTCAAAAACAGCAAGAAGGAGGACCCAGGCCACTACAGCCTGGGACTGGAAAAGTCAGGGAGCAGCTCATCCTGACTGTTGTCTCCAAACATGTGGAGGATAAGAAGGTGCTCAGGAGTAGTCAACATGGATTCACCAAGGGGAAATCATGCTTGACTAACCTGAAAGCCTTCTATGATGGAATGACCAGCTGGGTAGATGAGGGGAGAGCAGTGGATGGCATCTACCTGGACTTTTGACACTGTCAAAGGTGTCAAGGCTTTTGACACCATCCCTCACAGCATGCTCCTAGACAAGCTCCGGAAGTATAGGATAGATGAGTGGAGGATGAAGTGGATTAACAACCAGCTGGATGGTAGAGTGCATAGAGTTGTGATCACCAGTACAGAGTCTAGTTGAAGGCCTGTAGTGGTGTCCCCCAGAGGTCAGTCCTTCGTCTAGTCCTGTTCAATTTAGTCATTGATTTGGGTGAAGGCACAGAGTGCCCTCTCGGCAAATTTGTTGATGATATGAAACTGGGAGGAGCAGCTGAAACCCCAGAGGGCTGCGCTGCCATCCAGAGGGACCTGGACAACTGGGTGAAGAGAAACCTTATAAAACTCAACAAGGGCAAGTGGAAGGTCCTGCACCTGGGGAGGAATAACCGCAAAAACCACTACAGGCTGGGGACTGATCTTCTGGAGAGCAGCTCTGTAGAGAAGGACCTGGGTGTCATGGTGAACAACAAGTTGACCATGAGGCAGCAGTGTGTCCTCGTGGCCAAGAAGGCCAATGGGGTCCTGGGGTGCATTAAGAGGAGTGTCTCCAGCAGATTGAGGAATGTGATCCTGCCCTTCTACTCACAGCCCTGGTGAGGCCACATCTGGAGTACTGTGTCCAGCTCCACAGTACAAGAGGGATGTAGAGCTACTGGAGACAATCCAGTGCAGGACTACAGGGATGATCAGGGGCCTGGAAGATCTGCCCAATGAGGAGAGGTTGAGGGAGCTGGGCCTGTTCAGCCTGAAGAGAAGGCTGAGAGGGGATCTGATCAGTGTCTGTAAATACCTCAAGGGAGGCAGTGAGGAGGATGGGACTGGTCTCGTTTCAGTGGTGCCCAGCAATAGAACTAGAGGTAATGGCCACAAACTGAAGCATCAAAAGTTCCACAGGAATTTAAGGAAATTTTTTTTTATCAGCGCGGCTGACAGAGCACTGGAACAGATTGCCAAGAGAGGTGGTGGAGAGGTGATTTCCTTCTCTGGAGATCTTCCAAATCCGCTTGGTCGCAGTCCTGTGCCACATGCTCTAGGTGGCCTTGCATGTGCAGGGAGGTTGGACTAGATGACCTCTAGAGGTCCCTTCCAACCTTAGGCATTCTATGATTCTGTGATATCCTAGAGGCTGACAGGGCAGAATGACGTCAGGCAGCATCTGAAGTACTGTAGTGCCATACATCAGGACAGTTACAGGTGGAACTCAGAACAAAAAATTTTTGGTTTAGTTGGTGAGATATGGTCAGATAAAAAGCTTATAGTAGAGAGCTTATAGCAGTCTTTCAACTCTGGCACAGAAACTGCATTTTCATTGAAAAACTCATTCTGAAAGGAAATCCTGAGCTGCTTTGCCTGTTTACCAAGGTTAACCTAAGGCTCATTACCCAGTTCCTGAGTGCTGGGAAACATAATGGAAATGAAATAATTTTATTATGAATATACTGCAGAATGCTATTTAGACTCACCAAAAAGAACTGCAAATAAAATTTTTGACTGCGGCTTAGGCTTAGTTGAAAATATTGGAGAAACATTGTGTGTGGCTTTGGAAATAAAATCTTCACTTATTAATTATGTGTCTTGACATTTTTGTCATGGGGCCATTATGACTTACTATAATGAAGCACAAGGGCAGGTTTCCTTGAGACAGCTGAAAAGCAGGAAATGGTTAGTCAATCTATGACACAAGTAAGAGGGAGAAGGGGAGAGAAAGGGACAAAAACTTGCTATCACCATCTATAATGAAGGACCCTTTTAGTTGAATTATCTCTTTTAGTTGAATTATCCTCTTGAATTATCTGTAAAGTTGATGACCACTGCACAAATCTTTAAGTTTCTGTATACACCTATATTTTCTTCTTTTTGAGATGTTATTTCAAGTGCTTTATGGCTAGTTTTGTTTCAGCAATACAAGAAAAATCAATCCCATGAAAACTGAGCAAGAGATGCAACTCTTCCTGCCTTTCCTCCTCATGGTTTCCCTTACCTTGAGAAAGGTATATCAGAAACTGCTAGCATTTCCCAGCACATTCTCATGGTAGGGAAAGTCAAAGTCACTTTCTCCTGATATATTGTATCAAATCCCATTTAGAAACTTTCTGTTGGGCTGAAAGCAGCTCTGCTATGCTGTAGAAGCTTGTTGCCCCTTATGGAAAGTGCATGGGAAAAGTTACAGCTTTACTGATGTTAGCAAGAGGGAAGAAGAGATACTGTAGATATACTGTCTCTCTGCATGTATATGAGAAAAGGGATCAAGTCATTGTTTCTGACTCCAAACCTATCAAAGAAACTCTACATGTAAAGGTCAAATCAGCTCCCGTGTGTAGTCATACCACCACTAGAGGGGGGGAAAAGCATGAAAAATATTGGTATGGTGTACGCAGATTTCTGTCCTCCTGTCTCCACCACTTTTTTTTTCCTTTAATTGTCATTCATTCATTGAGTTACTACATGCGTAGGATTGACTTGTGCATTTTCTACATCTGACACAGTATTCTTATATTCTATTGTTGCTGTACGTGCCTTTACAACTGATATTATCAGTATTGGAGGTGATGGATGAAGGTTGGCATGTATCTCCAACCTGTTTATGCAGCATTGTGGTTATGTAATTTGTTGATATAAAAATGTGGAATACTTCACAAAATTAACAGTTCAAGGCATCCAGAGAAGCAGGACTACACATTCACATTCATTTAAGATACAGCTAGCTTATGACCGACACAAATAAGCTATAAACCATAGATTTTCTAGTTCCTACTGAGGCATTAAAACAGAGGGTGTACTGCTGAACTATGCTCAATGTTGTATTATGGTTTCCCCTTTCCTGTCATGAACAAGTAGCTGCTATTTCTGTCTTTTCACTACAAGTACATCATCTGAAATTATGAAATGCACATTAACTGTAGTATTTCCTGTGCTCTTTGGAAACTACCTCCACAAAAAACTGCTAACTTATCTCTTATTTTCAGACTTTCCTTTACCTTCCTTACATCATGCACTGAGCAGACAAAAATCAGCCAGGGACACTTTATCAGCATATGACAAAAAATACCTCACAGTTCATCAAAACAGATCTACCTTGTACACCAACAGAACCAATGGAGCTTTTGAACCATTTGGCTGCTCGGAGACCTACAGGAGCAATTCTGTAAGTAAGATTGTATGTTTACTGATTTACCTCTAATGTCTTTGAGATGAGGAAAAGAGTCATGAAGTAGTGAGAGCTGAGCATGACACATTCCTTTTGTGTGCTAAACAAATCACTGCTCTATTATAGAAACTGTGCAAGCAAATGGATGCAATGTCCTTAGTTGTTTAGAATTTCTTAGTGTCTATGAAATACTAATTGCTACCCTAGTGATCTCCACTAAGGTTTTACTAATTATTTACTTGAATGAAAATCCCTCTGAGCAGGAATGACTGCTGTGACTCCTGTGCAAACATCTTGATGATCATCTGGGCAAGTAAGTGCATGGATATTGGCATGAGATGGATTGAAAGATGGAAGCATAGTGTGACTGCAACTTGTAGAGCAGAAATATCATTAAATGAGAATACTCCTAGGGTATGCTTGTTACACTTGGTATTAGAAGACTTTTTTATGAAACTTTTAATGAAATGTAGATCTTACTTTCCTATTTTCTTATTGCTCAGTGTGCCTTGCAAACATTAAGAGGTCATGGTGAAGATGGTGACATAAATTACCAACACTGACTTTGACAATGGCTATTATAGTGGATGAGACAAACCTTGATAAGCAATTCAGTAATGTTTCACAAAATAATTTGTGTTCCTATCTCATAAGTCATTTTATGAAAGAATATCACATGGTTAGGAAAGATTTGCAAATTACAGGCTAGAACCTTAGTTTGTGCAAGCTATGACTTGTCTTCTCTGCAACAGGAATCAAGCATAATGGCCAACATTGGGAGAATGAGAGGATAAGAAAAAACGAGTCAACTAGAGAGGGAGTGAAAGAGGCACCATTGTATCTGCTCACTCCTTTTCTCTGTGTAGCTCCAACAACATCTCATGTTGCTATAGTGATCTCTCAGGTGACTGGGATGAGGCAGCTGGCCATGCACACATAGCAAACAGGAAAAACATCTTAGCAAGTGTTTAATGTTTTCTAGCCTCCTTGTTCCCTCTTATCTGTATATAATTGAGCTTCTAATTTCTGTCTACAAACACCAATGAGGAAGGAGAGAATGCTTAGAAATCATCCTCTCTAGAGTCAGCTAAATCTTTGCACTGCATCAGCAAATGTACAATGGTGATATCATTACTTCTGCACTGTATCGTGTGAAAATTGTTGGGAGACTGCAAAGCTGGACTTTAGTGGATATTTTTCACTGTGGCATAGATGGATCCAGAAGGTCTGCGTGGACTGCCTGTGAGTACTATGTGAAATGGTTCAAACTAGGAAATGGGGAATTACTGTAAAATGCTCTCTCTGAAGTAGTTTTATATTCTGCCAGATTCTTATTATGTGTAAATTTAGATGTGCCTAAAGGAACTCTATATATGCCATGCAGACAAAATGAGTGCTAAGCACAATGCTCAGTGCAGATTATTTGGTGGTAATTTCATGAGACAAAGAATAGAGTATGAATGTATTTTTTTCCTTTATATATGAATTTTGGATACTGAAAGCAACTTTGTGGGGAGCTGAGACATGAAGAACAGTCATGAAAAATGTGAATGCGTTAGATGTTGGAGTATATGCCAATACACACATTTATATTTATATGCCTTCAAAACTTCATGTTTTGTTAATGAATGGGAAAAACACCCAACTACACAATATGCATAGTTAATTTTGAATTCCAGAATACCATGTGCATGTGGTAGAAGGGGATGTAGAGACAGAAAGAAATCTGTGACCGATGTAGTGCCTTGTCAAAATTTTACTTCTTATATTTGTATGACCACTTATGTGAGGCATAAATAGCTCATTATCAGTTAGATTATGGACTGATTGCTTTAGCTCGGGTAGAGCCTATTTGCTGGCTTGCATGTAGCTCCAAAACTACTGGAGGGCTGGTAACACTTTAGTAAATCATAAAATCATTATGGTTGGAAAAATCCTTCAAGATTGAGTCCATCCGGACTCTATGACACTGTACAGAATAATGTATAGGAATATTGTATTTAATGTTAAACTGGAAATGGTGATTGTTAACAGTTTTGAAAAAGGTATCAACTCTTAGTGAAAGATATATTGGCAAATGTCTTAAATTTGATATTAGTGTTGGGGCATGATGATTGCTAGGACTGAGGCAGTTTGAATCCAAAAGAATTTGGATGGTGGAGAAGACATGACAGAGGTGATCCAAATGGCAACTGAGTGGAACATAAATGATCTGAATTATTTTAGTAATTATTTTTCTTTTACAGTATTATTCGTTAATCATATAGTCTTTTATAGTATATTAACATACACAGGAACTAGCATTGTTAGCCATCCATTGACTATGTTCTCTGTAATCCCCTCGCATTTGCTAGACTGTTTTTGTATAGCCCTACTGTTGGTCCCTTTGTACTACTTTGAGGAACTACTTTCATTTTTCCTCTTTGAGCTTTCTCTTTCTTGCTGTACATTGTTCTATGCTTCACTTCCCTGCCCGACTTTACTCCACATGTCCTGTATAATACCGTAAACTATAACGTGATGTCTTTTTCAATTCCTCAATCACATCTTAAAATGCTGATTTGTTCTTCTGCATAGAGTGTGTGTGCACGGTCCAAGGAGGCATTGTGTATACGTATACCTGCACATCAGATATGTAGAATATCCCATGTATTGCATAGCATAATTTGAAAGCTGTTACCTTTCATCACCTTTCTGCACTTGTTTACAGTTGGAGCTCAACATAACCTAATTTGTTCTGCAAGGCACAGATTTATAGGTCGTATCAAGAGTTAATCTCAAGTTTTTTACTCTGTGTAACTAGTGTTGTCATGTACTTGTGTAAAGTTTGGTCCTTGACTTGTTGGATTTTTGCCTTTAAGATTTGTCTCCTTTTCTCACAGATTATAAACAACTACCTGGATGGGATTCGAGGAGGGGCAGCAGACAGGGCCACCCCAAGTGTCATGCACTTCAGGGATAGCAAGAGAAAGGTGGACTATGTTCTAGCTTATCACTACCGAAAACGTGTTTCTCAGCACCAACCTGGCTCTGGCTCACTGGAGCCCCTGCACAGATTGGCCTCTTCAGCCATAGTTTCGAATGGAGAGACTGGGAAAAGTTGCCTTGAACAACAGCAGCAGCAGAGCAGTGAGCAGCCACCAGAGCAACCGGCGCTCAGCCCACTGGATGCATTAGAGGAAGAAAAACAAGTTCAGAGGAAAGAATATGAACGAAATCTGGTGGAAGCTGGGCTGGAGATAGAAAAAGATCTTGAGGTAAGAGCATGAAGGGTGCATGGTCAAGGATGTTGGGCTGCATAAGGATTGTTTTGATTCGAGGCTGGAATGTTCTGGTTCAGTGCTGGAGGAAGAATTCTTCTGTCGGAGGGCTAAGCATCTCCAGTAGCTCATGGGTGTCCCTGAATGACACCGTCTGCCCAGAACATGATGTCTGCCACGGTGTCTGGTGTCTGCCAGCACATCTTTCCAATCTGTCCTAGCCACAAGACTTCCTTTGCAGGTATGGAAAAATCCACTCCTGCTTACTTCAGCCAAGGGTTATGAGTTATAGTTCTATAGTTCTTGAGGTATTCCAACCTTAAGCATTCTATGATTCTATAATCTTTGTCACCTTGACATCACCTTTGTTATTGTTGTTTCATTACATTAGTGTTAAGAAGAAAATCAGATCTATATTTTCTCTTAAAAATGTAGCTTTTCTACTAATTTAGCCTCATCTATTCCCTTATGCTTGCTTCTGTGCAGGTAGTACATATAGTTTCTCTTTGAGCCACGTTACAGTCATTTTTACCAGCTACTCTTGAAGATGATGTAGGTTCGGATTTCAGGGCTGAACACTTCTAGACCAGAATTAGGAATCTTCAGACATATATTGCACAAATATTTTATGTGTGTTTAAAATACAGGATGTGGACAAAAAGATGGAGAGAACGTATTTGTACGAGTTGGTTCTTGCTGTCCAGGATATAGGGGGTTACTTTCCTGTCACTACACAGAAAAATCTGCAAACTATTCAGAGAGCTGAGCATGGGTCTTCCAAATCCCATGTAAATACATGGAATACTGCAGTATCCTTTAGATGCTTTTGAAAGCCACAGATATCTGTACTTCTTGAAGGGGAATTTCTAGAATATTCTAGTTTTAAGTGCTCTGTTGTTTTTGACACAAGAATCTCTTTCCCTTCCTTAAGCTGTAGTTGCACCTAAATGATTTCATATAGCTTTATTGAAAGCTGAGACATGTTCTGCAAGAGGTTTCTCCCTCTGCTGCAGTGCATGTTACAGGCCAGGTCCTAAGATGAGACTGATAGGCTGCTCAAATGGATAACCATAAATATAACTCAAAACAATTTTCCATGTTACAGTTTCTGTTTACTTGTGACTCTGCCTTTGCACCTTTGAGCTAAATAGATCTCTTTCTTATCCATATGCAGATAGCATAAGATGGAGATGCTTTTTATTATTATTTATATTTATATTATTATTATTAACTTTATTATTATTTCTTTAAGAGCAATGGGATATCCTCAAAACCATTTTTCCTGGAACAACATCAACTTTTACGAAAAGTAACCACAAATGGCAAAGAAATCTGTGCTAGGTCTTCAATGTTCATGCCCACACAGTCTTCTCTAGGTAGTCTACAATAGCTTTATAGCTTGGAGAGAAAAAAAATGGTAGGGACTGTGTGGATCTTAGTTCTTGTTAACTCAGTTGTTTGGACCAAAAAAATAAAAGGAGTCGGGATTTGATGGTTTGTGGGTTTTTTTGTTTTTTTTTTTTTTTTTTTTTTTAGGAGTTATGAACTTATTATTTACTGGATAATATAGTATGCAGTGAGTACTAATGACCTCTAGTCTTCTTGTGGCTAGAAAAGTCACTTAACCTGTGACCTCAGTTAACCCTAATTTATAAAGACTGTTTTGTTGATTTAGGTTAATCAGCTAAGCACAGCATTTTTTTGTATCTTAGTCTGCTAACCTCTCAGAAGATTAGAATCCCTCCATTGCTGCTTTGTTGGTATAAAATACATTAATGTCAGGAATTTCATCCCTAGGAACACAGGACAACATAATGACAATTTAAGAATTTGAAATTTGTTTCTACATAAAACCCTTCTACAAACAGGAATTTCCACATGTGTATATTTAGTGGAGTATGTTTGTATATGTGCACATAAGTATCTGAAGATGAGTATGTATTTTTTTCTATTTCAAATAACTTTGCTTCTTTAAGCCCAGCAATTAATATGGCTGTTTTGTAATGGATAGCTGAGGGCTATCATTATTTGTATTGTCAACTCATTAGGTAAAAGAATAGAGATGAGTGAATAAAAGAAGGCATATAATTTGTATGTGAAAGGGTATTACCTTTATGTGAATATTTAGAGAATACGCAGGACTGTGGAACATCTCCATAGGCATCCAGGTATTATTTCTCAATTAAGAGATTTTTTTTTTTTGACTAATTCTCAACTTTCTATCATACACTACTCTGCTCTCCAGAGAAATCTTGTTCGCTCTCTCCTCTTTCCTCTCTTTCTCTCTTGTTTATTTCTCCAACTGAGGTATTATCTTGGATATACAAGGCAGGGTGCACAATGTACATGAAGCTGTGTCAGAGCTTCTTCCCATTTAATGTGACATTGAGTAGACATTATGATGATGATAGTAACTAGATGTAACTAGACCTTCTTACCCTGCTGAATAATTGATTCCTGACATAATGTATTTACTAATGTGTTATAACAGTTTTTGGCACAATCTGCTTTCAGTCTTGGTTTTTGTGTTATCTGAGACCTTGGGTCAAGTTGAAGGAGCTTTTTGGTTGATTATCCTGAATTCAACCCATAACATTTGAGTGGTCAAGTTTAGCTTGTGCCCACAAAAGCAATTTAATTCAGGCTTATGATTGTGGATGGAAGGGATAGAACAGTCAACCAAACTTCCATTCAAATCTGCTAACAGCAGCAGAAAAACAAAGAACTTCTGTTTTGTATGGCTTACAATAGATAAAAAAAATCAAACAGATCAGTCATAGATACTTTTTATGTTATGGAAGTAGATAAAATAATTATGGTATTGACTCTTGCAGGTGTGTTTAGAATTGACTAATTTATATTCTAGGGTGTTACACGGATAGCCTCAATCAAGATAGATCCTGTAAATGCTTATGGTAATCAGCACAGTGTCGAGCTTTCCTTCCTCTCCTTCAAAAGTAACACACATGAAGAGTACAGTAAAATTGCTTTCCCAAGACGTCTCTGCCAAAATCCATATTCTTTAGCATGTCTTCACAAAGTGCAAAGTAAGGTCAGCAGGTCACATTTATCCTTGTGAGTTAGCTGGCAAACCATGACTGTCAGTTCCCAATAAGCCCTATTTAACACCCACTGAAATGGGTCAAATTCTGTTTTAAGTTTGCAGGAAATTAGATATACACAGAATAGGATGAGGCTCAGAAAAGGCCAAGATATGCTGAAATATTCTCAATTATTCCATCTTGTTTCCTAGGAAGGGCAATAAATGTGGTTACCTCTGCCAGCAGTACTTGATGTTGGGCACCTCATTTGAATTGTACTGCTGTTTTAAAGACTGCAAATATATGTTTTGTATTCAGATAGTATTGTGTGTGGCAAAAGTGTAATTGAATGAGAAAGTATTGGAGATGCATCTTGGTATTCCAAGGTATGGCCACCTTGACAAGGTGGACCACTTCTCAACATGTTAGAAATGAAACATACTTTCTTAAATAGAGTTTAAGAGATGAAAATATTTTTAAAAAGAAAAGTTACTTTTAAAAATAAGTGTAAATGACCATCCAAAACCTCATCTAACTTGAATTTTTGAGCTAACGTGTTTCTGACGTTTATAGGCTGTTGACTTAAATGTACAGGTAAGGAAGTCCTTAAGGTCCTATGAATGAGCTTATGCAGTAGTGTTTCCCCCCTATTCCAAGATGTGTTTTTGTGGTATAATGTACTCTCCATTTGCAAAACTTCATCTTCCAATGAACAAACCCAAACAACTGAATGTTACACAAGGGTTTAAATCTCCCTATTTTGTCTAAAAGGTGAAAAATATGTTCCTCTCTTACACAGGGAGAAGGCTGTATCTTTTGTCTTAAACTGTGAAGGGCAAGAGTTTCCAAAATTATTCACAGAAGAGTTTCGTTCTCCCTCCCTCCCTCTTTTATTCTCCCTCCCTCCCTTTTTCTCCCTCCCTTCCCTAACTCCTCTTCTTGCTGAGGACCTATCTGTTAAGCAGTTCAATCAGTACTCCTGCTATGAGAGTTATGTGTGGAGTAATCACAGAATAGTTGAGGTTGGAAGGGACCTTTAGAGATCATCTAGGCCAACCCCTCTGCTCCAGCAGGGACACATAGAGCACGTGGCACAGAGCGGCATCTAGTCGGGTTTGGAAGATCTCCAGAGGAGAGTCCACAACCTCTCTGGGCAGCCTGTTTCAGTGCTCTGCCACCCTCACAGGAAAGCTCTTCCTCAGGTGGAGATGGAACTTTCTGTGTTTTGATTTGTCCTATCCCTGACCACCATCAAGAAATGTTTGGCCACATCATCTTTACCTCCTCCCCTCTAGTATTTGTACATATTGATAAGATTCCCTCTCATATTTCATTTTCTCTCTCTCTGTTAGCGTATTCCCTAATATCACATTTATGTCAAATAACATATTGCAGGTTTTTTTTATTTGTGTGTTTTCTTGCATTTTGGCTGTAATAACTACATTATGTTGGTATTGATTAACTATTGGAATTCCAATTATTCAAACTGAAAAGTATTAACATTTTCAGGTAGGAGATTAACTCTTTTTATAGATTTTTTTTTTTTTTTCTCTTCCCTTGGCATAACTGTTTTGGTATAAAATATTGCAACATTTAAATAAAAGATGAAGGATATTGTTTAATGTAGTATTAAACTGAGAGTAGTCCTGAAAGTGTTCTCTCTGTCCCCTAAATCTTTTAATGTGACTTGCAGATGATTCTAAGAAAACATTGATGCCTTTAGTGACTGTGAGACATTTATTATGTACTCAGCATTAACATTATACTTGACTCAATATGCGCTCTGATCTAGCATGCAGAAGAAAGCTAAATAGTAGCTTCCATTAATTTTAAAAGTATAAAGAAATCTAATATATATCTAAGACTGTTACCACATTAATGAGTGCTTCCCATGGCAATGAGAGTATGCAGGGTAATGTAATATTGGAAGCAGACTTGAGTCTTTTGTACTCTGAATCTTTGGACTAGACACTCAGAACAAGGGCATAACAGTGCTATTAAGGGTATCTTTGTATTCCCATTATATAAATACTTGATGGCATTTTTTTTCTGCTTCTCTAGTTACAAAAGTATTAATTAGTTAAAACATGTTCTTGGTATGTTACTTATGTGGAACTGAAACAGAATACAGAACTATTATTCAAATTAAATTTGAGCAGGTAAGGAAGGGGTTTGAGAGACACAGAAATGACTTGAAGAATGTTTGAAAAGGTGGTTAATTTAAGGGAAAATTAGTTCTGTGTTTATAGAGGATTTTGGAGTAGCCCCATGAAAGCTGTGTTATTCAGTCAATATTAAAAATGTTCTATAGTAATAGGTGAGTTGGTAGCATGATTGTGCTGCCAACGTGGAGAAATTTGTATTCTGAATCCTGTTAATGATAATGTAGTGACTTGAGCAGAAGAATGAGCAGATAGAGTAAGTATGTGTATTTTGAATATCACCCAGAAAGGTATTGCTCAGCTGATGGGTACCTAGATCCTAAAGGTTTTTAGGAACAATTGGAGGGATCATATGCAAATGGACTTATAAATTATCGCTAACATTTATAGAGCTCTTGTGTCAGCTAAATCATCTAATCATTCTCTTGTAGATTGAGGAAAAAGGGGGGTTTATACCTTGAATGTGTATTTTGGTGATACTGGACGAGAAGAGATCCAAGAAATCCTTTATTTTATTTATTTATTTTTTAAATTCGTTCTTATTTGTGCAGAATATTAATTCTACAAGGCTTGTCAGGCTAGTCCCCCAAATTATATCCCCTTTGCGCTTGCATGCTCAAAGAGTGATAAGTTCTCTAAGCTGTTGAGCAGTTCAGCTTGAAGAGCAGTTCTACAAAACTAAATTAGTAAAATATGAGATAGATCTGGGATTTCATTCTTCACATTTCTTGCTTGCTTTCTACCCTTTGGCTCTGCTGTTGACTGACATGGGGAAGCAGCTCCAACAGGTGCAGGGGGAGCACCACCTCAATATGAAATGGAAACAATTTGGAATGAACACTGGTTTCATGATAAACATCTTAAGAAGTCTAATTTAAAGTGGAAGTCTCATTTAAAGACACAAACTCATTTGCTTTCATATTCAACCAGTGCAAGAATTTTTGCTTTGCTTTGGAAAGGAGTACACGAGTTTTTGAGCTCACTCTGCTAGATGTGTTTTGCACTCTAAAAAGTGTTGCATTGTCTAGTGATATTAACACAAATAGGAGTGTTTTATCAAGCTGTGTACAGAGAACACTGGAAGAAAAAACAATATTTAGAAATAAGAATTCCTCTAAACACAAACCATTTCTTCAATCCTTTCTAGAGCTAAGTTTTTTAAGTAAATGCTCATCTCCTATCTCAATGGTCATTTCAGTGGTTGATGAGACTTGATGGGAAAAAAATGATAGAAAAAAAAAATTGTTAACCGTTCCCTTCTTCCTCACACCGCGACCCCCTGACAATAATCCGAATCAATAAATATAAGTAAAATGGAGGGAGAAGTGAAGAGCATGGGTCACTCCTGTGTGTTGGGTCTTTTATTTACACTTGGACTCTGCTCATAGTGACTAAGATCACCTATAGCCTTTTGTAAAAGACAGCCCAGCTTGTGACTGCTATTATTACTTTTCTTTCTTTTCTTTTCTTTTTTTTCTCCAGTGTCAAAAGATCTGTTTTGCATCCTGGAAACAATGGCAGGAATATAACTTCTCCAGTGGAACTCTATTCCAGTATTTATGCCTATGCCAAATTTGGCCCAAAGTCATTTTGCAAACTCCATGCCACCTAAAAACTCTACCTATTTGCATTGTCACAGATAACAAAATGGAGCCAAATGCTACTTTAGTTCTTAAATTCTGGAGGTGAAAAGGAGTGAGGCTTGGTTTATATTATTTTGATAGAAGGTTTTGCAGAGTGGGGCTGTTATTCAAGGACAAACAGTAGACATCTGAAACCAGGAAAAAGTTTTTAAAGGCCTAAAACATTTTGCTTTAAAGTATGAATGTTTAATACCTCAATTGAAACTTCTGCTGATACCTGTGTTTGTTATAAAGGAAACAAACAAGAGAGGCTTGTAATTTGATTGTTTTCAGCCAGAAGTTGCTTTGCCATTCATCACAAGTTTTCCTTAATCATAGGATAAGTATATCATGCTATCACATTAGTTTTTATTGTCCCAAATTCTGTCTGAGTATTTAGGAATGCCCTGTTTAGGCAAAAGGATGCTCTACAGTGTCCAGGAATCAGGCTGTGCAATTCCTATCAATATTATTGGGAGTTAGGTGACTAAATCCCTATGCACAGGAAGGGAAAATTCAGTGGTGAATGCTCTTCTTTATACACAGGCCTGATAACTGTGCAGACTAGTATTTTTTTTTCCTGAAGTATATCTAGTAAGAACTAGGTACTGATTTCAGTACAGATACTACAGCTTAGCATTAACATAACTGAGTTTTCATCACGTAAAACTAAGTTCTTTAGTTTGAACAGTAGCGTAGTTTTTCATTTGTGGTATTTGTGAGGCTGAGTGATTTATGAAAATGGTGAATATGTTTGAATGAATATGTTTGCATGAATATGTTTGCTTTAGATCCATACCCATGCTCTACTTATTAGGAATTATCAAATACTGCTTGCATCCCCCTTCAGTTTCTTGATGCCTCTAATCATTTCAGAGGATGATTGAACTGACTAAAAGAATTGAGACCTATATTATACATTCAAGGAAATTCTTCATGTAGAGTTAAGCATATAATCTTGGAATTTCAGCAGAAGTCTAGGGATAAAGTAACTGAAGGAACTGTGTTTGAAAGGGAATGAGTTAGGAAAAAAAAAATGGAAGTTTATACACAGTTGTTTCTTGTTACCTTCATAAAACACAACCTTTCTAGAGAAAGAACAGAGAGAAAAGAGTCAGAATCATTCTCCTGACAATGTCAAGATGACCATTACTTTCTGTAGATTAGTATTGATACTGGAAGAGCATCAGTGTCTGTCTTCTAGGGGATTACTGGGCATCCTTCACCAATCCTCGCTATTCATGCACTAAAATTGATCACAGGCATATATGAAATCATAATGTCAGAGTGTTTGCTCATCTTTTTGGGAATGCTTCATGCATGGGGACTTCATACTTCAATATATTTGATCTTTCAAAGACTTCTGTACAAGCTTTTGTTTCTCCCAGATTATCTCCTGTTCTAGAATGATATTGCTTTTAAGAAATTGCTCACGCATGCCCCAAAGTTAGCAAAACTGTTTTCATTAAAAATCAACATTTGCTTATTAGAAGACTAATGAAGTGTAACTTTTGAGATGACTTATTCAACAAGGCTGTTGAGAGCATCAGAGTAGCAGTGTAAATCAGAGCTTGCACCTTGAGAGTTTTAAATTTGTATTTTTTTTAACCTATGTTTTACAGTTCATCGGTGACTCTCAAAGATTTTGTTGGTTTAGGGATGCTTTGTTAGATCTTTACAGACTTGCAAATTGATACACACAAAAAAATCATAAAATCATAGAATCATAGAATGCCTAAAGACGGAAGGAACGTCTAGAGATCATCTAGTCCAAATCCCCTGCACACGCAAGGCCACCTAGAGCACAGGGCACAGGACCACATCCAAGCAGGTCTTGAAGATCTCCAGAGAAGGACGCTACACAACCACTCTGGGCAACCTGTTCCAGTGCTCTGTCACCCTCACTGTCAGGACATTTTTCCTTAAGTTCCTATGGAACTTTTCTGTTTCAGTTTGAGGCCTTTTGTTCTGTTGGTGGCCACCACTGAAAAGAGACCAGCCCCATCCTCCTCATTGCCTCCCTTGAGACACGCGGATTAGATCCCCTCTCAGCCTTCTCTTCTCCAGGCTGAACAGGCCCAGCTTCTTCATAGGGCAGATGTTCCAGGCCTCTGATCATCCTTGTGGCCCTGCCCTGGACTCTCTCCAGCAGCTCCACATCCCTTGTACTGGGAGGCCCAGAACTGGACATAGTATTCCAGATGTGGTCTCACCAGGACTGAGTAGAGGGGCAGGATCCCTCCCTCAACCTGCTGGAGATGCTCCTCTTAATGCGTCCCACGATCCCACTGGCCTTCTTGGCCACGAGGGCACACTGCTGCCTCATGGTCAACCTGTTGTCCACCATGATGCCCAGATCCTTCTCTGCAGAGCTACTCTCCAGAAGGTAGGTCCCCAGCCTGTACTGGAGTCTGGGGTTATTCCTCTCCAGGTGCAGGACTGTGCACTTGGCCTTGTTCAATTTCATGAGGTTTCTCATCATCTAGTTGTCCAGTCTGTCCAGGTCCCTCTGGATGGCAGCACAGCCCTCTGGGGTGTCATCTACTCCTCCCAGCTTTGTATCATCAGCAAAGTTGCTGAGAGAGCACTCTGTGCCTTCATCCAGGTCATTGATGAACAAATTGAGCAGGACTGGACCAAGGACTGACCCCTGGGGGACCGCAGGCCTCCAACTGGACTCCATACGGTTGATTATCACCTTCTGAGCTCTGCCTTCTAACCAATTTCCAATTCACTTCACTGTCCACTCATCCATCCCACACCTCCAGTGCTTGTCCAGGAGGATGTTGTGAGGGACGGTGTTAAAGGCTTGGTGAAGTCAGGATAAATGACATCCACCGCTCTCCCGTCATCTATCCGCCTGGTCATCCCATCATAGAAGGCTATCAAGTTAGTCAAGCGTGATTTTCCCTTCGTGAATCCATGCTGACTAGTCCTGAGCATCTTCTTGTCCTCCATGTGCCTGGAGACAATGGCCAGTATGAGCCGTTCCATCATTTTTCCGGGGACGGAGGTGAGGCTCACTGTCCTGTAGTTGCCCGGATCCTCCTCCTTGCCTTTTTTGAAGACTGGCGTGACATTGGCCTTCTTCCAGTCTTCTGGCACCTCCCCCATTCTCCAGGATCTTTCAAAGGTGATGGAGAGTGGCTTATCTATCCAGGCTTCTTCTCTTGTCTCTAGTGCCTGGGACTCTAAAGGGCTGCCCTTGGTTAACACTGAAGCAAAGAAGGCATTCAGCAACTCTGCTTTTTCTGTGTTATTCGTAACCAGGGTACCCATCCTGTTCACCAATGGACCCACATTTCCCCTGACCTTCCTTTTGCTGTTTATATATTTAAAGAAGTTGTTCTTGTTATTTTTAACATCACTCACCAGATAGCGTTCCAAATGTGCCTTAGCTTTCCTTGTCATATCTCTGCATTCCCTGACTATGCTCCTGTATTTTTCTCAAGGGGCCTGTCCTTTTTTCTGCATTCTGTATACTGCCTTCTTCTGCCTGAGCATTGCCACAAGCAAAATGCACTTTTAAATGCACTAAGATCCTTTGTAATTTAGTGCTAATGCTTATGTCTTCGAGTACTCTATTAAAATTACCAGCTCAGTCCCTGGCAGGACAAGAGCTTTGCATATCAAAAGGTTTGTGGGTTTATTTATTTATTTAAAACCTGTTTTTAGGATTATAAGTTAGCTGTAGTTTTTGATTAATTCATTGGTAATGCTTCTGATGCCAGTATGACAATTCTATAATAATGTATCATGCTTGTTTTAATTAATACTCAAATTCCATTATTTCATAAATATTATAATTGGTATTATAAAATAAAACTAATTTTGTTAATTCAAAGTACTAAAAAGGACTAAAAAGTAGTTTTAAAATATATTCTTTTATTTGTATGTGTCATTAGTAATTATCAAAGAGTAGTTGGTATATAATTACAGAAACTGCAAAATTACAAAATTCTATTTAAGAAGTGTAGTTAGAAAACTATAGATTTTAAAAATTGAAAACCAATCTGAAGTGAGATAGGGAGCATCTTCCCACCCACCACGTGGATCTCTAAAAAGAGATGTGAAGATGAAAGATAAACAAGAAAGACCAAGGCCATTTTCTTCACACAAATCAAAGTGCTATTTCAAGTTGAAACAGAACAGGGTAAATTCACATTCATGTAAGGAGAACAAGAACGAAAAAATGAAAACTGTCTGTTAGCAGCATTGCCAAGAATTAATTATTTTCTCAAAAGCAAGATTTGTTTTTTAAGGAGCTGTTCTGGGTGAACAAATTCACTGTTCGGGATGCTTCCTGTTCATTCATACCTATGTGTTACCCATGTTACTCCATGCTGTATTTGTTAGGAGGAAGGTTTGAATACAAAGGCATTTTTTTCTGGAGGGGTGTGACTCAAACAAAGGTCTCATGGGTGGTTGTTTTAATAAGTTAATATATAAAATATATTTTTTTTAACATGGGGACTTGAGATGACTCTATAGGTGTTGCGTTTTAGACTTTCAGAAATATTAAGTTATTGTGTATGTGCATTTTTGGTCAAAACGAAGCATTAAAATTACTTTTTTTTTTTAATCGACTCTATAAATATTTGAAAAGAGCTAACACGTGTTTAGTTAAGAAAGGCCTAAAACCAATATCCAACCAATATTAAACCTTCATTTTGTAAATGTTTCAGTTGAAGCCTATTTCAATATTTTTAATAGTTAATACTATACTTGAATTATACTTTTGATATTTTAACAACACATACAAAAGTATTATACCCAAATCAGGATCAGTCTGATTACTGCTGTTTATACTATTGTTGGGAAATACAAGAGATGAGAAACCAGTATGTTCTGAATAAATACAGAAAAAAGAAAAGAAGCTGTTTTACCAAGATTATCCTTCGAGTGGAAGGAAATGGAACAGACTAGTCTAACAAATTGCAGTGGGAGTAGAAAGAAACAGTGATATATGCTATGAAACTGCGATATCTACTATACTCTCAAACTTATGTAAATGCTAAGTCAGTCTGAGCAAGAATGTTACAGCTAAAGATATTATAGAGTATTTAAACTGGTCTTGAAAGAAAATACAGCATTCGTGTAATTGCCAATCAGAACATGAAGTAATAGAGGAGGGACTTTTATGTACTGTTTCTCATATAGACCAAAATATGCAGTTAGTTTTTTTTTGCTGTATCTTACAATGCTTGTTTCATATTGATTGCCAATTACTACTTGCATCTTCTAACTATTTTTGCTCATTTGCTTTTTCTCATTGCCACTTTTTCAGTGGCAGAAATATGCTGAAGCAAAGCAGAAAAAAATGTTCAGTGTGATGTAATATTTGGAGGAAAAAAAAACACACAAAAAAAAACTAAAGCAAAGATATCTAGACAGAGCAAAATGATGCAGAGCAAGCAAAAATGTTTATGAATATTGCAAAATAAAGAGTACTGCTAATGAGGTATTAAAGGGAATTAAAATGCAGATGACGGTATTATCAATGTGCAGCACTATGCTTATTAGGAAAATCTGTTTTGGATTTCCTGTAAACTTCAAATTGTGTGATACCACCAGGATTGGAATGAGAAGTCTTACATTCTTGCTTTGCTATTCTATTTCTCTTAAAGTAAAAAACTTTGGCATAGGATGAACAATATGAGTGTTAACATCATACATTCTGCTAAATATAATTTTGGATAATTTTAAGTTAATGTGATGTCTCTAGATCAGTTTGTTCAGCTTTCTACATAAATTTTCATAGCTTAACACAACCCTAAAATAAAATGTTGTCAAAATACAATTTTGTTCAATATTACTGTGAAGTTTTATAACTTTATAACTAACATATCAAGCTTTACCAAACATTACTATAGCAATAGCACTTTTTGTTCTGAGAATAACAGAAAGCTCACATATCAGGTACAACTGTTTACCAACTGTATTTTAAAAATCATTATTTTATTTTTATTTTTTTTAGACCTGAACAGGTTACTGGCCAAAACCAAAATATGTGATGGTTAATCACATTTAAGTATTTAAGCTTTTGTTTTGTTTTATTACAAAAGAATAAACTCTAAATCCAGGGAGGTTGTGACTGCCTTGTTTTCAACAAAACAACTTCAGATTTATGCTGATGGAAATGAGAGTTTAATATGGCCACCATGGATTGCGTGATACACAAAGCATAAGATAGATTAATGAAATGTAGGATTATAACTTAAAATATCATGTGTTTGTTGTAAGGGATGCTCTACTGGTATCTACTAAGGGATTGTATTTTGGATCATAATTTTGGGGTAGTAGAGACTAGTGGTATAGATAGGAGAGCAACCCAGTGGGATCAGGATGCTTTTCAAAACTGTTGATAAACCATCATGTTCTGCAGGCACATGGGGAAGTGCTGGCTAATGGGCGTTTCTGAAAAATCTAATACTCTCCATCTACTGTCTGGTTTTAATAGCGTTTGTTATGCCCCCTTTGGGAAGATATTATTTCCAGCCTAGTTAGCACAGTAAAAATTGTGTAATGTTTCAAAAATCGTGTAAAGCTACACTTTCCATCCATGAGAGGGATATTATTTGGATGTCCTCTTACCAAGATTCTCCATTAGACTCAGCTGCAATAATTCAAGGAATCACTTACTTGAAGATTTATTACGATTACAGTGCTGTGTTGCCCTCTACTCATCTTTGGACCTGCAAGTGTCTAACAGTGTATGTCCCAACAGCTTGGTGTCTGCACTTCATCTTGTTGTGCCTTGCTGGTTTGGACCTGCTTCTCTAGGACATGCTGTGATACTTGACTATGAAAATGTAATAAAGGGAGACATATTGGTGACCTTTTCTAGAACCCACTTTCCCCATCTATCTTAATATTTCCAGACCCATTGCAGAAAATGACACGCTTTTCATAGTAATCTTCAGAATACTTCTGGACATTGTTATATGTTAGGTTACCCAAATGGAGATTGTTAGTCTCAGAAGCAGGCATAGAGCAGGCATGCAGCATATGATATATTTCAAATGTGCTTCTATTTACTACTGTTGACAACTGCAAAAAAAAAAAGAACATTTTTCCTAATACTCTGCAAGAAGAGAAGGATGATTTTCCTCAAGTAACCAGAGTATTTGGATGCATGACCAAAGAGCACTGTTAGCTTTCTGTTGGTTTGTTGGTGAAGATCAAAGTATTTAAGACCTTTAATTCTAAACAATATAGTATATTAAAAATCTTTTTTTTTTTAATGCTGAGTTTAACCTGTTTTTTTTTTCTTCCCTTCAATCAGTCCTTGCAATTTCCAAATTCTTTTTCAGCTTCTCCCCTTGCCAGAATTGCTCTGTCTTGTCAAGTCATAACCTTTAATTGTGCCTATCTGAACAGCTCTGTTAATGCAGTGAAGCTGCATTTTCTGATAACCTAATCTTATAATCTCATTAAAACATCAGAGGGAAGGCAATTATTTCATCATCTTTATTATTGTTATAACCACCAGATGGTAACATAATCATAATCTGAAGACAGAGAGTCTATAGTGGTCAGTCAGTTTTAGTTAGCCTGTTAGTTTTTGTTAGCTGTAATGACCATAAGAATGACCAAATAGTTTCAGATTAAATTAATCTAAAGCAATATGCTGTATCTAACAGTGACAATAAGATTTTTTTAAAAAATTTATTATTAGGAAATAATAAGAACAAGAAAGGCATTTATGATACTTCTTCTCTAACGTTATTTTAGACTCTAGATATTTTCAAGTGATTTTATGTGCTTGACATAATTTGTCTTTCTAGTAAACTTTAGGGAAGCTCTCTTCCAAAATCTTGTGCATGTTTTTCCTTTAATGTTTGTAATATTCTTCCGTGTTTTGTAAAGACAAGCATTGCCTACTGCATGGACTTGTGTCCTTTTGTTGCCTTGGAACTTCATTCCCATTAGCTCCGCCTGATGTCCTTTACCATTCCACTGTTTTTCCTTTTGATATTTTAATCCCTCTTATTTTCCTTGAATCTGCTGTAATGCGGGCTTAATTTGAATTTCATTAATCCCTCTACTGGTAACATATCTATTATCTGGTCTAAAGATTGATTCAAAGCTCTTGCTGCCTCGTACGGACAACTGCTTATGATATAAATATCTGTGAAGATTAGTGTCTCATTCCTTCAAGGAGAATTACATTCTGCTCTTTTAAACATTAACTCTTTTGTCTCAAGGACTTTGTTGATTTTACTATTGGTACTCAAGTTTCATATGATGTATTTTACAGATGATTGGCTTGTATTGCTAGCTAAATTGGCAATGAATGTAATAAGGCCAGCTGATTAAACATTTTTCCATTCACCTTGCCAAAATGCAAGAGGTGGTAGAGTAGACACTCCTATGTATCTTTTTCTGTGGAGTCTGATTAGGGCATTTTCTTTTTTTCTTTTTCTTCTTTTTTTCCCCATTTTATTATTATTTTCTAGTATCCTTCAGTCCCAGAGGATGTATTTAAAGTGCAATTTGCTTTGATAGCAAGGCAATTGAGTCTTTGACATCACTGAAATTTGTTTATGAAGTTAATGTAAACAAATAAGGTTTTGCTCTGCTGCTTGAAATCACACTTTTCATATC
Organism: Crypturellus tataupa; assembly: GCA_034781795.1. Taxonomy (NCBI): domain Eukaryota; kingdom Metazoa; phylum Chordata; class Aves; order Tinamiformes; family Tinamidae; genus Crypturellus; species Crypturellus tataupa. The sequence continues at coordinate 1,591,390 of JAWLRI010000879.1, forward strand.
ATAGTAATGAATCATCATAGATAAATACATAGAAAATAACTAGGGAAATACACTAATTTAAAAATTAAAAATATACCCTTAGATATCTTCAGAAAAAATCCAAAAGAATGGCAGTCATGACATAAGTGCAATCTACCTCTATATTGGTTCTGTAATGAATAGTGCAATAATGCTGAGTTCTCTTCCATTTGTGTATTTGGTAGATTTAACAATTCTACGTTTGTGCTTGAGTTTCTAACAGCTCATTTATGTTCTGTAACATACTGATGAATGTTTCCCCCATGTTCATGGGAAGCACGTCTATATCAACTTCCATTCAGAGACCCTTTCTGTCTATAGGTGATTTGCAAAACAATTGCAAAGGATGTGCAAAGCCGAGTGTTTCATTCCACAATGCTTTATCTAAGGAATTAGGATTAGATAGTTTCTTTTAAATCATTTGGACCAGAGCTTTCATTCCAAGGTGTTCTGTTCTTTGCTTATGAACACTACTATGTTCTTACACGTTTATGTTTGGAGGTGGGAGTAAGAGAATAAAATAAACAGGCCCTTAACACTGTCACTGTTGGTAGAGATGAAGAAAGCGAAAGACAAGCTGTCAGAATGTATAAATTATTGTAGCTTTGGTTAAGATCTGAAACTTAGACTTGACCACATCTGCTTAGTGTATTGTTAAACAGCTAAAAATAAACCAAATTGTGTGAACTACACGGAGTTTTGCTTTGCTGTGCCTGAACAGATCTGTTCTAAGATTCTTCTTATTGGAGATGTTGGTATTCACTGTTCATTTTTTTTGATACTGTAGAATCTGCAGTCATTTATAAGGATTATGGTAGATGCTGGAGAGCCGTATGCTAAAGGTAATCTGTATCCCAAAGAAATAATGGATAGCAAAAAAGTGACTACCATTTTGGAAGGAAAATGGGGGAGGGGGAGATCATGACATTCATGGTATGTTTATTGTCTGTGAACTTACTGATCTACTCCACCCTTTTCTGTTTAGTATTTGAGTATGCCTTTTTTAGAAGAGGCAGGTTCCTTTATCTTCATTTAACCAGTGACAGGCAGAATGTAAGCTATTTGCCTATAAACATTAAAACAACACTAGCAGGAATTGCCCTGGGTGGACATCTTAGCTGACATCACCCTACCTTCTACCTCTCCACTTCTTTCTGTGGTAATGTAATCGACATACATTTAGATATGAAAGTTTTATAAATGTTTTTACCTCTTAAAATGGTAAAATGGCAAAATGCTACTCCTTATACAGATTGAAACACAATAATTTCAACACAAAATATGCTTTCCCAGTCATTATCTGAATCTGGTCATGTAGTATCATTCCATCATGCATGGAACCAAAAGCTCATTATTTGGCTCAGTTTTTGTAAAACATATGTGACCAAAGACATGTGATAGTAAGAAGTAATTGACTTTTTTTTTTTATTATCACATCATGTTATTTGCCGGTATCTCAGGAGTGGTATCAGAAGACTAGCCATTAATTTTGATCAATTGTGTTTGCAAACATAACTGATCCATTTGGTGACTGCATGAAATGATGATTACTTTTCCTGAGCTATCAGGAACTGAAACCTACTTCTCTAAAAACTCATTGCTTACCTTGTATAGCTGATATGACACATATCAGCAGAAGATATCTGACTGTATTAATTGAAGTCATTACATACATGTTCTCTGGATATTTGCTCTGCTATTTGCTCTGCTATTTTCCTGTCTATTTTATGATCATAGAAGGATAAAATGTTGAATGCCTAGATAGTTTCTCTTTTTAAGAAAGAAATTTATATTTTTCAGCTTTTCAGTTTATACTTTTCCATTTCATATGTATATATAAAATTATAAGAAAATTCAGTATTCCCTTGGGCTGGTAGATAAAATAAAAATTAGATAGTAGTTAGTCATTTTTGTTCAGGTTCTTTCTGTCCATCAGTGCTACCTTCTTCTTCGTAATGGCATGCACTGCAAAAATCTACTTCTTTAGACAAGTATTTTAAAATAATTATTTATCAAAAAATGATTTTTTGATATAGTATGAGTGATGGATTATTTCATCACAAGGAAATCATGAGACTTTCCAAAATGCAGCATTCAGCAATGAATTTCATAGGTGTGGAGTTGCCGGGAGCAATATACGAATATCACAAAAAAAAGACCTGAGACTCTACCTGTGTATAATTATTATTTAAGCTTACCTTAACTGTGATTAATAAATTCAATATCTATGGAAGAGCACAATGGTGCAGATCATAATAGACATGTTTACACAAACTGTTTAGAAACATCTTCAGGCTGACACATGACACATGTCTGAATAAGATAAAGCTGGAGTTAAGTGCTCGTGGTTTAGACGTGCAGTACTCCACTTTGTCATGCCTTTATGGAGCAACAGAACTTCTTCAACAGCTCCAGTTTACACAGAGAAGTCTTCATACTCCATCTCCATGATATATGAGCTGTCTCTGCAAGATCTGGAGTTGACAAACTGCAAACTAGGCAAAGTTTAATAAAGTATGAAGTGCTACAGTAGTTTGAAAATATTCTGTGTTATAGTTGTCAAACTATAGCTTCACAAGTGGGTGAAGAACATGAATGTGCCACTAACTTTGGAACATCGGAATTTTCTGTCAAAATCTGAATTTTAAAAAATAAATTCAATGACAAATATAAGGTTTTTATTTCCATTCTTGAGACTTAATTGAAGAACACTTTTATGGATTGTTGCAGGCTTTTCCTGTTCTTTTTAGAAAGGATGTTTTCAGTCCATTGAGAGGGAAAAAATGTCAGTATTAACATATTTGTATTTCATTTCCCTATTTCTGTCAGGGATTCTGCTTTCCAGTGTTAGAAGTTCTGTAAAAACCTGTGGCTTGGGTTCAGCTCTGAAGAGCTCAGCTTACCTGAGGACTGGCTGTGCAGCAGACATTTTATGTAGACTTCTTTGCACAGCTATTTTTCTAAGCATTGGGCTCATTGTCTCTTCAGAAGTTAAAGCTGATTATCAGGGCCAGCACTGCAACTGGAGATACTTCATGTGATAAATACTGGTTCTGATATCCTTTAAAAAACTACAACTTCAGTGAAGTACTGTGAAAATATTTCGGCAGGGCAGAAAATGTGTGCTTAAGGGCCAAGTCCAGAGCAGAAGAAAAGTGTGCTATTTTCAGCTACTTTGTGCCAAATGGGCATAAAAAACCATCTATAAATTGGGATAATGTGCAAAATATGAGAGTGGAAGCTGTAGCTCAGGTGTTTCTGATTCACATATTTCCAAAATCATCTATAATCTGTTTTTGTGTCCTCATAGTGCACACACAGAAGGTAGTACAGGCCAATAAAGAGATCCTAGAGCACTAGAAAGTCAGTTTTTAAAGCAAAAGTCATTTTTACTCCCAGGGGTGACAGTTTATTTTTACTTTCTTCACTCCCCTTACCATTACACCTGTTGTTGCATGATTAATTGCTGAAGTATTCCTGTTCAATAATATTGAAATATTTATCTTCACTCTTTTATATTTCAGAATAAAAGCCAAGGATTGAGCTTTGTGCGCATCCACGCACCTTGGCATGTACTTAGTCGAGAAGCAGAACTTCTTAAAATAAAAATGCCCACTAAAAAGGTAAGATATATTCTTTCACATTACTAATTATCTTACATTAGTAATTATTTTAACATTATTTCAATCTAGTTTTACTCACTGCTGCACTTTAATGACACCAAGGGGAAATGAAGACCATCAGAAAGGATTTCAAAGTGCTAGGACTCTAGAGTTAGACCAAGGGTTTAGGAGCCCAGACTGTTATTTCCTCAATCCTGCCACTGAGAAGGAAGGATGTGAGGAGGAGGTAGATATTCCAGGTTTACAACTGGCTCCACTGCTGGTATTGACAGCAGGGTTTTAGTTTCTACAACCATGGTACCCTGCTTGAAGACTGAAGGCCAATGGGGAGAGATGGAATCCACCTGATAAGTGAGACACAAATATCATTGGCAACAGGTTGGCCAACCTGGAAAGGAGGACTTTAAACTGGGCAAGAACAGGGAAGGAGACAGGTACAGTGACAGGGCAGCCAGTGTAATGCAACTGAAGTCAGGATGCCTCCAGCAGGCGCATGCGCCAGGGAAAAGCGTGTGGGGCCTGGTTATGTAGGATCCTCTTGCATCCCTTCTGGAAAACCTACACACCCAATTAGTTCCATGAAATGTC
>JAWLRI010000879.1:1595718-1612532 GCA_034781795.1 Crypturellus tataupa
GAATGAGAAAACAGCTAGGCACAAAGAGTCCAGAAGGTTCCTGCAAAACACTGATGACAAAATTTTGACAGAGGTGATATAGAAGCCATCTAGGAGAGGTGTGCTGCTGTACCCTGTGCTAACAAACAAAGGACTGGTTGGAGATGTGAAGGCTAGGAGCAGCCTTAGCTGCAGTGATCATGAGATGGTGAAGTTTGGATTAAATCTGGCAAGGCATGTCAAGGTCAACCAGAGGATTTCTTCTATTATATCTATAAGAAATGGGGGACTATTCCCCCTAGTCTATAAGACTAGGGAAATGCAGGACCACTGCTGAATTGGGTAGGTGCCCTGATTATGAAAGAGACAGAGAAGGCAGAGTTACTGGATACCTTCTTCATTTCAGTTTTACTACTAATCCCAGGAATCCCAGACCCTGGAGACCAGAAAGGAAATCTGGAGAGAATAAGATTTCCGTATGATTGAGGAAGATCAGCTTAGAGATCATTTAGGCAAACTGAACACCCGCAAATCCATGGGCCCTGATGGGATGCGATGAAGAGTACTGTGGGAGCTGGAGGATGTTACTGCTAAGTCACTCTCCATCATTTTTAAAGGTCGTAAAGAACAGGAGAGGAGCCTGAGGACTGGAGGAAAGTCAGTGTCACTCCAGTCTTCAAAAAGGGCAAGAAGGACCTCACCACCATCCCTGGAAAGGTGATGGAACAACTCGTCCTGGATTTCATATTTAAGCATGTGAAGGACAGAAAGGTGAAAAGCAGTTAACACAGGTTCTCTAAGGGGAAATGACGCTTAACTACTTTGATAGCTTTCCATAATGGAATGACTGATGAAGGTAGGCGGTAGATGAAGGGAGAGTGGTGGATGTTGTCTAGTGGATGTAGTTCTGTATCCAGGACTGCATTATGAAGAGCAGTAAGTCTTGATTATGCCACAGCTTGTGCCCAGATACTGGGCACAGTATCTGGAGTACTTGTGCTCAGTTCTGGACTCCCCAGAGGGATATGGAACTACGTAGATTTTAGACACCTACTGTACCTCCATCCTTTCTGATGGTTGATGTAGGCATAGATCCTTTACTATAAAACATGTGAAGTCCTTCAACCCGGACTTTGATCACTTCCTAGCTGCTTTCACTTTGTGTATTTCAGTGCATGCTCTCACTCCTACCTCTTTCTTCCCTCACAGGAATTTTCCCCTTCTGCCTCTTGCAGATACACTGAACTATTTTTTCACTATTTCTATATGCTGTTTTTATTTTGGATTTCTGCTTTCATATTATTCTGTCTGTGTAAGATCTGTTCAGGACGTGGTAGTCTCTATAGCCCATCCTAATCACTGACAAACAGGTCAACATTCTTTTCTCTGTTTTGAATGATGGAAATACACAAGATCACAAGACCCTAAAGAGAAGGATCATCATCACAGACGAGGGTCATAGAAAACATATTAAGAACCTAAATTGACATGTTATTTGTAGTGCAATAGTTACGATATGGTTCATCATACAGTTTTAAGTGAAAGGCTAGAAGACATTTTGGCATTTTGTTCGATATTGCTCTGTAAACTGTGGATAGTGTACTATGAGCAATCTTCATAAGTGATATTAACACACCTTCTCCTCTCAAAAAGCAAAAACATAAATAAAATAGTAAACAGATCCCCAACATTAGGAGAAAAAATAATGAAGAGAAAGTAGGGAAAGCTAAAGGAAAAGCAAAAAAGGGAAAGTAAAAAAGAGCTTAAGAACAGCATGGAAATCCAATAAGATTTGAATTCAGTTATGTATCAAATCAAAGCAAATCAGAGTACCTTTTTCAGTGGGTTACCTGTGTTCTGCTGTTCTGCATGTGTGCATTATGATACATATTTATATGAATTATACGTATTCATACCCATCCCTTACATTAGCAGAAGTTACAGGCCACGATTGAATTTGTTTTTGCCATTTAACTTTGTTTCTTTCCCTTTTTTTTTTTTCCCATGTCCCATCCCTGTCTGGGAACGGGACCAAAAGTAAGTTTATGTTGGAGATACACACAAAATCCCTAATGTTGTTCCAAAGACATTAATTGATTCAAGCCCAGGAATTCCCTGCTCATCCCTGGCAACTCCAAAGGCAAAAACAGGGGTACTGCTCAGTGCCTTTCACATACTCCTTCCCTGAACTTAAGTAGGAGAAAACAAATGAGATATAGCCTAAGTAGGCCTTTGGCCTGCTCCAGAATAACCATTCATATTTAAATGTAACCCTCTCTGGAATTCCTCCCACTACCAACTCTGTCCCATCTTTAGAATCTTGCTCTTCTCCCAAACAGGACAAAAACAACAGACTTACTGTGCTAGATTTCTCCCATCTTATTTGAACACTAATGTAAATATTTTTGTTTGATGTATTTTTTTTTCTATAAATTAGATTTCCACAAATACAGTGGAAACAGACTAACCTGTAGACGAGACTGTAGATGATCTCCTACCTTTTTCCTCAGGGCCAGAGATGACGTGATATTCCACTAGACATAATTTTATTTGATAACATCTAAGAATAAAGGCAAAATTAAAGTATACAGGCAAAATTGCTTAATTTACTATATATATACACGTAATACATAATAAATGGCATCCCTTTATTCAAAGTTACAAATTCCTATCAATAAATCAGGTATGAACATACTTCAAGTTGAATATTGCCAAACCCACAAAATACAAGGTTTCAGAATTTTATTGGAAACATTTCATAGGTTTCTGAATTGCATTAATGGGACAAATTTGTAGAAAGGAGATAGTAATGCAACCACCAATGGGGCAGTTATAAACAATAGTTCTCATTTTTTTCTACCCATTATTTATTTTAGGTGTATGGTAAGAGGTGAAATATGCTTATAGTTCCCTACAGCTGGGAAACCAGATCCTAAATTTCCTGAAAATTCATTCCAAAGTATAAATCATTTTATATAACGTAGTGATGACAGGACATTTTTAGGGAGAAAGCCTTTGGCAGTTATCGTTAACTTTATTTTCCACTTACCTCTATTGCATAAATGAAATACTTCCACTTAAAGGAGACATAGTGGGAAATTATGTTTTTGTTTTAAAATTTTGGAATTAAGACAGTTGGGAAGGGAATTTCCTTTGAGGGAAAAAATATATTTTGAAATTCAGAAACTTTTTATTTTGGGGTTGTGGCAGTAAAAAGAGAAAAATTGAGCCAGAACCAACTCGCTCTTTTTAAAAAAAAGATTTTGTTCAGAGAGCCAAAAGATTATTTTCTTATTTTTTGATGATATTTATTATTTATTCAAGAATCCAATGAAACCAAGAACAAAGCAATTTCAATGAAAATATTGGAGCATTTTGAAATACAAAGATATGTTCCAATGTTCCATTTTGAAACATCTCTCAAGAAAAAATGCATAGTGGAAAAATACTTTTGAGACAATTAACTAGCAGTGCACATTTGTGTATAACAAATTATTTTTAAAACAGCCAAATGGGCATAGGCCACCGTCAAATATACTATAGAACTGCTTTAACCAGGAAAAAGAGTGCTTAAGATTGTAAGGGGCCCAACTTGAGTTCTTTTTGTATTTTTGTAGGGCAGTTTTGTATTTTTGTAATCAACAGTTAAAAAAAAAAACATGATGCTAAGTGCTTCATTTCAATCAGTTAAGATCAAAAATATTTGTTTTGGGATAGACTTCTTCAGATGCTAGTTAAGCAATGTTTGAGGTTCATTTAGTGATTTAGGATTTAATCATCCTTCAAGTAAATTGATGTTTTATTAGGTTGTCTGTGCTTTGGGGAAAAAAAAAAAAAGTTCCTCATAATGTTTTTATGCCAAACCCAAAGAAAAAAATTATAATTAATTGCATATTCAGACATCACTTGGCAGTGATTTCAGAATTTGATTTCTTATTTTCACAATATTCTATGCTAATTTGAGCAAAATGAGTCCTCAGCTTATAACTTAGCTGTAAACCTTTTTGCTGCTTGCCATCAAGCAACAGACAGACATGTTAACACCTGTATGTCTAATAAGTCTTTTGTTAGATTTCATGACTTCAGAAAAGGGCAAGACCTAAAAAGAATAGACTCTTCTCTCAATGTGGCTTGACAAGTGTGCAAGCAAACAACGCATTGTCATGGGACATCTGCTTAGGAGTGTTGATGTATCCTAAGAGAACAAGCTCAGCAGCTTGACATTTAGACAAATATATTTAAGCAGTTCAGCAAGTTATGATTGTTTCTGCAAGTTATGGTTTCCTGTCCTGACTCTGTCTAATACTTCTATTCCTATAAATGTTTTGTAGTTTGATTGTCTGCTAGCAAATGATAAGTATCCATCTCTACCACAGCACGCACATGCAGGCACAGACACATGCATGCATAGCTGTCCTTCTATATCCTTTCTTTTTAAAGACAGGCATAGCAATTCTGTGCCTGGGACTTAACCATCATCAATTGTTTCAACAATGGCAACAATAAAATCATCTTAGTCTGAAGAGCTTTGCTTCTAGGTTTCTTATCTGCAAAGCCCTTATGTAATGACTACTATGACTGCTTAGAAACTCCAAAGTCTATTTCATGTTTGTTCATGGGATTTGTTTGTGTAATGAATTGGGTCAATACCTTCATATCCTTGAGAAGCTTTTTATTACTTAACATCAGATCAGCAAAAGCTAGATCCTTGCACCAGACAGTGCAGTGCAGCCATGGATCTGGGACCCTCACTTTTTGTAGTATTCTGTCTGCAGATCATGATTGCCAGTGGACCAGCATGTAAGGATCTTCCTATTTAATCTACTCCCTCTTTTCCTGACTTTCAGCTTTTAAAGTCAGAATAACTCTTGTTTTCTCTTACTTCCCTACAGCTCCTAGTTTAGATAAGTAAGGATGTTTCTCATAGCCTTAGACATTCAAGACTTTGTTGTTACATGGGAACATACAGATTTAAACCCATGTGTTTTGAATTTTGTTTTGAATTTTTTTTCCTTTTAGTGTACTTTTGAAAGTCACATTAATAGATGGTATTTTATGTACTCAGATGTATGAAATTAAAGAAGGAGGAGGAATTCTCAAGAAGCTAAATGAAATATGGTGTAGATTGACTCAGCCTCTGCAACCTCAGGTGCCACAAGACAATACCAAGATGAAAAGCCTGTCCTACCCATTCTCGAGAGAAAAAATGTACTTGTGAGTACTTCAAATTGTGAGGAGCAAAAAAGAAAGCTATAATTTGATCTAAATTGATCTAAAATCTCATTCACTGATACTGAGCTAAGTTTCAGTGGATTTACAGAAATATAAGCAGATACAGAATTTCTCTCTGTATTTAAGTTTCTTTTCTTGGATAAGGCACTAGAAAAAGGGTAATAAATAAAGTGGTTTTAATTTGAACTATAAGAAATGTATCACTGACTGACTGATGAAATGGGTAATGATACTGCCACCTGTTTGAGAAAAGAAAGAGCTACTAGAAATGTAACAATTTTTTTCATGATTGATTTATTATAGTAATTAAAGTTTTGTTCATAATATAAGGAATATGTTCCTTATATTCCATAAGAAATTCCTGCCATGTGCCCCTTCATTCAGACTACTACTTCTCAATCTAGTTTGTTTTTAAACATTTCATATTTCTTCCTGGTTGGCTCCTTGTGTTTGTCTGATAAATAAAATTCATAAATATGATGACCCACTGTATCATTTATTGTCCTGTCTAACAAGTTTCATTTATATTGAATCCAAGTGACAAGTTTCCAGGGCGATAGACAGGCAAGCTTGATTTCACATGCAATAGTTTTAAGGTTTTGGGAATACATAATTCCAGTGTAATTGTTATTTGAAAAAGTGTAACATCAACTGAATAGTCACTTGGAAAAGAATAATGAACTAGCATTAAGCTAGTTGACACTAGCATTGATAATTACAGAGTGCGATAGCACTGTGGGTATTTAATAAGGAAAGATTACAAAGTCAACTTGTATAAACAATGGACAAGCTCTCCTTACTCAAAAGGCATTTTTAACTAATTAATATTTTTGTATTTTTCCACCTACCATCACTGCAATCTAGATAAAACTCTGCAAGACTAGGCCTTAAAAGATTTTATCGAGATACCAAGAGGTATTATTATTTTCTGCTGCCCTATCACAACTGTTTCCTTTAAACTTCTGTTTTCCTCCCTTAATATGTTTTTTAAATGAATTCTATATCAAATTGTTTGATGTTATCTTATTCATTAGTACTATTTCTGAAAACATAACTTTTTTTTTTCAACTTTTTTAGGTATGACATTAAAGACAAAGACACTTTTTTTGACAATGCTACCCGCAGCCGAATAGTAAGTGAACAAAAGGAACATATCAATGAGGAAAGAGTTTTTGTGCTGAATGGGATTGGTTGCAGTAGAATGAGTGCCTTTTGCTACTTGGCACTCTGCTGATTTCATCAGTATATGTATTTCGTAGTTCCTTCAAAACTCTTTAGATGCTATGCTGACTCCTCCCCAACATGCTACATTCATCCATATGCTTACTCAGGTTTCACAGATATAGCTTATTTGTTAATCATTTTATGTGCATCTTCAGATTACACTTTCCATGTGAATGATAAATGTTGTGTTTAAGGTGCCTCCATGACTAAATATGGAGTCAGATTAATTTGCCATTTTGTTCTCATTCTATCTGAAGTCCTTATGCTACTTACACTTTATGTAAAACTTATACCAAGTTTAACAAAGATTTGGCATAGCAGGACTACAGAAGTTAGGATCAGATAATGAAAAAGTAATAATTGTCATAGCACCATTATCTTCAGTGGCATTCTGACATTCATTAATCATTTTTCTTCACTTAAAACTCTTAACTAAAGTGGCTCCAAATCATATATCTATATGTCAGTGAAATTTAAGATTTAAATTTAAATGTAAGTTTACTCCACGGAGTCAAAGTTCTCTTTTGAGCTTTATTTTATTGTTTGCATTGTGAGGAATAGAATGCTAGAGATAATTTAGACATTATGTCACTGTTCTTGTTTTCCATAGGTACGTGAAATTTTAAAACGCACACCTACAAAGTCCAGAAACAGCATGGGTAAGAGGAAAGACAGATGACTATGTCTGCTCTTTTGAAAAGAATTGTTTGGTTATCATACTGAATAATTACTTGTCCAACAGAACATGAAAATATACTGGTACTTTTCCACTAAAATAGATATGGAAATAAATGCATTTTATGAGAAATAAAACCAGACTTTCTTATCTACTGTATGCAGAACTGGCTTTTCATTTCTTTAGGTGTAGGACCTGGCTCATAACTTGCATTTCACAAGTGATTCTAAAATTGAATTTGGTTATTATAAGATCTGCTTTTGAAAATTCAGATGTGAACTCCAATATATTGCATTATTTCACCCAGGAGCAGATTTTATTTGCCACTTCTATACATTACATATTTTGGGGTTATTTTTATCACTGCAGCTTTAAAAATGATGATCACAAGCTGCATAGTGAAATCTGTGAGTTAAATATGACTGTTCTGTTTTTTGTTTTGTTTTTGTGGATCAGTACAGATACAGATTTCGTATTTTTCTCTCTGTTCTTTTCCTTCTGTCACCATGATACCAACACCTCTATCTCCCTTGAGTTGAAGAGCTTGTAGTAGTACTTTCTGGCATGTTTTCTGAAAGTCCTCTGCTACCTTGATGCCTTTCTTGAAGACCACTATACTCCCATGCAATGTACTTTTTCTTTGCAAATGAGCTGTACAAGTAATCGCCTGCAGGTTCTTGGGGTAATTTTATGTGGTAAAGTTGCAGGTGAGAGATTTTCTTGGTTGAGGAGCTAAAGTGGAAAAAGATTTCTTTAGGTAACCCTAAATATAAATTTTATGATTTTTTTTCCCAATTATATGGAAAAAAAGACAGCCTCACTTTCTAAAATATATTGTTCAGCTGATATGTTTTCTTTGCTGTTCATTCTGCATTTTGATTTGTTAAAAGACTCTGTACAGTAAGAGAAATGCTGCCTTTTTTACTAGACTGCTCCATCTTCATCAGGAGAGCTTTCCTGATGTATTGGGAGAACTTGCTTTTCCTGGGAGATATGGCTTATGTGCCAGCAGAAGTCTCTAGAGCAGAGGCTTTTAGAGACAAAGCAGAGTGAAGCAGAGAAAACAAGAAGCCTAAAGTGCGGCAGGGACAGGATACTGACGTAAAAGCCAGCCCTCAGAGGTGACACTTTCCCTAGAGAACCCGAGGAACTGTGTTGAATTTGCTGAAACTCCATTCCTCTAAAAGTTTTTGGCTTGGAGAGCAAGCTTGAAAGAAGAGAGCTCTTATTTTAACCTCTTACTTTTTTTTTTTTTTTTCATTTTAATATCTTTTTCTGTAGAGATCAAAGCACTTGCAGTGATCTTTCAGTGTTTTCAGACCTTTTGTTTTAAATTATAAGATGGAAATACAAACTGATCTACTTCAAGTTTGGACCAACTCAAGATCTCACTTGGCATGAAGGCATATATTTTATCCCTCTTATATTTCTCCTGTTTTAGTCCATAGCCATATTTTTAGCCAAACCATAATTATCCATCATGTTTGACCTAAATAACTAATAGGCTTGATCCTCTGACATCCTCTCCTAGATGTCCTATGCTTCATGCGTCACTCAGGTTCCACTTCTCCCAGGTCTCAAGAGCATATGTCATGAAAGCTTTACCTAATAATTTTACACATGCTTGTTTGTGGTTTTTTTTCTATTTTATGATTCTTTTGTAGTTCTTGTTATTATTGTTTTTCCACAGAAGATAGTAAAGTGATGCCAGAGGTTCTTGAAGATGTCTATGACTTTCATAATCATGCTTCATGCTCCTTTAACATAATGAAAGAATGTAACAATACTTCAAAAATATTTGCATATTGAATTTCATACCTGTATGACGCTGGATCTTCTTCTACATCTATGATACCAGGAAGATATATTTTCTTCTCCCATACCTCTGAACTTCTCAAACATGTCCTCAGTAAAGGGCTTGACATGATCCAATCTTGAAAACTTCCCAATTATATTAATGCAAATAGTGGTCATATAATTTTCCCTTGTATTTCCCTTTTATAATGCTTAGTTAACACCTCTGGTGAGAGGGTTTTTCCAAGGCATTTTAGGGTGATGGCTGTATGATTCAATCACATGGATTTTTTTCATTATTAAATACAAGCTTTCTAGTATTTTTTTACTAGACATTGAAAACATAGAGGTCTGGAATAAACTTCTGATTTTTAGCTGATTTATGAAAGATTATTTTTAACCTGCAGAGAGTGAAGAGTGAATGTTTTTGAGTCATAGCTCTTGCGAACTGGTCTGGTGTATGTCTGTAAGGGCTGCAGTCTGCACCTAGGAATTTCACTGCTAAAGCTGTTACAGTATGAACTCACAGTATGAGTGCCATACTATGGTATCTTCCTGTATCTTCTACCAAATTTCCTGATTGCAGTCTTTAGGACTTAGCAGTTCTTGTCCTGGTGCATGCATGTAGCTTTCCAGGATAACTGTAAGTTGGAGAGAACAAAATGATCAGTTCAATTCTACGAGCAAAGAAATTCCAAACCTGGAAGAATGACCTTACATACTGATTTGAGGGAGCATAAAAACCCAGAACTTGATTCAGTGAAAATAGGTTTTCATCCAATATTAGCCAAAGTAATGGTCATCTTCCATCACAGAATTTTGTGAAAGTCCTTTTTGGATTGCTTGTGCTCTTCAGTGCACATGGTTTTGGGTTTATTGTTGAGCTGAAGGAGGGATATGACAGATCTTTTCCTCCTCAGTGAAATGACTTATCGATAAGGAAATGATAGATAGATAGAATGAGGCAATATTAAATCTTTATGTAAAAGCATTTTCCTAGTCCAGTTAAGGTTTACTTAATATCATCTTGAATATCTTTGGTAGTATAGCTCTGTAAAAAAATCACGTGAAATCTGTAACAATATTTTCTGTTGAGTGGTGCTTAGCTGATGACCATTTTTTTTTTCCTCTTTAGGTATTAGCACATTAATAGCAAACAATGTTTATGATGCAGCATACCCACTTCATGATGTATGTATATTCTGTTAAAAATCTAGTTCTCTGATAATATTACTCAATAGTGTATATACATTAATGTTTATTACCTTTGAAAATGAAAATGTATTTGAACATTTTGGGTTGTGATTCTATCATACCTAAATTCATTTTGAATAGTAATCTACAAGTCAAATCAACAAATGGGAACAACTGAGAAATATTTTATTCAATTTATCTATATTTACATTGAAAATTACATAATTTTCATTTTCTAGGGTGAATATGAAGACTACAATGGTGAAATGAATGAAAGAAAGGTAAAGTACATCGCAAAATTAATTTCATACTAAGTCTAATGTGAGATGATGTACTAAATGCTATCAGAAAGCATTAGTTCAACTGAGAAAATGCTTTTACATATTTGTTATGCTTGTGGATTGCTACTTGATGTACTTCGGCATATCAAATTTTGTTTCAAAACTTTTTATGAAGCCTCTCAGTAATGCACTGAATTTAATTTGATATTTTTATCTTGAAATGCTTCAGATTTCCCTCCTGTGTATAGAGAAAAGCTTAATATTTTAGCCATTTTCAGAGGATGTAGAAGGATGTATTTTAAAAAACTAAATGAAAAAAATTATATAATTTTATATAAATTATATCTATTCATATACTATATATGCATAATAACTAGAACCTTTTTCTTTACAAATAAATAGAAAATAGATTTTTAGAAGATGTATGTAATAAAATGCACTCCTGAATGTACTATACAATTATGTTTTAATCTAGTAGCTACTTATCTATTACATCACTTGGTTATAGGACTGAAATAATCAAAAAAGTAAAATCAATAAAACCTTTTTTTTCTCTCTCTCTCTTCCTGGTAAGCTGAAAAAAATAAATCCATTCTGATTGTTTTTAATGATTATGGTCACTAGAAATGAGCAAAATAATTTGAATAGTATCCATTAAGCTCCATTCCATATTGTTCTTCAATGTTTATTCACTTTTTCTCTTCGGCATACCAATAATAAGATAGGAAATGAAGAAGGAAAATTATTGGGAGAAAAAGGAGGAGGGAGGAGGGAAAGAAGGGAGATTCAAGAAAAAGATAATGTTTTAAAGCTTGAAGTATTTAATATATTATGTAGTATGTAGGTATTACACATTGCTAAGTGCATGATGGAGAAAAAAGCTATCTTTTATTTGCCAAAACACTCAGCATAGTTCTCACAAGTGTAATCACTGAATGCGATAAATATTTTTGCATTTGAAATGGAGACTGAGTTCATAGGCGTAGGTTCATATAAGCAAATTTCCTTTGTAGTTTTTGTTAAATAGTATTAACATTCAGGCACCAATTATCTTCATGTGCTGTATATGACTTAATTTGATATATGAACCTTGGATAATCAAAAGCCAGGAAAAAAAATGGACAGTTGCTTGTATACTTAGCTCTATTGTTTAATAAATATTTGTTTATAAAGATTGTCTGCACTTGCAAAGTTTTCTCTGGACAAGTGATTATAGTGTTATGGTAATGGACTCTGAAAGTCAGCTATAGAGTTCACTGACTCACAAGTATAGCACAACTTTCAGAGGGAGTAAATTTAAATGAACACTAGTCAACGTCAAAAAAGAAAAGATAATGTGGGAAAGGGGGTAAGATCAATAGTATCTGGAAAAATATTCACCCTACTTGCTGCCTCCTTTTTATCCTGTCTATTAGGTTTTGTTATGAAGTGTTAAGTACTAAAAAAATAAAAGGTTCTTTCTGGAAATACTGCACTGATTACTCACATATGTCTCTGCTGCCTAGCCATAGAATCTGCAGTAGTATTTCTATGCATAACATCATCTGTTTTCTATCTGAATCTAATAGTCTCAGTGTTTAATTTCCTGAAAAGCTCTGATCAGATTTAAAGGAAAGGGGAACATATTTGAGATTTTTTCCCCTGTCCCCTTTTATTTTCTCCAGTTTAGTTTATATGTGTCTTCTATTTCAATTGTCTGTTGTGCAAGCCCAAGGACTGATGAACTGAACCTGATTGGGGTACTTATGCCGGTAAGGCAGCCCGAATAATGAAGGTTCATGTACCAGCTCATAATATAAAAGGTTAATCCTTATTAACCCTCTTCAGGATTTCCTTGGAGGAAGTGCTTACAAAACAATAAATATTTTGTAAGATTTAAAAATAAGCATTCAGTGAAGCACCCTGTTTTTCTAAGTCTCTTGATGAGAGGAAAGGAATCTCCCTCTTTGTGATTAGAGAAAAACCTTTTAAGAAAAGTACAGCACAACAGCGTGGTAGAAAATTACCATAAAGACAAACACTGTCTTCATCTTTTTTAAGCTTCTAGCTCACTGACAACCTTTAAGTCTGGGAAATACACTGTTGTCATATATTACAACACCATCCCTTCAATATTACAAGCAGATTGGAAAGCGTTGTTATAAATTTACAGAAAGTTCTGCTTTTCAGTGAAGCTGACAAAGTACAATAAATTATATTACAAAACTGTTCCTAGAATTCCTTTTGTATTAATAAAAATCTGGAAAGGAAGCACATTCCAGGGTAAGATTAATCTTGTAAAACTGCCATGTTGAAACTGAGGTTTAGTACTATTGTGCAACACATGTGAGTGGAAAACATCCATGTCACAAACCCAATGTTAGTGTTACAGACTTTGTTGTCAGAATAATCAATTTGTGATTCCATAGTTTGCTATAATGTTGTAAGTAAATAAATTAATGTTAATTTTAGAAAAATTTTTTTACTGCTCTTTAAAATAAATTCTATAGCTATAGTCAAAGCAACTTTTAATCAGTTCTAATAATTTTAATAGCTTTATACTTTCTTGTTTTGTGTATATCATTAAATGTGTTTATTAGTAGAATTGTTTATGGATAATAAAAAAAAGATGTAATTCTGTGGGGGAATGACAAGGAGTGATTTTAAATGGGGAATCTCGAGTATTTGTATGAACATGCAAAGATGACAGCAGGGGCAAACCCCTTCATTTCCTCTTGAAAACAAAGAAAATCAAACACAACCTCATCATTTCTTTCCACAAGTACAAAAAATTTTGCAAAATTGTACTCTATGAGAGCAATATTCTCTGATCTGAGAGTCCATACTCCTGGAATCTCATTGCTGAATTACCAATTGCTTCAGCAGTGTAGGTTTATGCTTAATCTAAGAATTACTCCCTAATCTAAGACAGATCTTTAAGTAGTGTGTACTGCCATTACTCCAGTCACTTAAATGGTTACAAGCTAATTTCCATATTCTAGGCAGTAATACTTATGTGGGCACATGTTTTCATGGTCCAGGTTTTAACTGTTCCCCTGAAATTTATGTAGATCTTTCCCATAGCATCTGTGGGAGGAGACACTATAAACACTAGGAAAACAAGGTTGGAAGACCTCAAAAAGGCAGACCAGACTTGCAATACACTTCAGGAAGGCAAATGGGGGCATAAATTCAGTAGATAAAATATTTCATAGTTTTTGTGCATTTATATTTCAGTATTTGTGCTTTTAACACCACAAGGTGGTGCAGGAATTGTCAAATTGTCAAAAAAGCACCAACTGCCAGATGCAGTACTGATAATTAATTGCAAATATTGCATGTACTTTGTTATTGACATTGTTTCAAGCTCTTCTGTACTTATATAACTATATTGTGCAATGATACATTACTTATTTCCCAAACCTCAACCCCCTCACCCAAAATAACCCTTAGAGATTCAGTTTTACAGATAGCCTTAAACAATGTGCAGTCTAGCCTGAAACTAATCAGATGAATTCCATGTATTACTTGGCAAGAAATCTGTATTCTGATATTAGGATTATTGCTTTCAAGTGTTGAGTAATATTTTTTTTTCTGTATTCAAAAAGAAAAAAAAGTAAAACATGTTAATTTACATTACATCTCTGCAGAATGTAGTCTGTGTGTACTGAGGTTGTCCATTGGGACACAAAAATATTTCAGAAGGAAACTTTCTATCAAGACACAATTTCTGGATTACTCTAGTTGCAGAGGGAGTTAGTAAGTGCCTCATTTTAAAGCAGCTTGCCATACCTCTCATATTTTATTCTTTCTTGGTGGATTCCCTCCACTTATCTTTTTGCAAATAGATGCACAATACTTGACACCGATTTTTAACTCATGCCATAGATTTATAAAGACTTATTTGTGATATATGTGTGATACATTTTATTTTCAATTCAGCATTTTTTAAATTATTTTTTCATACACTCCATACTTCAAAATGATGTTTTTAAAGAGCATGTATTTTCTTAGACTGTCTACAGTAACATCTCAATGATGTGACATTTCACAGTTAACACAAAACTGTGAAAGGAATATGAATGATTCAAATGGTTCCATAGAAAATCTTACTTATTTACATGGAACTACCTTGATTTTTATCTTCCTCTGAAGATAAAAGACAGTGTACAGTTCTCTAGCTCAGTTTAGTCTTTCCAAGTATTTTCTCAGCTTTCTTTGCTCTTCAGTAACTTCTGGAAAGCTATTTGATTCTTCATTGCTGAATGTCTTTTCTAGATCATTAATAATTAGATACACAGTTATAAAATGTATTGCTATCACATTAAGCATTTTGCCAAATAATTAATTTCTATTCAAATGTTGCCTTTTCATTCAAGACATTGTGATGTCTCTTATATTATAAACAGCCTTCTGTAAAGGGTTTTGTCAAAGTATTTTTCGTTTGTTAAGTTCAACGAAATTGTCATATAACAGGAGCAAAACAGGGAATGAGAAAGATAATGCAGTTGAATCCATTTGGTATTGTAGATAACACGCCACAGATCCTGACATATATCTTTTTTTATCCTTGCCTCTTTCTTTTGCAGTGTCTTGATTCTGCCCACTCTGTGGCGGAGTTTACAGTCTCATGGTGAACATACAGTCTTGTTTCATGAGCAAAGGTGTTTTGTGTGGAATCTACTGGGTGTAGTAGCCTAAGGAGCTAAGGAGGAAAGCAGACTGGTTTTGCCACGCTTCTTATTTTTTAGTATATTTTAAAATGTTACTCATTCAACACTCATAATTTACTTAATGTCTGAAACTGCACCCTGACAAGCTACAGTACTGACAAACATTTGCCAAGTACGATATGAACTGAGATAAGAGTTTCAAAGAAGAATTTGACTACAGATAAAATCTTTTATATTACCTTTGCAAAGGTCTCCATGAGATTGCAGCATCATTTTGTTTTCGTTTTGAACCTTCCTATTCGACTTCACTGTTCAGTAAATTGGCTAGGGAGGATATAGGGAAATAGTATATGTTCCATGCATTCTTTCAGTGCTTGTTTGGCTGAAGTTTTACCTAACTGTTTGGGGAAAAAAAGTGATTTAAAGTTTGTATTTAAATATGGAAAAGTACTTATATTAGAACATATGAACACGCATGTTTGTAAAACAGATGGGAACAGTGGTTTCAAGTTAATTTTTCTTTTTTTTTAATGTAGTTGCTGTATCAAGAATGGGCCAGATATGGAGTATTTTACAAGTTTCAGCCTATTGACCTCATAAGGTAACATGTACATAAAACATGTGTGGACTCAGTTGTTAGCTGATTCAGATTAGTAAAATGCTTTTAATTGGTTGAAAGGGTAAAATCTGATGAGAGCATGGAAAATAAAATTCCTTACTGCTTTTCTTTTACTCTAATGAAAGTTTACTGTAGGAAAGATACACTAAACTGAAGTATCAATAATGTGTCTTTATTCTTGTATTGTGTTTATTGCTGGAAAAATGCCATAATTCAGATTAAAAAAAAAAAATCGTTTTTAAAAAGAGTTATCCGCGTTTCATTTCATGATCATTGAAACACTGGTAAATAATCAGGGCCTGGTGTTCTCAGCTTGGTAGGAATGTATATGGCAGTTTTGAAATTGAGGTGATTTTTTTTTCTTCTTGTTTAAAAATATTTTATTCATTTAAAATATTAATGCAAAACAAGCACTTTGTAGAGTGATTTTAATATCTTTTGAATTTTAATGTTTGTGTGACATTTCATTGAAAAGTTGAATTCTTATTAAAACAAAAATATCGCTCATTTTAAAGGAATTTCTGCAGTATCTCTACAAAAAGAAGTTATTTTGTGTACTCTAAATGTTGAATAATCAACAGGAAATATCACATAGTCACAGAATGATTAAGGTTGGAAGGTACCTCTGGAGATCATCTAGCCCAATCCCCATGCACAAGCAAGGACACCTAGAGCACAGGATTGCCTCTAGGCAGGTTTTGAGTATCTCCAGAGAAGGAGATCCACACCTCTTTAGGCAACCGCTTCCAGTGCTCTGTCATCACTCTCACAGACAAGAACTTTTTCCTCAAATTCAACAAGAACTTCCTGTGTTTCAGTTTGTTACTGTGGGCTCTTGTCCTGTCACTGGACACCACTGAAAATAGTCTGGCCCCATCCTCCTGACACCATCCTTTATATAAATATATACATATACACATTGATAAGATCTCCTCACAGCCTTTTCTTCTTTAGGCTAAAGAAACCCAGCTCTCTCAGCCTTTGCTCATAGGACAGATGCTACAGTCATCTTATCATCTTTGTAGCCTTATGCTGGACTTTTGCCAGTAGTTCCACGTCCTTCTTGTACTTGGGAGCCCAGAACTGAGCGCAGTACCGCAGGTACTGAGCAGGTACTGAGTAGGGCTGAGCAGAGGGAGAGAACCACTGGTGGCTGAAGTTCT
>JAWLRI010000879.1:1621878-1636073 GCA_034781795.1 Crypturellus tataupa
CCTGATATTCACTCTCTACTAGACAGCTATATTTCTGGCTCTGCACTCTTTCCATGAATAGAGGTTCCATTCTCCATTTTCTGTCTGCAAAACCAGTTAGCCGTTCTAACAGATTTTTTTTTCCTGAATTAGGCTCAACTGCATTGTAATTTAGCTGAGGTTCTACTGTGTTTTTTTCCCTCTGGTATTTTCTTTCTTTTCTTCTTTTTTTGGAAAAAAAAAAAAAAAAAAAAATTCTTAGTCTCTTGGGTATTGTTCCAAGGTGGGTTGTTTTCTTCCAGGATTCTTTCCTGGCTTCCATTTTGCTCTGTTTGGTGCAATCCCTATATATCTGGATTTAGCACTGACACATTTCTACCTAGGTCTGTTTTTACAGAAATATGTGTGTATATGTACTGTCAGACACATCTTGCGATGTACAGCAGCCTCAGTGTTGCTGTTGAGTAGTAATTCCAGTCAGGTGGTTGTGATAAATCTTTGACTCTTGCCCTGAGAAAATTTCCAAGTGGAAAAAAATAAATAAATCCAGAAGACTCTGGAAATAGATGATACAGGCATAGAAACATAGAGATAGTGTCTGCACATGCAGGGATGGGATTAGGAAAGCCAAAGCTGAATCTAGTGAGGAGCATGTAGGGCAATGAAAAGACTTCTACAAATATAGGAAAAGGAAGGCTGATGGAAGTATGGGCCCTCTGATAAATGATGTTGGGACTCTCATTACAAAGAAGACAGAAGGCAGAGCTTCTGAATATCTTCTTTGCTTTGGTTTTTACAGGTAAAACTGGGTTCAAAAATTTCAGGTCCCTGAGACCTAAGGGAAGTTTCAAGCAAGGAAGTCTTGGAGGAGAAAATCAGGTTAGAGAACAATTAAACAAACTAGAAGATAAACTCAAACCTTTCATAGCATATACCTATGTGAGTGCTGGTAGATGTTAATGCTAGGCCACTTTTGATTATCTTTGAAAGATCATGACAATCAGGGGAGGTTCTTGAAGACTGGAACAAAGCAAATGTAATTTCTGTCTTCTAGAAGGCTGAGGAGCACTTGAGAAGATAAAAGATGGTCAGACCCCCTTTGGTCTCTGGGAAGGTGGTGGAAAAGCTAATCCTGGAAGCCATTTTCAGGCAGTTGAAGGAAAGGAGGTGGCTGAGGTAGCACAGGTATATGAAGGTGAAATGCTTAACCAAGACGATTTTTTTATGATAAGATGTTTGGCTTGGTGTGTGAGGGAAGAGCAGTGATGCTGTTTATTTTGGCTTTAGTAAGGCTTTTGACACTCCCATAACATCCTCATGTTGAAAACAATTTGATGAAGTATAGTCTAAATAAGCACACAGTGACATGCACGGAAAACTTTCTGAACTGCTGGGCTCAAGGGTTTATGATCTGTGGCACAAAATATAGCTGGAAGCCAGTCACTACTGGTGTCCTCCAGGGTCTGATGATGTTCAACCTATTCAGTGACCTAGAGGAAGGGACAGAGTGCATCCTCAGCAAGTTTACTGCCATAACTGTGAGAGTGGGTTGATAGACCAGGGGACTGTACTCAGTAGGATCTCAACAGAGAGAGATGGAGAAGTGGCCCAAAAAGAACCTTGTGAGGTCTAACAAAGAAGTGAAAAGAAGTGAAAAGTTCTGCATCTACAGAGGAATAACCTCCAGCACCAGTTAATACTGTAGGCTGACCAGGTGGAAAGCGACTTTACAGGGAAGGATTTGGGAGTCTTGGTGTACATGTTTACTATGAGCCAGCAATGTGCCTTTGTGGCCAGAAAGGTCAATGGTCTCCTGAGGCCACATCTGGAGTACTGTGACAAATTCTGGGCTTCTCATAATAAGAGACATAGATTTGTTGGACTGAGCCCAGTGAAGAACCACAAAGATGTTTAAGTGACTGGAGCTTCTTTCATATGAGGAGATGCTGAAAGGCCTGGGACTGCTTAGACTGGTGAAGAGGGAAGGCTCAGGGGAGATCTTGTCAATGTTTATAAATGGTTGTTGGGAAGATGTAAAGAAGATAAAGCCAGACTTTTCTCAGTGGTGCCCAGTGGCAAGATGGGAGGCAACTGGCATGAATAGAAAGACAGGCAGTCTCTTTTGAACCTATTAAAAACGTTTTACTGTGAGGATAATTTATTGCTGGAACAATTTGTCCAGAGAGATTGTGGAGCCTCTGTCCTCAGAGATATACAAAAGTTGACTGGGCATGGTCCTGGGCAACTTGCTCCAGCTGACACTACTTTCAGTATGGGCCTTGAACTAGATCTCCAGAGATCTCTGACTCTGGGAGTGAAATGATAAAGTATGCAGAGATGTTATAACCTGTTCCTAGCTCTGTTTTAATGACTGGGAGTATGAATGTTACCAAATTTTATCTGTACTTTAGTAGTGTTTGTCAAACAAGTTTTGAGATGGAGGCATCAGTTTTGAGAACTACTATTTTAGTAATGATAAAAAAATCTCTGGTGTTCTGAGCTTACAGTGTGCTAGAAATTAGTTCCATGTTTGTAAGAGCAGTCATTCTACTACCTCCAGTTTAATCATATGTATATAATATATATATATATACACACATACATATGCATATATATATATTTCTGGTTATAAAGCACAATGAGATTATTATTTGTGTTCCTGATTCTGTAACACAGGTTGCCATTTGCTTGACTGATCTGTCACAGCTGTTCTTAGGTCTACATTGTGAACTGGCTTGCCTATGTGATGAAAGTGATCTTTGGGGTTTTTGTTTCTATCTTTTATTTGGGATCTGGTCTCTTTTACACTTGATTTTTGTATTTGGGGGAAGAGAAGTGAAGAAACATCTCTGATAATAGAAATGTTCTAAAATGAAATTATACTTTGTGAGAAGTGTTTGTACTTTCTCCTTGGGGTAAAATTTTATCCACAATCTGTGAGAATAGAATTAATTTGAAGAAGTAGTACATGTGATTTGGTTGACCATATGCTTCCTAAATAAGTAGTTCTAAAGCAGTGTGTTTTGTGTGGAAAATATTGGCTCATGGAGAGGACAGAATGTAATGTGACAAATAGGAAAGAACAGTTGACCTAGGATGGGGTATGAGAATTAAATAACTGAAGAGTTTTGAAGAATTTTGAACAATCTGCCCAGTTAGGTGACTCAGTGTCCACAGTATCTTTTTGCTGACTTTCAAACTTTGATCTTGAAACACCCTAGGGTTCTTTCAAGCATGTGGCATATATCATAGAATTCAGATTACATTTAGTTCACACTTGTTTTTATAGAGTTAAAAATCTAAAGTTTCTTTTTCTAATCTATCTTTCTCCAGTAGTATATTTATAAATTGCACAACTTGGAGGCACTTGAAGCACTCTGGCCGATGTGCTTGCATAGAGTTTAATTAACAGCTTTTCCTTTTGATGTTGATTAGGCAACCAGACAGAAAGATGAGCATTGCAGATGTCTGGTTCAAATATTATATGGGTGAAGCAAAGGGAATTCAGTAAACATTTTGACTGCACCCTTTTTATATTTCTTATTATAACTCTGCTGTGAAAGGAACTACACTTTCTACTTTTTTTAAATTGTTTCTGGTTGTTTGCTTGATATAGGAAAGCTCAGAAAATCTGCAGCTTCTGTTCATCTTCTGAAGAAGATAAGGATGATTTGTGTGAGTCAGGATCATATGTTTATGGCCCAATCCTTCTTTAGAAACTGTCATTCAAAAGAAATCGGTGCTTGGTAGGTGGCCATTTAATAAGCATTCAAAACATTGTTCAAAGTGAAAGACACAAAATCTCACTGTGGTCTCTAACAACACACAGAACAACGTGTGCCTGATACTTCTGACAGGAACAAGATACATTCGTTATCAAAGTCACTTACCTCTTGCTTTGGATGGGAATTGTTCTCATCTATAGATGTTTATGAGAGGGATAGTTCTGAAACTTAGAATATGGCTAGTAAGGAAGTAAAGATACGGAGAGTGTACTCTTTTCCTGGTACTCCCACTCCATCAACATACTTCGGTAAGAATTAATCCTTAGCTTTTTCTGCATATATGTGAATTATGTGTGAGTAGCAAAACAGGCAGGAAAAAAATAAAGGCTTGACTCCTCTTTCTCCAGAGCAACATAAATCTTCAGTAATTTCTTAGCTATAATGAAATAAGACTAGTTTTACCCCAGTGTAAATGGTGGAAGGTGGTAAATACTTGGTATTTATGTAGAAAAAAATATAAACTTTCCCTGTCTCAAGACATGTCTTATTCTTCCTTTAAAGAAAGTATTCTCTTCATTCACTACCACTGTGCTATTTTTTCAGATTAGTGCATGAGTATAGAGAGATTAGTATTTTAATTTAAGAAAACTTATCATCCTACTTTCAAAAAGACATAGCCTTGAAATGTGCTAGCGTGAAGCTGTTGACCTGACTAGGAATCAAATGCCTTTCTCCAGGATTGTAAAACTATGGCTGTTTGCCTCTCTCATGAGATTCCTAGTGCAGGAGGAAGGAACCAATCCAATGGAATTCTTGAGGTCTGAGTTAAAAATTACCATGTCCAAATGAGGCTATAATAGATGGTAAATGGTGGTAGATGGTAGATTGGGTCTCTTGTAGTACATTACAGGTGTTTGTATGGGATGTATGTCATTCAGAGAAACAGGATATCAAGTCTCTGAACTTGTCAGGAAAGAAAAGAGCATGTCTATGCCCCATATTTTACTACTTCAGTAAATTCAGATTTAAATGTATAGCTATGCTTTCAAACACTGTCATTTCTTCTCTTTGGGTTGTTTCAGTTTCTGGCATATAGTTGGACTGCCTTGGGCACAGTAACCTTGATTATTTTTCTTTCTCAAAACAGTTAAGTAACAGAACATTGTGCAGTTCTCCTGGCAAATGCTTTCCTCCCCTTTGCCAGAACATTGCTGAGCTCTTCTCACTTTCTCTTGTCATTGCAAGTGGTTGCAAATAGCAACCATTTGCTTTATAGGTAACAGATCATGTTTATCACTGGAAATTTAATAATTCTATCCAAAGCTTCATGAGTCATATACTCCTCCTTCCTGCTAAATGCTGTGATATTTCATGCCCCTATATCAAAATGATAGACAGTTTAACACAGATCAGATTGGGGACTATTTTTTGTGGCTGTTTTGGCCTCCTGGAAGCTGTGTATAAGCTATGCATGTTGCCAGTCTCTACAGATAAGGCAGGAATAGGAAGGAGATGGATCATCAGAATACTCTCCTTGTTCTTGTTGCATGTATAATGTGTTCTGTGATGTTTGCTTTACTGACAAATGCAAAGTATGTCCTTTCCCAATCAGGAGAAAACATGAGAGTTAATTGTATTGTCCTGTGGCCTGCGTTGCTCATAAAACATTGTTGCTGGATGCTGATTAATACAGGTATCTTGAAGCAAAGATGTAGGCCATTAGATTATTTCTGTTTTTTAATCAAATAATTCTTCCTTCACTTCATACACCGGATGATATTCAAAGAACAATAAATCTGAAAGTAAAGTCAAATTACTTCTGGAATGTGTAGGCCAGATTGTAGAATAGCTTGACAGTATCAGAATTGTATTTTCAAAATAAATATTTTATTTTTTTAATCTAAACTGTACTGTATACAAAAAAAGTGTATACACTGTACTGTATCAAATTTCATTATCTTCTGTACAAATGAGGTAATCCTTTTTTCCCCAGGAAGTTTCAAAGTTTGTTGTGGTAGTAATATCTATAGGGTTACTAAACTGATATATGCTATTTAAAGACTAATTATTGCGAAAAGTATTCCTATTCTGGTTTAGGCAAGTTGTTACTGAAACAGGACAGAATAGCCTACCTAATTAAACTAATTTCATTGGAGTCATTATGCCAGTGACCCACTTGTCATGTTTGATACTTCGCACAGGTTGTTGTCCTTGGACCTTGAAATCTACAGGTGTAAGAGATGTACTTCTTTTGCAGAAGAATCCTAAGTTTTCCCTCACTTTTATGTTGGTCCTCTTAGCTAGAACCCTGGAATAACAACAGCGTCATTCCTAAAGTCCTTTCCATCCTTCTGCTTTCTCTCTAAAATCTTTGTCTCAGTCTTTGGCTTATGAGATGTTTCTCATTGTGTTGCTTTTAAATTAAATTTAATTTCTTTTTTTTTCTTTTTTTTTTTTTTTGTGTGAGTTATTGAGCTCTCTGAAGGTCTTAATATTTTGCAATCTTTACATTCACTCTCAACATCTCTTTGGAATGTCTGTAAGTGTTATCTATGTTTAGTTTACTTTCTACAGTGAGATCCATGAAGAAGCTGTACTGAGTATTAACACATATTTATCAATATGTACAATGAAATATTCCCCAAAGTAGAAACAATTTTTGTGAGCTTCTTGTACAGACACTGCTAATTTGTCCAAAATTATTTTTTCTGAAAAGTTTTGCAAATTATTCCACTTAACCTTCCTTCTTTAACAGAAATTCAACATTATTAGTCTGTAAAGACATTAGAGAGTGTTGTCGGTTTGTTCGTACAGATCTCATTCACAGATCTCATTATTATCCCTTTCATTGAATCCAGAAGGACTATGGAGAAGCTGAATGAGAATTTTTTTTCTTAAAGCACTGAATCCTTACCAACATTTTCTACTAAAAAAACAATTGGGAAATCCTGTTCCTTTTGATGGAATTCTGTGAGGAATATTTCACTGATGATGTAAAAGTTGCAGGTCTTGCCAGAGCAAATCTTGAATATGTATCACAAAACAATGATGCAGGGCTGTCTTAAGCATCTCAGATTAGAAAGTCTCAACCTGTCCTACTCATCCCTTTCATTTGGTAGTACGGACTTCAACATTTTCAGGGTTTTCATTAAGATCTTTGAAAACTGCTATTTTTATTCACAGAGATTAAGAAGCCATAAAATGTGTTTGAAAATGACGCCCCTGATAAATGTCCTTTTTTCTTCTTTTTCAGAAAGTATTTTGGAGAAAAAATAGGACTTTATTTTGCATGGCTGGGTTTATATACAGAATTCCTCATTCCATCTTCAGTAGTTGGGGTTATTGTATTTTTTTATGGTTGTATAACCATTGAGAGCGACATTCCCAGGTAAGCTTCTCTGTGATCAATATTTTGAAAAATATAACTGTCCTTTCTGGACATAATCCTTAGTGAAAATATTTGCTTCTAAAATGTCTGAAAAACACTAATATAGCATTAACGTCTACAAGCAAAGTCTGTAAACACTTGAAACACACATTAAAATACATACACAAAAAATTGTAATGTTCCATCAGGATGTTATACTATGTAACAAAAAAAAAAAAAAAAAGGGCAGTAAATCTGACACACAATTATTAGTGTCTACCTTTCAGTGAAAAGAGACACTTTCTTTGTTCCATCTGTGGCTGCCTTCAGGTAGGAACAGGACACAGCTATCAGACATACTAGTCCAATTCATTATGACAGTTCCTGTATTCTTCTTCTCAAAAAAAGATCACTCATCAGTATGGAGTTAGAAACCAGTATCAGTTATTGCTGATAGATAAATGATGAATGACAACAGTTTTGAGTTAATTTTCTTAACCTGATCTGAATGAATCATGATTGGCTGTGTTTCTCTGTGGGAAAGCTTGTGCTGAAGCGAGATTGATAGCAAAGATGTCTCTGCAGCACCCTCTGCTGCCTTTTGAAATAGAAGAGATCATTATATTAACTCTATAACAGCTGAACATGGCTGTATGCCATTCAAAGAATTAGATTTATTGACATTGCAATTTGAATGGCACTTTTTCATTTAAAGTCATAGAAAATAAATCATGTAATAATCATAAGTGATAATCACCAATGTTCTCAACTGGCAATGGCAGAAAGTCAAGCTCAAGGTTCTATTTTGTAAAAACACCCATTGGTTATACAAATACTCTTAAAAATGAAGTGCAGAGTAGAGTGACTCTCAAAGCAAGTGCTGTGAAATACAACATCTTTGCTAAGAATAACATTCTTGGTCGGTTATGTCTTGTAACTTCAGTGTTTGCATGCATGCAATTTATACCAAAAACCCAACATAGCCTGCAAATGACTTTGCAAATTTGTTCTGTCTGTGACCAACATGTCTGGGTTCTGATGTTTGGCTTTGTAATATATTATGGAGAAAGACATATACAGAAAGACAAAAGTTTAGCATGAAAATGGCCAGTCCTGGTACACAAAATAGCATAGTGTTTGACATAATTGTTGTGCCATCCTGTTAAAAAAATGTGTGTTTGGTAAAGTGCAAGCAACAGTTTATCCCACAGAATTTCCTTTTCAACCACTTCAGAATTCTTTTTCATACAAGTAAATCTGATCAAACCATATAATTGAGTGTAGACATGGCAAATTCCAGTTTGATTGTTTTTTAAACATTTTCTCCTTGTGTTAATCTCAATCCTTAGTGATTCACTCTTCTACAATACAGCATAAGGATTAGATTGGTTTGTTATGTAGCCTTGTTTTTCTGTTGGTAAGGTGCCTGTAGATATTTTAATGTTCTAGACCTTGGAAACATAGCTTTGAAGATATACATATCTCATGGGAAGATCTCTGCGACCATAAGTCACACACATTACAGAACAGTAGTAGCTATTATGTGCTGTGAGTCATAATTTCCTAAGGACATTTGTCATTAACAGCAAAGAAATGTGTGACCAACGCAATGCCTTCACCATGTGCCCTCTGTGTGACAAGTTTTGTGACTACTGGAACCTCAGCTCTGCATGTGCTACGGCTCGGGCGAGCCACTTATTTGATAATCCTGCCACTGTCTTCTTCTCCATATTTATGGCTCTCTGGGGTGAGTATTGCATTGGATGTTTTGTCACTTGTTCTTTACACAGTGATAGAGATGAAAGCAGTGATGCACATCGGAATGTGATAGCCTCCCGTATAATAAAGTACTATTAGATCAAAAGTACTTCATAAGGGTTTGCAAAGCTGCTAAGCCTCAGAGGGCGAGTAAGGGGTCGAGACAGGAAAAAGCAGTGTTACAAGGCTTTCTTTTGTCAGCAGTAAGCTTTGGGATAAATACAGAGGAGCTGGATTGCTCAGAGAAGAAAAATTCTTCATCAGATTTGTTTAATGTCACTTCTAATCTTCATATTTTCCTTTGTTTTCTGCAGATAGAGTAAGTTCCTGTAACATCTTCTTCATTTTGGTCAGGAATATACTTAGGGCTTCATATGTGCAGGCAGCTGAGAGGGTTTCATTTGAACACAGAGTGCACTTCCATGTGGGACAACTTTGTCACATAATTTTAATAAAATTTTATGGGATTCCAAGTGCAATGGTGCAATTACTCTTTTAACTATAATGTGTTCTAATGTATTACATGTAGATGAGATGATTGGTTTTCCTTAATGGCAAAAGTGCCATGCTCCTCGGAAGATCTCAAAACACTTCATAAATGCAAATGAATGCATTGTAATATTTTGATTGTGCTCCTTGCTGTAACTCTGTCCTGAACACTGGGCACTGTGCTTGCACGTCTTATTGCTCATTTTAAGCCCTCATTCACTGCAGTTAAAATATGTTAATAACCCATGAGAAGAGCTTCTGAAGATTGCTACTGTAAAAATAATTTGATTTTCCCATTCATTGTTCACATGAGGAAATTTTCCTTCATAATGTGCGAATTGGAGCGGATATGTTATCAAAGTACAGCCATCCCCTCAGCAGTCAATATGTTCTGTACTGCAACTCGTTTTAACTTTCACAATTTGCTTTAGAAATAACTGATTACTAGCTTGATGCTGAGTTTGATGATAGCATTGGGTTTTTTAGGAACCTATGTACAGAAGACATTAAGGAAATATTTAAGCTTTTATTTGCCAGTTTCTGGAAATCATTCAGCAGAAGAATGATATGATAGAAGGATAGAATGATCTGATAGAATGGTATGATAGAATGATATGATAAAATGATAGAATATGCTGTGGAAATGGCAAAAGATAATAAATTTGACAGACTCTCACAATGACTTGCTCTCCTGCTTCAGGTTGCTGCCAGCTCCTGAGCATACTGACAGATGTATCGCAGCTTACCTGCTGCCTTAAAGAATGCCATAGATGCCCTTGACAGAATTCCAGTATATTATTTGGAGAGTATGTGTCTGATATGTCAAGTGTGCTTGCTTGGCACCGTGGTGCAGAATGTATAAGTATGGTCTGCCTTGTCAAAGGGTGACATCACTATGCTAGAATTAAAAATAGAGAAAGATGTTAGTTTTACCATGTTGGGACAGGAAAGGCAGAAGTTTCACTATGGTTAATATCTTGAAAAGGACTCACACCTCATTATGAGTCTTTGTGATCCCAGCAATACTATTTGCATTTACAAAATGCAAAGTCATGCCTGACTAGTTGATGTTCTGGTATGTTGAATTCAAGCTGTCAGGTGGGTTTATAAGGACAGTTTAATATAATGAACTTGTTGGTTTTACAACAGCAACAGTTATGTATCTAGCCCAAAAAAATAAAAAGGGAATTATGATATGTTATTGTTTTCCACAGTAAATTCTTACAGAGCCAAATGTGATCTTTAAAAAAATGATTTTTTAAAAATTGTGGAATCATAATAGCTACCTATAAGTTAGCAAAACATATTTGTATTTAGGATATCTAGAAGATATCCAAGTTTCCAAGTAGTTTTTGTGTGTGTTTTTTTTTTCTGTAAAGAAGGGACAGAGATAGCAACTTAATATACTGCCAGTCTTGCGTATAAATGACATTTATTTCTTCCATGTGGTTCTTTCAGAACAGTCCTTCGCTATGAATCGATTCTGCTTTGAAAGAGTCAGTTATTTTACTAGTACTATATATTTTCCCAATGTTATAGCTCACACCGAATGTAGATAAATTTAAATTTATCTGATTTTGCAGTATTCTGTGTCTTGTAATGTTATCTACAAGATGTTCAAAGTGACATAAATACTGGTATGATATAATGATGTTTTTACAGTTCTTTTTGCACTAACTGAAAAGGTAAAATGAAGTATAAAAATGGCAAGTAGTGCCCATGATTATTTTTCTTTATAGGTTTTATTTGTATAGTATTTTATTGGTGTATGTGTATATGTATATATATAAATATGCATATGCATAGTATATATACTATACAATATGCATATATGCATACTATATATAGTACATACACATATATATAGTACACACACACATATATAGTATAATTTTCCAAAAAGAGATGTCCACAAGTCAAGTGTAAGAGGTGCTAGTTGTAAGAAGGTATTTATAAATCAAGAACAGTTAAGCAAAGGGTTGTCTAGAGGAAACAATTATGGGAGGAAGGTCAGGAGACTGTAAATATGAGACAACAGTACAACATCTGTTTTCTTCATATTAAAAAAAGGAAAAACAGGAGACTGAACTGCCAGCCTTCCCTGCTTGTCCCCTTAGGACCAAATCCCTGTGTTTATATAGGACAAAAACGTTCAACTCTACCACTATAACATTTCAGAATAATAGTATTTTTAATGTATGACTGAGGGTCATAGTTTACATGATAATTGCAATAGATATCAAACATTTATTTCAGTAGCAGGCTCTACTTACCTTCTTCATATGTTTCTGATCTATTACATACTTAGTAATTTTGAGTCAGGGAAATTTGTTTGACTAATTGAAATGTAAGTGATGAATATTTAGATCTGGGTTTTGTTTTGCTATATGCTTTACACTTATGAATAATAGAATGACTCATGGTATATTAAGAAATGTTCTTGAGGTGAATATCAGCAGATCTGTGTTCATTTCCAGTGTCTGACACAAAATATATATATATATTGCTTTTTGGCATTTCATGTTGTCTCTCTGTATCTTATTTGTAAAAAGACAATAATTGCTGTTCCCATGATGTGCCTGTGTTCTTTATTTAGAATTGGGTCTGGGGCTATTTCTTAATATTTATTTATAAATGGACTACTGTGATGTGATTCATGAGACTTACAAGCATTCACAATAGCACATTGAATTTATAGTTTCAAAACAGTTCTATTTTTCTTTAAGCTACAACTTTCCTGGAACAATGGAAGCGTTTGCAAATGAGATTGAGTTACTTCTGGGATTTAACCGGCTTGGAGGAAGAAGAAGTAAGTTTCCTTTCTCTGTATTAATTCACTATATAATTTATTCACGATTTAAAGATTGGTAATCATGAGCGCTATCCAGTTCAGTTTATATCTATGTGTTACTAAGTGACTATAACTGATATATTTTTGAGTATCAAGGTACTCAAGCACCTACATCATGACCTACAGTCATGATCATGACTCAACTTTATTTGAAATAATGAATGTTGAACCAGATTAGAACATTATCAGGGGACCATTTTTTAATGTTCATATGTGATTATATTGCTACAGTGCAATAGTAGAATGATGTTAAACACTTACTTTCTCATATAGGTACTCCTTAATTATGTCTAACAGAATACTCTATGAAGATCACTATAAAATGTCTAGTTAATGTAAATAATATTTGCTTCTAGATGTATGTGCCATCCCTAATGCCATAGTTACAATATCTTAAGTTTCTTAAGTTAAGGTACTGCAGTCCTGTTTCATCAGTGACTGAACTGTCTGCTTAATTTGGGATTCAGGACCCTTGTTTATTGTTAACAGATAAAGAATGATATTGAGAATACTTTTTAAGTGCCTCAAGAGTCAGTCCATGTGGCTTCAATCCAGAGATGACTGAAAAGCAAGAGATGCTTGTTACTAACATTTTTAGAGTCCCTAGATCTGTTTTTAGTCCTGTTTTCAGTTTCACATTACATAGCTCATGGTCCGCTTTAGCTACTGATTCTCCACAGAGGTTTAATTTCTATTTCTGAATAAAAGAATGAAGACATTAACCTTAATTATACCACTAAGACCAGGTAGACTCTGTCCTGGCCATGACTGTAACTTCTTGGTAGGATGAGCAAAGAACAGTAAGGGTAGAAGTGATATATACAGATATTTTAAATTTAGAGGGATCCAGATAATATTTCATCAAGGTCACATTTTAATAATAATCACCCAGATTTATTACTGAGTTTCTTCATTTCTTTTTCATTGTATCACAAAATGGTTGTGGTTAAAAGGGACCTCTGGAAGTCATCTAGTCTAACCCCTGCTCAAGCGGGATTACTTAAAGGACCATTGCCTAAGATTCTATATATATTTTTCTGCTTATTTGTTTCAGTTGAAAATTCTTATGTAGGAAGATTTTAAGCAAAATCAGACATCAAGGGATGTCTGGCTTCACTCTTAAAATTCCAGTAGAACTCTTTCTGTGGGTTCAATTTGAATTAAATGCCAAAATAAATGACAATAGCTGCATACACAATGTGATATATTGATATTGAAACGGCAACATTTGATTGTTTGGTTTTTACCTTGAGGGCACTTAAATTTTGAAGACACATTTCAAAATTTAGTCTGGCAAGTGATCCTGCAAATCTCTACTGCTGTTGTTTAGTGGGAACAAACAAAGAGATTAAATAATCTATATGTCTACAGCTAAGGCAAATATATTTCTATAATATATCTAATGGGTTCTTTTGTTTATTTTGATTACTTCAGTTTTGTGTTTGCTTTAAAATATCTTTGATAGTTGAGTTTCTATGTGCTTGCACAGTAGCTTTTGCCTTTTGATACCCCTAAACTTAATCACATCAGATGACCTTTTCAAACTTTTATTTTTAATTTTTCATACATCATATTTGATTGGAATATTGGTCTGGACTAAAAAGACAGTGGTCCTCTCTCGGTGATTTCTTCCTGCATGCTGGAATATAAAATAACTTTTATTGCATTTACTTGGATAAATGAAAATCTCACTCTTAGAATTCTACCCTCTCAAAGTACCATAAATTCATTATATTAACTAGAGGTATTTAAAGCATATCCTTGTTTTGTAGTTATTACACTTCCTACAGTGGAGGACAGCTGGGCTCACCACCCCATCCACTCCAGGTTTCTATCTTGATTTGGAATAGCAGCGGATTTGGGGTCCTTTTAGTTCCCATGTGTGGAAACCTTCCTTCCGAGTCTTCACTGCTTTGCTACTTTCCATTCAACATATTAGGGCGAGGCTTAGCTATTTTATTTTATTTTATTTTATTTTATTTTATTTTATTTTATTTTATTTTATTTTATTTTATTTTATTTTATT
>JAWLRI010000879.1:1645839-1691716 GCA_034781795.1 Crypturellus tataupa
CGCCTCGCCTCTCCTCTCCTCTCCTCTCCTCTCCTCTCCTCTCCTCCCTTGTCCTTTTATTTATTTTTTCTCTTCCCTTTCCTTCTTAAAATATATTGAAAAGTCTAGATATGAAAAGGGTGTTTAACTAAGATTTCTGGATGCTTTTTTCATTCCACTGTGGGAGGCTGAACAATTTGGATCAGAGTCAGGTTTTCAAGATACTTGAACATAAGAAAAACTGGAGTATTTTCCTTTTGCTGTATGCTTGTGGAAAACTCTTGTGTTTTGGAGTACATCTTTCAGTTTCTGTTGATCACATTTTTAGGGTAAATTTATGCTATTAATTTTCAAGGTCAAAATGGAAATCCATTTTTGGGACAAAATTTTACATATATTGATTGTGGAAACAGCAGTCAGTTGCCAAGAATTTTTCATTTGATGCATACTGCAATCCTGTCTGCATTTTAAAAGAAATAAAATACATTTCCACAGGATTAAATTCCTGTGGAAGGAATTTAATCATTCCAGGGAGATTGAAATTGTGTACACTCCAAGTTTAAACAACTAAAGAAGTCAGTTCAAACTGCTTAACTTTAGCAACAATTACTTAACTAACTTAACTGAAAAAAACTGCTCTGTTGATCTTCTGATATTCTTAATTCACTTAGGGATAAAACGGCATTCTGTTTGAAATATGCCTCACACCATAGTATTCATACAATAAATAAAACTGAATACTTACCTACTTATTCAAATCATCTTTTTTTTGCCCACTGAGATAATCTGAGAACTATACGACTGAATTTAGTGAGTAGACTTTTAATTATTAATACAAAATCCCAACTTCTATTGCTTTATTATGCACAGCTAACAGCATAAATAAATATGGAATATTTGCTTTTAAAAAAGAGGCCTCCAGTGCATGTCCTGTTCTTCTGTTAGGGAAGCTACCCAAAGTCATTGGAATTGTATGTATGTGCCTTCAATTTGCAGGTGTATATTACTGTTCAATACCCATTTGTATGATTTTCTTCTATTCTTAATGTTTCATGAAATGAAGCATGATGACAAAAGGAGGAAGGTGGGAGATTTTACATCTATTTGATGCCAGACTGCAAGAACAGTTTTAAAGTGTATTGCTACCTGTGGCCAGCTGTGGACTTCTGGTCAAAATTTATATTTAAAAATGTTGTCATGGTTAAAATTTCTACCTCAGTGGCATGTCAGTCTGTGTGGAAAAAAAAAAAAAAAAAAGGAAATCAAACCAAATCAAACCAAAACAAAAACAATATAAAACCTCTTACAACAGTGAAGATCATCCAATTGAGTTTAAAATGGGATAGTGCTCTCAACACTAATCTGGAATGTTTTCCAACCCTTAGAAACCAATTACTATCTCCCCTTTGCAAAATAACTTTTCGTGCCTTAAAGAA
Source organism: Crypturellus tataupa (assembly GCA_034781795.1). Lineage (NCBI taxonomy): Eukaryota > Metazoa > Chordata > Aves > Tinamiformes > Tinamidae > Crypturellus > Crypturellus tataupa. The sequence continues at coordinate 1,647,255 of JAWLRI010000879.1, forward strand.
AGCAACTTGTTGAACCAATCAATGCATCCTTTTTTTGCTTTCCTTGGATCTTATTTTCACATTATCTGCTTAATTTTCTTATAGAAATTAATTGCCTGGAAAATAGGTCAGACCTCCTTTATTTAAACAACTTAAATACACTTTTGAAAGTGTTGTCTATAAGACAACAAATAGACCTCAAAACGTACTGTAATGTCTGAAATTGTTTAAATTCTTAACGTCTTTCATCTTCATAAATGCTGTATCTGAAATAGAGCTTCAGTTGTGGATGAACGAAAAAATCCCTTGCTGATTTGCAAACTGTTTTTTTTTTCATGGTATTTTTCCATTCTGGCTCCCCGCAGTGATTTTAGTTCTTGTATCCGTTTCCAATTTCAACTCCCTCACTACTTGTTTTCTGCCTTTCCTTCCTTCATAGCAATTCCTGTTTTCTGTAGCTTCTGCCAATGGCCCTTTCTAATCTTATTTTTCTCTCTGTCCAGATTCTTGTCTTCCACTCCATCTGCAAATTTCTCCATCACCATTTTGCACCTCATATAGTTTCCTGATTCTAACTATATTTTATGTCTATTTGGTGTATGAGAAGATGTGGGAGGCTGAGATTATTTAGTTTGTTGTTTACAATGATTTAAAGAGTAGTTACAAATGGCAAATACATCTTAGTAAGAGCAGACAACATGGCAAGGTAGAGTGGCCACACTGATGGAGCAAGAAAAGGAGTGAGAGAATATTTGCCCCAGAAACAAACACTGACTGTTCAACTTACCTGTGTGTTCCTTAGAAGATCTCAGTTATCTGACTTCTACTGATTGCAGTTCAACTCTACTAAAGCACGTGATCTAACACAGAGAAAACATTTACTTCAGGCTCTGTGATTCTTACTGCAGCATAGTAGTGAAATTGTAGGCTTGAAAGGTTTCCAAACACATTGCATAAGGGGACAGCCTTTTTCTATTTGCATTTGTTGCTGAAATGTACGTAGTATGATTCCACAAGGGTTATGTCACAGATTTTGTAGATTATAAAAATGATATGTTTCACTGGAACAGACTGGAAATTGCTTATTAGAGATTTTGTTAGAAAAAGGAAAATTTGAATTTGAAGTAACTAATCTGGAGATGCCACTTGTACTTGTAGATAAGTAGTTCTCAACACACTGCAAAGATTTCTATTCCTGTTTCTCACATACTATAAAAGGACCATTAGCCCAACAAAGGCAGAGGAAATGATCTTGTGGAAATAATCTTTTATCTTAAGGAGGAAATGATCTTCTATCTTAGAAATAAAATAAAATAAAATAACCATCAGTGAGATAGATGAAATCAGAACTCAGGTTCCAGCCAGTCTATGATTTTTTTTCTTTTTTTTTCTTTCCAGTTGTTTGCATTTCAAGCTGTACCACATAGCCAAAGAGATTTTTCTTTTCTGTCTATTTTTGCCATACTATGCTGGCAAAAGTGATGTCACTGCTAAGTCATTCTGGGTGTGCCACCCAACTTCTTTTTCCTTCCATGTTCACTTTCAACATTTCCAAGTGTATACCTGTTGCTCTATCCAGGTGAAATAAGATTAAAAATATGAGGCTACATAACGGAAAAGGTGTCACACTGTTTTTGAATAAACTTCAACACATATTTCCTCTCCTCTCTGCAGTTAAAGAGACTTTAAGGTGAGATAAAGTTTGGAATAATTTTCTTGAAGAAAATGAATATGGACAGTAAAAAATGTGGGAATCTGTGCAAATAATCATGTCACCTCAAAATTCTAAAGCTTTAGCAAAGTAGATAAACCATGCTCTTGCAAAATAATGTTGTCCAATGGGTATGATGTAACAAAAGTTCTTGCTCTTTACCTATTCCTAGTCCAGATTTGTTTGTTTTTTACCAAGCATGACACAACCAGATTCTCCTATTTTTCTCCCTCTCTGGTCCTCAGGATTTAGCAGCTGCTTGTGTAAATAAATTAAAGGATTTAATTTACTCTGTCAACTGGCAGGATCATTGTTGATGAAATTTTAGACCCTTTTTCAAATAACATTCTAGTGTCATGCCAGAGAATATCACAGACTCTTAAGATCATTTTCACCGTTCAGATTCTCCATATGAAATAGAAAATCTAGAGATTTAGAAAGGCAAAACCCAATTAGGAAAATGAACTTAAGCTGATAAAGCTGAATGGATTTTTTTAACAGATGCTGGAAGAAAAAAAGGAGACACTTGTCTTTTTTCGCTGATGTACAGAATGTCTGGGATTGAATAAATAATCTTGTAGACTTTTAAACTCTTTTTTTTTTTTTAATTAATGTATTTTTCCATATATTTATACCAAGTGGCTTGCATTGGAGCTGGAATGCTACCAGCTGGAGCAATTAAAGTACAAAATAGAAGCAGAGCTAAAAGGTAAGGAAGGAAAAGTAAAGGATGAGAAAATGAAAGTAATCGAAGACTTTTGCAGAAAATAGTTATGAAAGTTTTAAAGAACTTCATTGCTATGAATTTAGTAATCAAAGAGAAGGCCAACAGCAATATTGAACAAACTGTTCAAAAACCACGGTTGTGTTTTTGAACACAACTGTGCTGTGTTCAAAAACACAGTGTTCTGTGTGTGTTCTGCTGTGCAGCAGCAGAATAAAACTGCCACAGAAGATACACGTTTGTGCCTCTAGAGAGCGCTGTTGAATTCTCCCATGCTGTCTTGCATCAGTCAAGAAGAAAAGAAAACATTTGGTAGTGAAGGTTGGGCCGTGGAGAGGGGAAGAAGGGATTGTACATGAAGAAATTAAATCTGATTGTGATCTGTCTGATCCATCTGATTCTGAAAACTGATTCTGTGGCTATGCCATGATGTATTGTCAAAGCCTTATATATGTGCACATATGTGTATACATATTTTTTTCTTGACTAAGATGCCAAACCCCATTTTGCCTAAGAGTTCTTCAGCTGTGTAACTCTGATGTTTTTAATTTGTAATTTTCCTCTTACCCACTTTTTTTTTTGATTTTGTGATTTTTTTACATATTCACTGTGAAGCGGTATTTCCTTTCCAGAGCTTTTACTAGCAAGTACACTTTCACTCCACTGCACCCCACAGATCTTGCAAACAGTTAAGCATGTATGTAATCCTATGAATGTACATAAATATTTACTGAACTGGTTTGGAAAGTACCAGATTCTTGGTCTTGGTTTAGAACGTACAGAAAAAAAAGCTTTCAAAATGTACTGTAAATAGTTTCACTTTTAGTGGAGAAGATATAATTATATAATTATATAATTATATAGAAGTTATAATTATAATTATAATTATACTGTGAAGGCTGCTAACATACTGCTGATTGAAATGCAAGAAAAGTCATGCTTAAATTAAATAAAAAACCTGACCCACAAAGATATGCTGATCTGAAGCAGTACAGTCAATAGAGTAGAAACATATCACATCACTGTGTGCAAAGATGAAACACTCCTTGGACCTGAGAATTTCTGTCTGTGCAACATGGATTTTGGTATCAATTTGACTAAGCAGAGTTTAAGATTTTTGCCATTTACTTCACCTTTCTGTGGAGTTAAGATTAACTCACTATTGGAGCTACTAGTTATACATAGGAATTGCTTATGGGTCCTTTCTTCAGACGTTTCATTTATTTTCACTGTAGTATCACACTTACTTAATTTTTATTTTATCCATTATTGGAGGTGGGATTTTTAATTTTAATTTTTTTTGTGTCCCCTACTTTGGTTTATTTTTACTTGCATACAACAGTGTTAAATCCTAACTCTTCAAACTAGAATGTTCTACATTTATTGCTGCTTTAATTTTGGAGTATATAACTTTTGAGTGCCAAATTTTTCAAGCTTACCATACTTTTTGATACAGTCCAGAAGCTTCAAAATACAGTCCAGAAGTTTCAAAATAATGTCCTTATAAAGAACGACCTCTGTCTTAAATATATGTATGTTGAGTCTCCTTCTATCCCCAGTTCTTATAAAGAATAAATAATGAATTCCTCATGACCGTTGCTGCAATATATGTTGTTATCAGCCTGTGTCTTTACAACAGGTGGCACAGAACTATTTTCATTTTCTAATGTTCACAACTGGTGCAAAACAGAAAGGAGAAATTAGTCTTTTCCAAAACTTACTTCTAGCTTTATCCATTGATGAAAAATGAGCAATCACTGCAATCCCAGGGCAGCTTACTATTTGCAATTTCAAATTATTCCATAGCATTTTTAACATTTGACCATAACTTTTGGTCCATAAATTGCTACCAAATATCAAGTAACATATTGCTTCTCTCTACTCTGTTAGATACCAGTGTGGTCATTCACAAAAGAGTCCTAAAGCATTTTATACAGCTTAAATTGTTAAAACTGAACTTAAGACTTCAGGGTGTTAACAGCCCGTTAATAGCCCAACGAATATTAACAATATTGACTCTGTTTGCCCTTTATTACTCTTTTAAACAAATCTATAATTCACATTCTTTTTGTCTATATGTGTTTGAAGAGGCAAAACACTTCACTGAACGGTTGCTTTCAAACTCTGAGTGTCAATGGAGGTAACAATTTCATTGTAGCATTTCATTTAATTTAGGACTAAATTCTGTAATTATTAGTGTGATGTTCAGAGGTTTTATGATGGTCTTAGAAGCATAAATTCAACACTTGCTCTGGAGTCATTCTAAAAGTCCTGCTGCCCCTCTCTTGAGTCAGTTATCATTGATTTTGAGATAATCACTAATAGAATGCAAAAGGAGTAGAATGTGGTGTTAAATGCATTCTAGCTGAATGCATTGCTACCTACCGGCATTCAAATACCTTACATGGTCTGATCTGATGAATCACTTTCATTTGTCTAAATACCTTGTATTATGTAAGGATTAGTTAGGATAGTATAGAAGAAATTCAAGAAAGAAAGACCTCAGAGGAGTCAAGTGGTACACTATTGTCTGACCTAATATTTGCTTTAAGTCATAACCAAAAGAGTACAATGCATTTATTAGAATAGCTCCATACTTTTGTGCTTCCTAGCTGCTCCACAGATCTACTGTCTCAGAACATTGAGAAACCTGCCTGCTTGCTGTTGGCAAGGAAAGCTTCTATCTTTCATTTTATATTTAATGGCAAGAGTAATAAAAAGGGATCTTAGCATATGGTTTCCTGTAGGTAACCGAAAGGAAAATGGGTCAGCCAACCGATTTCTGAAGTATTTGGTGGGGAAAATGACCACACTGAGGTTAAAGGACTACTAAGAGTGCCTTGGCTGTGTGACTTTTTTTGAAAGTAAAGGTAGTAGAAATTTCAGGCAATCAAATTAAAAACGAGCCAGGTGGAACTTGCACAATGGACTTTGGCAAGCCTACCTACAAAATCCAGAGAGTTTCAAGTTTACAACAAGCAGTTTTATCCAAGTTTCCTATTTTTCTCCTGGATCTTTGCATAGATACAGTGCTGATCTGCATGCACTCAAGATAAATGTGAAATGGCTCTTAGGAGTAGTCCAATGTAATAATTTAGCATATGCAATGAAAGTCACTAAAGATTATGCTCTATTTCAGCTGAAAAATAATTGGAGTCCATGCACCATGCCAAAGCATTTCAATGCCAAGCCATCCAAGTGTTTAAGCTGCAGCACTTTGAGGACGAGAAACTTTGGGTCTCACCAGACATACAGTTCCTGTAGAGCCCAGGTGAATGGAGGAGGTGAATGCTAACAGCAGGGCTATACTGGAGGGTGGCACATATCTCACCAATTTTCAGAGGGTCTACATTTGGATGGTCCTCAAGGATGGATGTTTCCCACCAATCAGCAAATGTGAGGCTGTCTGAAACACAAACCAAAGGATAAATTGAATTCAGTTCATTTTAATTTTATATATATCTATGTTTTCAAAAGGGCATAACAGCCAATTGTCTCCACTAAAAATAATGAAGGCTATTGGGAGCTGAGTGCTTTTGGAAATCTACCCATCTGTGCCTTTTTACAAAAGTATCTCAAAAGTTTTCTCTTGAAAGTACTAAAAGAATGCAGCACTGCTCAAAGAATTGTTCATTCTCAAAGATCTGAGGAACTGAGGAAGTAACAAATGGAGGAGGACCATTCTGGGGACACTTTGTCCCTACAAAAAAGCCCACATCATTGAGAGATTTCAGAGCCACTAAGCAGAGGTTTGGATATTTTCAGGGATAGACTATCAAATCTCCTACTCCCATAGTAAGCGTAATATCTACAGCTCACATGGACAACCTTAAAGTCTTCTTGCTCTGTTTCAAGGCTAAGAAATTTTGCCCTATTTCAAGGTTTAAATTTTCCACTAATATCATACAGGGAAGATAACACAAGAGGATAAGATATTAAATAGTTCTCTCAGCAGAAAGGACAGAGAGTGGATGGCTGTGTCATCTGTTTGCTTTAGATACACTCAAAAGAAGAGAAAATAAAAAAGAAAAAAAAGAGAGAGATGACCTAAGAGTGACTGTTGGAAGTGCTATTCTATGGATTATATAAGGAATTAGCAGTGAGTCTTAACAATTTACATGAGCTTATAGAAATCTATGAGTTTTAGTGTGAAATTGTGCATAGCATTGCTGGTCTTGCTTTTTGTTCTTGCCTTGCTTTGGGTGCCAGTGTATTTGGAAGACAGAAGTTGTCACTACTGAAAGTGAGTGCCCGTTTTTATACCTTGCATTTACCTTATGATCTCTAAAATGTCCCATGATTGCTAAAATGAGAGAAAAAAAAAGAAAAGATAAAAGGATTCAACTATGACTATGCTATCTGGGTACCATATACATTATTATGACTAGAAGGTGGTGGAATAGTGAGCTCCAAGTATGGAGCACTTAGGGTATGACATACTATATTATCTTGTCAAAATTACAGAAGGGGTTGGATCCCAAGAGGGAACTTAGAATTTAGGAAAGAGTGTTATCTAGAATTGTAGATAATTTCGAGGTCCAAAAGCTTAGTTTTCTTATAAAGTAGAATAGAGATCCCTAAATCTTGGAAATTTGTTCTGAAAAAATTTACAGTAGTTTATGTAAAATCAATACTTGACCTTCTCTCCAGCCCTCATTACCATACACACATCAGCACTTTCCAATGGTAAATGTCTTTCTGGAAAAAGTTCCCAGGTGTACTTGCGGTATATGGGTATTGTTTAACACAGATTTGAGGGCTCTTTGGCCTTCATGCACCATCAGGAAAAAATCTAGGTTATTTAAAAGTGACGTTAAGTTTTTTTATTCCCTGCTTTTCTTATGCCTTTGCTTATACATCTTATCTCTGGAGAATCCTGTCCTACAAATAGCTAATGAGAATGCAGGCTGTTCAGTAGTTATGCTCTTGAATCTCAAGCATCTTGAGTAAACTTGAGTAAACTTAATAATATGTCAAATTTGAAATGAAGTTTCTGTGTGGATTTATCTGCTTGATTTTTTTAGTATTTTTCAGAGGTTTTCTACTTCCATTTTGGCCTTTTAATGAATCATTAAGGAACATTTTATGAAGAGGTGTATCAGATGAACTAGAACTTACAGCAAAATACAAAGATAATAGCAAGCATGTTATAGGAGGTCAATAATGTTAGGCGATGCTCAGATTTACAATTGTTTGATGAGGCATATGCTTAATTCCTAACTATTGCACTGTGATTTGATCAGAAAATCTAAAAAAAAGAAAAAAAATATTTCATAAGCATGTTCTAAATGGCCTAGTGACGCCATCATCAGACCACTGTATTTTTTTTCTCTTGAACAACTGTAGTTTGTCAATGTAGTCCAGTGTAATTAATAAAATATTTTTAGATCAAGCAGTGGAAAGTTCAGGGAGGTAAGATGCTTCTTTTCTACATTACAAAGTAGTTTACAAATCAAAAATGTTCCATAATTCCTGTTTTAGATTAAAACTTCTCCGCTTTCTTTAGATATAAATACGCAAGATGGTATACAGATTTAAATGGATAAGTTAGGAAATTGTACTGTGGAACAGATAAAATAGTATCAAGACAAATATGTGCTTGGTATGATTTGTCATTGAAAGGTTTTGGGATTGTTTTCATCATCACGATGTATTTTCTCCGGAAAACACATAAATTGAGATTTTTGAAATAACAGCACAATAAGAGACTTTTCTCTATAAGGACCTGAGGTATCCTTTCACAAGAATTTGCATCATTCCTAGCTTCAAGTCAAGTATTGCATCTTTACAGAAGTTAAATGGCACAGCCTGAGGAAGATGTATGCCTTCAAAAGAAATCCAGATATGGCAAGGAGATAGACAATCTGGTCCTTTGGAAAGGAGGATTTATTCTGTCAGAATGCAGAAAAAGAAAAATAGCATTCCAAACAATGAATGCAGAACAGTTGGTTTGTTGCAACATGAGAGAATAACCCAAGGTGCATTGTGGGAAAGTAAATAATAATTGCGAAAAGGACTGCAGTAATCATTTTCTTGCAGTAGTAACACAGTAGCTAATTATGCTAATGATCATCTAAGATTACTCAAACTGCCAGATTTTTTTTTTTCCTTTTCATACTTCTACTTCTTGGATTTTTGTTGTTCTTGTTCACCTGGAAACCTGCCATTTATTGCTGATCTGGTTATATATTAGTGCCAACTTCTTTTTTTTTTTTTTCTTTCTTCTACCCTTTGTATCTTTTTGCTTTCCCTTAAGCAGTTATTTTACAAAAAATTTTACAAACATATCTTACATTGAAATGGATATGCACAACTAAGAATAACTACATATGTAAATTGTAGCAAATCTTGTAAAATAAGAAGTTGATAAACTTGGATCAATTAACTCAGATTTGTTTTGGCTTAAATTAAGTGGCAATCAAAAGAAAGATGCAATCATAGCTGAGATCTTCAATTTTAGTAGCATGATTGAGAACTTCTTTAGCATGATAGGAAACTTCTTTACAGAATTACCTGAAGAATTTGTCTGAAGACACTCATCTGTGTTAAAAGGAGGTTGCTGGTGGAGTTTCAAATACAGAACTCCAGATAAAGCTACTGGTGGAAGTTATTTTACATTCATCATAACAAAGGAATATGAATGTCTCTAGAAAAATCTGAAGAGAACTTTGTGGAGATGACTAGTGTTTTAGAACACGCATTTCTGCTGCCTTTCCTAAAGTAGAGTAAGGTTATATTGCTACCATTTTCACTGTACTTTTCCTTTTATACACTGTTGAAAACACAGTCACATAAAAGAAAACAAACTTAAGAGACATATAAATGAAAGCATTAAAACATTTATGTGTACTTTAGATCATGGTAGCCATCATTTTGTGTCATATTGCATTAGTACTCATAGGTACTTTAGTGGTCAGTCTGAAAACATGACAAAAGAATGTGGGTGAGAGAGCTGCTTATGGAGATTATGTAAAGAGAGATTATGTAAATATAGAAATATAGAAAATCCCAGATTTCCAAGAATGTAGACTCAATTGCTCAATTGGTAAGTGTTGTTGTTTTCACCAGGAGGCAGGGCTGTAATTAACGTGCAAAACCCTGGGTAGATAATACAGATCATATTCAGGTTCTTGGAAACAATTTGTGACCTGAGAGATGTATAGCTGGACCCATAAATCTTGACGTACCTTGATTCTACAAGACTAGAGATCATGATGGAATTAGGGAGCTGCCTCTTGCAAGTTTCAAATAACAGAAACAGGAATGTTGTGCAGCAAAGTATGTCATACGTATCTCAAAGAGTGAGGTGCTGCTAATGGTCACTATGTGATCTTGTGGTTGAAATTATCAGAAGCCCTTGATTTTAAAGCAAAGGATTTGCAACATAAACCAGCAGGTGAAAAAAAATCTTGTGTCTATAATAATGTAGAATGCTACCTAGTTATGAAACAGGTTATGTATTCTTTCTGTTGAGTAAACTTGGAAAGCTTTTACTTTCATTTAAAGGAAGGATTTTGGAAAATGACAACACAATATTGCTGTGAATTTGAAGTTGCTGCTAATAGCATTATTGAAATATACCAGAAAATTCTTGGCACAATTAACATTATATTTTCATTATTGAATCGTAAGTACCTTGTAGATTAAATTACCTCATTTTCATTCCTAATGTCAATACTATATACTGACAGACAGTGATAAATGCTGTGTTATTTGGTAAGGAAGCAAATGTAAATTGCTCTCCCAGAATGATGAGATATTCCTTAACTAGATTGCACATCATCAGGATTTAAAAAAATAGATCAAGGCCTTGATTATTCTATTCCACTCCACACAGCTTTTACTGAAGTCAAAGGGAGTGCTACAAAAAGCTTACAAGATAGGGTTGCCATGTGACAGAGCTACAAATAGAAAACTTCATCCTAGAAAACAGATATATAAAATTTGTATTCATTAAGCTATAAAAAGCATCCAGGGTCTTAAAATATATTAAAATTAATTGACTTTACATTACTTAATGGTTCAGTAGAAATTATTCTGTAGCCAAGTCCATGGAAGTGAGGACTGTTGTTTCATTTTACTTTGAGACAGCTGGTTATAGTTATTGCACAATTGCTAAAAGTTTTACAGAATCTCATCTAAATTCCAACAGAAATAGTTCACGAAAATAGAGCTGTAAAAATTTAAGATTTTTAAAAGACTTATGAAAATGCTTAATTTTACTGCCAGAAGTAATGTCACAAGTAGGGGACATTATTAGTAACATTAAGCAGATGCAGATGCAACTTGAGCTGAGATCCTTAAGGATTAAGTCAAGACTCAAGAGAGCTTTATGAAATTAATTGAATCAGCTAAATTTTGGAGAGGAAAATGGCGAGATTAATAGGTATTTGATTTGGAATTTATTGATTTCAGGTTTTCGTATAAGGATTAGTTAAACAAGTTTTTTAAGCAGTGATCGTTCTTTATAGGTTTAAGAATGAGGAATCTTTCAGTGGAAGATACAGGAGTACTAGTTCTTGTTATTAGTGTTTGATATCTATGTGTTCAAAGATTTCATGTGAAAAATGCATTGGCAATGAATTATTCTGTAGTTGGAGAGTGTTAGAGATTACCTTTTTCTCTAAGCAGGCACTAATGAACAGTTTTCTGTAAGTGGGCATTAATGAACAATTTGGTAAACATTGTATTCCATTTAGGTAGCACATGTGCACAGTAATAAGAAAACAAATAGTGCTTAATCTTACTTGTCTTGTTTTCCTTTTCTGTATTGAAATCTCCTTTAGATGATTCTACTATCGGAAAGGTTAGGAAGTGTTAATGATTAGGTAAGATAACATTTCACATTCAATGTCAATGAATGGCTGCTTAATTCATGCATAGAGTATGATATGGTCCTGGAAATCTGAAGTAAACAGCGTTTATACTGAGTTTTACTAAAGATGAATAATTAGTATACATATTTGATACTCAGTAAAACTGAATATATAGCTTTACAAAGTATAAAATTCTTAGTAAAATACACTTATTCTTTTTCTAGAACACCCAATGAATCTTCCTTTTTCCTCAGTACAAAATAAATGGTACATCTGTATACTATCATAGTAAAATAGCTTGTTTATTTATATGCTGTAACAGTTTATTTGGTCTCATCCCCACAAGCTAAAATGGGACCTTTTTCTTCATATATTAGGTTACATATTTCAGACTATAGCAATACATATAGTGAAGACTACAAGAAGGCTAGGTGATTTTGTTTCTTCTATAAATAAATGTTTGCCAATCGCTTACTAACTAGTTGATAATTCAACCCAAGGATGTTTAACTAAATGATTTGATAGAAAAGGGATTTATTACTGTATTTACAAAAATACTCTTGCCTCTTACCTAAGCTTATATGCTGGTCAGTGGAGAAGAAAACTATTTGATTTTCAACCAAATTACTGTTTTTATTAACACAGTATTAATATTAAGTCAGTTTTTTTTTCAGATATTTCTGCCAAAATCATGAGATAAATTGGGTAGCATGTTATTGTTCAGGTTCAGTTCATCTATTTTATACCAGAGAATTCATATGGGAAAAGGAAAATTATTTCTCCCTATTGGCTACATTAAGACCTCTGACCTATATGCTGTGAGATTTTTCAGGTAAGAGTGCTACCCCTATTCCTGGAGAAATTCTTGCCCTGCTTCTTTCCATGCTGTTCTTGGGGAAAAATCAGTATTTTTCTCTTATTTAGAGCCAAGGAGAATAAAATGGCTTTGGAAAAAAAAACAGAAAAACACACACAAAGAAGTGCCATATTATATTCCAAGTATAGTTTTATGTTTTTAGTTTCAATAATCCTTTCAAATACTGGAGAAGCACAGACCAGCTCTTAACTCCATATTCAGCAGCATTCAGCTCCATAGTCACCACTTACCAAACCCAGTTCTTGCCTTATGATTACTTGGAATAATTGAAATTTCCTCAAAAATCATGTAGTTTTAAATGCATCTGAACATAATTGAATTGTGCATTTTGGAATGAAAATGCCAAAAATATCTTTTTTCTTAGTTATATATCTACAAATAAAATATAAACCAAATTTTGGTTTGATATCAGCAAAATGAAACAAAAGTAGCAAAAACAAAGTGCTATATGGTCCATTTTTTTTTTCTTCAGGAAAGTAGTGTCAACAAGTTATTTGAGTTTCTGCTGTGATATTTACATTTATTAGAGTAGTAAGGGTGAACTTATTCAGAACAAGTAGAAGCACAATGTTGGCCTCAGCTCTACATGTAGAGAAGTTGACAAAGGTCTTTCCCTGATGTCCATAACTCAGGGGAGTATGTTGTGATTTGTATATAAAACTGAGATCAAAGGACTCCAAAGGTGCCAGCAATCTGTAAGATAATTTTATTGTCTAAAAGCATGAATGCAAGGCAGAAGAAATTAGAGTGAAACTTTACCTGCTTCTCATCTCTGAATTTAGGAAGCATCTTTAACTCCTCCGTCTGCCACAGAACACACAGGACCTCAAACAGTTTCTTTACATTTCATCTCTTTGAGAACAATTTGATTAGACTGAGCTCAATAGTACAGAATTGTCTGCTTCTATGGAATTGTTCAAAACTCACAATTCAAGTAGCAATATAATGCATAGTAGCACTGAATATAATAGTGAAAAAACATACTTTTTAAATTTAGGACTTTAGACTGAAAAGTAAACTCAGTCCTCATGACTTTACTTCTTATAAGTGTCATAGCCCATGTTCAAGGCTTGAATGCAAAGAGCAGTATATTGAATGTTCCAGAATTATGTCACTGCTAGTATTCATAAGACCTACGTACTGTTAAAGCCGGCATGGTGAAATGACTACCAACTTTGCAGCAGCAGTGTGCTTGCTCAAAGCATATTCCAATCTCCTGCCATGGAGGATTACAATCTCTAAAATCTATCAATGTTTCCAAGTGTGTCAACTCTTGATTGCATATCTTTATTGCATATCTCAAGATATCTGTTATTTTTTACAGTCCTATTTCATGAAGTCATGTGACTATCTAAAAGTTATTTTATTCTGTTAAACTGTTACTTTCTAGATACCATAATGAGGAAAAATGAGAAAAAAAAGGTCTTAAAATCCAGGGAAAAAAAATTTAAATGATGCAGTCACAGTTTTACAGTATTCAGTAAAAAATTTAAGTAACAAACTTAAGTAACACAGTCATGTATTTACAAGGCCACATCTTTTATTATTATACCTAGCTAGAACTTCCCCAAAAAATTAAGACTTGATGTAGGTGTCTTTGCCTAGCTATCCTTACCAGTCAGGAGCAAGCACTATCCAGCTCCTCAGGGCACCTCCAGAAAGCCTGCACAATCTCAAACTCACTCTCAAAAAAAGAACCTACTCACTCCTGCACTCCTAGGCCTAACTCTTAGATAACCTCACCCTAAAACTAACTAACGGGGTGCTTGATAACCCCTAATTAGGGATCTGCTGGAAAAAAGGCTCCAACTCCCTCTGACAGGGGGCAAACAACAGAGCTTTTTAGCAGCAGTTATACCTAGCTAGAGCTTTCCAGAAATATAAAAAATAAGTATTAAAAATCTGTGTGCAGTTGTAGGAGTATGATTTTACTGGGATTATGGAGACATGGTGAAATAGCTTGCATGACAAATTACTGCAATGAATGGATATGAGCTTTTTAGGAAGAACAGGTCAAGGAGGTGAGAAGAGGGATTTGCTCTTTATGTGAGGGTAGCTATAATGTATGGAGCTCTGCCTAAGGTGGATGATAGACTGGCTGAGAGTTTATGGATAATGATTAAGAGGCAAACTATTACAGTTGACCCGGTATTAGGGTTCTGCTGTAGGTCACCTGATCAGGAGGAGGAAGATGATGAGGTCTTCTGCAAACAGCAGAACGTAGCCTAATAATCACAGGTGCTCATTTTCCTGAGGGATTTCAATCACTCTGATATCTGCTGGAAAGACAACACAGCTAGGCACAAGCAGTCCAGGAGGTGTCTATAGAGAAGGATGATCATTGATAATAACTTTTTGACACAGGTAATGGAGGAGCTAATGAGGAGGTATGTGCTGCTGAACCTGATACTAACAAACAAAGACTAGTTGGAGATGTAAATGTTGGGGGTAGCCTTGGCTGCAGTGATCATAAGATGGTGGAGTTCCTCAAGTGACGAGGAAGTATGGCAGGATTACAAGATTTCAGGAGGGCAAACTTCTGCTTCTTCTTAGATGAATTCTGTGGGACAGGGCCTTAGAAGGAAGAGGAGTTTAAGAAAGTTAGTTAATATTCAGGAAGGATCACTTCCTCCAAGCTTAAAAATGGTGCATTTCAGTGAACAGGAAACAGAGCAGAGTACAGGAGACATTCATATAGGAGCAAGGAGTGCTCAGGAGTGATCAGAAGAAAAGTGGAAGCAGGGACAGAGCACTTAAAAGGAATACAGGGACATTGTCTTGAGTATGCGGGGATGAGACTAGGAAGGGCAAAGGCCCATTTGGAGTTTAATCTTACACAGGATGTCAAGGACAGCAAGAAGGACTTCTTTAAATTCATCAGTAACAAAAGGAAGACTAGGCCCATTATTGAATACAGTAGATGACCTGGTGATGAAAGATGCAGAGAAGACCTTTGCCTCAGTCTTTACTGCTAATACTAGCCCTTGGGAATTGCAGATTGTGGAGAATGGAGGAAGTCTGAAGAAAATTGGAGAAAGAAAAACCTTCTTTTAGTGAAAGAGGTTTGGGTTAGAGATCCTTTAGGTAAACTTGACATCCACAGGTCTATGGACCTTGATGGAATGCATCTGTAAGTGCTGAAGGAGCTGGTCAGTTATCTTTGAAAGGTCCTGTAAAAGAGGTGAACATAGACTATGCTATTCTGGAAAGTTTTTTTATGATGGCTGAAGAGGGCTGAAGCGGTTCTTTTGTATCTGCAATCCCATCAAGTGTGTGTCATGCAGAATCATGCAATATAAGTAGCAGTCATTTAGCAGTACAAAGCATGGTATTCATGATAAGCTTTAATGGTAGTATATTCTCAGAGAAAAATAAAGACTTTCTTTATATGGACACCTGTTGATAATGTATTGGAAGAGCACAGTTCTCAAACAGAGCTGTTGGAAAAAGAGTGGTAGTGTTGAGCCCCCTTTGTAACAGAAAAAGCTGTTTACTGAAACTATTTTTTGTGTATGTGAAACATGCTTTCATTTTGATGAAGTATCCTAGTTCAACTTTATTACAGAGTGAGGAGTTTCCATATGCAGTTACTAAATGACTTTTTCTTTCAAAATGAAATTTATATTAAGGGATTTAAAAAAATAGAATAAAAACAAGAGATTTCAAGTTGTTGATGCAAAACATTGGATCTGCTCTAATTAAAAACACTTTTGAAAAGGAACTCTTCAGCTTTTCATCCCAGTTTGGGACTTTTGCTCAACCCTTTTATTTTTTTCCTGAAATCCTACAGTTTCCCTAGGAGAAAAAAAGGCTAATGTTTTACTTTTTTTTTTTTTTTTTTTTCGAGTACTCATGATGTCTAATCTTTAATTGCCACCTCTTCAGAACAGTTCTTTAATTCTATTTTAAAATTGAAATTGACTCATGGGCTAATTGTTTCTATTCTTTCAACCTTTATGGTTTCATCTAGATTACAGGAAAAGAAAGGCAATAGTTTTTATACGATCACAGTCAACAGTACTGATGACATAGTTATGGTAGGACTATCAGAAATCTGGAATGAAGGTTCATCATAATGGATATTTCAAGAAAAAAAAAGAAACAGGTGGGAGAGTTGGGCAAAAATGAAACTCCTGATGTTCAACAAGGATGAGTGCAGGGTCCTGCACCTGGGGAGGAATAATCCCAGGCACCAGTACAAATTAGAGGTTGGCCTGCTGGAAAGCAGGTCCAGAGAGAGGAGTCCTGGTTGACAAGTTAACCATGAATCAACAATGTGCCCTTGTGGCCAGGAAGACCAATGGGATCCTGGCCTATATTAGGAGGTGTATTGCCAACAGGTCGAGGGAGGTGATCCTGCTCCTCTCCTCAGCTCTGGTGAGGCTGCACCTGGAGTATTGTGTGCAGTTCTGGGCTCCCGAGTGCAAGAGGGACTTGGAACTTCTAGAAAAGTTCTGGATAGAGCGTTAAAGATGATTAAGGGACCGGAACATCTATCCTATAAGGAAAGACTAAGCAAGCTGGACCTGTTTAGTCTTGAGAAGAGAAGATTGAGAGATCTGATCAATATGTATAAGTTCCTGAGGGACTTATGTAGGGAGGATAGGGCCAAACTCTTCTCAGTGGTGGCCAGTGATAGGACAAGGGGTAATGGGTACAAAATGAAACACAGAAAGTTCCATCTCCATGTGAGGAAGAACTTCTTTATCGTGAGGGTGACAGAGCACTGGAGCAGGCTGCCCAGAGAGGCTGTGGAGTCTCCTTCTCTGGAGATCTTCAAAATCCACCTGGATGTGACGCTGTGCCATGCGCTCCCTGCTTGAGCAGGGGGGTTGGACTAGATGATCTCTAGAGGTCCCTTCCAACTTCAACTATCCTGCGATTCTGTAATTTGGTATAAATTTTTATGAAAATTCTATCCCGGTTGCTGAGAGATTCTAGTATAGGAGGAATGTTTAAACAAGCAGACAAACAGCATGGAAATTAGAGAAGTTAAAAGAAAGAAAATGGGAGTAGTATATCTGTGTCTCTTCGTGGAATGAATGGTGTCTGTGCTCAACAGTATGAACCAAATTGTGCAAGGTAAGAGTGATTTGTAGCTGTCGTGACAGAACTGCATACTAAGAAGGGAAGTTCCTTTAAGTCTGAAGAAGTTACTCCATCTTTGTTTTCCTAAAAATACATATTTTTATAGGTTCATTTTAAGAAAATATAGCATTTTTTTTAAACAAGAAAGTATCTTTCAGATCCTCTTTAAATTGAAATTGAAATTCTGCAATTTTTATATTTTTGTTTAATCTGGTCTGTTATAATTCAGTATTTTCACTTAGGTGTTTATGCAGCCATATCAAAAAATCTCATTGATGCTTTTTAAGCAATAGATCATCATCTGTTGCAGTTACAATGTTGCATTTACAGTTGAAGGATTTTATGCAGCTACAATGAGCTATGTACATAGTTTTTGAAGCTATGTATACGGCTTTACTTGAGCTATATAAAATGGTATGGCCCAATTTCATGAAATAAAATGGGAAACAAGTAATAAGTGGGGACAAGTAATAAGTGTAGGCAACCTAAAATACTCTGAGAAAGAGGTGTTTGTACGGTACATATCTCCTCAGGCCCTCAAGGAACAGACATTTCTTTATTTCCTCAATCAATGTCAGGTAATTCAAAGTATTTTGTAGCAGAATGGACACCTGAACTATGAGTCTGACATATCTTCAGACTCCTGAATAGCCAATGTTTTAGTATGGTTAAGTTCTCTCATACAAATGTGAATTGCTTAATAGTAAGATTAAAGTGGAACCTTGTAATAGTTCAGTCGCTAATCCAAGGTAAATTCAGGATGCAAAGATGTAATAATTTTTCATAACTCTACTTTCTAAACTAGATATCATCACTGATTACAAAAATGATCTAATATGTAAATTAATACAAAGCATCCTTTTACCATTTCTTAATTAAAGAAGACTTCACTTCAAAGGAATTTATATTTAAATCTTGCATTCTAAAATACTCAATTTTTAAACAAAAGCAAAGAAAATTTAAAACTGTAACAAGTAAATTTTTTCACTTTTGCTAAGAAAAAAGAAGGTTTCCGTGCATCATTTAATTTTTTTTATTTTATTTTTATTTTATTTATATTCCCCATATTTACCATTTCTACCCATCTGCATACTTCTTAAACAGCTGAAAAAATGTGAACTGGTGTCTTGTAAATCTTCAGAACAGTGGTCAGGCATGTCATGAAATAAAGAAAATATAAGATCAGCATTGGAAGTGGAAAGTAATTTGAAATCGGTAAATTAAATAAAATTAAGGCCTTAGTGGTAAATGTATTAAGAAATGAGATTAAAAATAAATTTAATTCAAAACACTATTACAGATTAGTTTCAAGAAAATACTTCCTTATTCTTTTGAGAATATATTTTAATATCAACAATATAGATATTATAGAAATTGTCAAGAAGAAACAAAGAAATGATTTAATCATCTGGGTAGTAGATTGAATTGCTATAGTTCTCATTTGAACTATAGAACATGTTGGTATTTAGAAAGATGCTTTTTACAGCTAGTTATATCAAGATAAAATAATGTAATTTTTAAAGAAGGATTTTGCAGTAATGAATGCTTAAATTATAAACAGATATGTAATAAAGAAGTAACAGAGAAAACCGATAGTGAAGTCTCATAACAATTGTAACCTTTTATAATGGTTATAACTGAGTAATCTTTAAATCTTAAGTAGCATGAATAAAGACATTGAGTAAAAACTGGACAAAAGTTACCTGATTTTTTTTCATGCAGTTGTGTTTGTGCCACAAAGCATTTGCTAAGATCATTCATTATTCTGAAAAGACATTTGAATTAGAATTGTCAGATCTTTATTAGGGAGGGATTAACTGATCTTTTTTTTTTTCTATGAGAATGGAGATTACTGACCTTAATTTGAGTGCTTTATGCATATCTTGTTTAGATGCTCACAGGTATATAGATTAACTGCAAATCTTTGAATGTCACATGCTAAATTCTGAAACATTAATGAATTCCTCAGAGCGCAAAGCATGGAGTACGTAACTGCTATGTGTATGCTTCTGTGGTGATAAGATGAAACTCTCACATTTCTGTGGATGCTCATCAAAAATCTGGTTGCCCTAATCACAGTCCAAACTTCATCCAAAGACAAATCACCAATGCCTGGGCCATATTTATCATTGTCATTTGAGCCATATACCTTATCTTAGTTAGAGCAATGGAATGTATAGCAGAAGGCTGTAGAACAGATTTTGTCAATAGAGGATTCTCAACAAATCCCTGTGATTTTCTTTTGGATAGCGTGTGCCTTGAAAATCTTCCAGAAGTTCAATTCAAAACTGGTGCAACAGATGAGAGGATCAGCCTACATATTTCTGGGAACTATGAGGCTGTGCTACATTGATGATTTGACACTGAAATCTTTTTCCAAAATATATTTTTCAATTTTGTTGAAATATATTTATAACAGAGTACTTAAATACAAGATTCCATATTGCTGTGAATGTTCTGGCATCTCTGAGGTGTAGTTGGGACAGTAGGAAGAGAAAAACACTGCCTTCATGGGAATACTACATTTTTCTACACCCTGAAGTAGGTTCTCCGAGTTGGCTGCGCATGCCAGTGCAGTGGGTAATGATGCCACAGTATGGAAAAAACATAGCAGCATCGTAAAATTACAGGGGGAAGCTGTCAACAAAACATTATATGAAAGTCCTGAAAAGATTTCTTGTGGTCTTATTTCTTCTTGTAGCTTGTCTATTTCGCCTAAATATTCCTGTGTCTTGCCAACTAGCTTAATAATATGGTTGTATGTGTGAATAATTGGTGTCAAACGATCTTGTTCAATTTCTCTGACAACACCAGAAATTCAGAAAATTTGCAGCATAGTATGGGAAGATTGAACATGTCTCAGAAAGCAAGTAATGCATCCCAAATGATCCTATTAGGCTGACAACTCTTTCCAGAAATCCTCTTGGCAATCCAATCATCCTAGGAGTTCTTGCTTGAGTTCTAGAAATAGCACAGGTAGGGTCAGCTCATATCTGTTTTCACCATTTAGCAATGATATACTCATATCATGTTTGCCTTCTACCATATGTAAATAACTGCAATAGACTCTGCCCAGTCACTTGCTATACGTAAGTGCCAGATTTTTTTAAATGAAGACATTAGATGTCTCATGTTTTGGATACCACTCACTTAGCTATGTACTCTGTGGAATGCAACTCTGTTGAATTTACTTCCATGCAGGAGATACATGCTTTAAACCATTTACATCTTCACTACGTGTGAGGATAATGCAAGTGTCAATTATCAACATTTCTATTCTCTCCAGGCTCATTTTCAAACTATAACTCATTGCTCTCCAAGATCTGGATACTGCTTTTTCTCTGCTGAGCATTGTAGCAGGTCTCATTATTTTCCAGTGGTATTGGCCATTATTTGCCTACTTGAATCTCATTATATTTCATGCTTGTATTTCTCACTTCTCCACAGCCCAGTTTTTAATTCTCTGTCCTCCTCATAGTTCACAGCATCTCCTAATATAGTACTGTCTACAAATTAAATTAAGAAGACTTTCAGAGTTTTTACTCTGTTAATTATAGGAGAAACTGTATAGTGATCTCTGACTAGATACTCTACCACAGTTTCATGCAGACGCTACTAAAGCTTCCGTCTCTTTTTTCTGGTATGGGACTACTGAAATTTGTTTTATTGATAAACGCTACTCTATTTTGTTAATGACAGGAAAGGCTCAGATTAGCACTTTCAAAGAGTTAAGTCTTAAACATTGTTTTCTCCTTTTTGCATTTTTGCACACTGCTTGATATTAAAACTAAAACTAAAAATTGACTAGATAAGAACATAACACTTTATATTACAGTTTGTGGCATTCCGTTACCATCTTCCCTTGTATGATACTTCTGTGTAGCACGATCTGTGGTTACTTTGGAAGCCACACCAGTTCTCTAAATAACTTTGTACTTTTGTCCTTTTGACTTCTTGCATCCAGCTCATTTTGATTTATTAAACAGTTTCAAAGAACATTGGTAAGCAATGAATATCTATGACTACAGATGTAGCCCTATTGTTTTTCTGGTAATATTTTGAATGGCTTCAAGTTTACGTAAATAATTCATTTTTGTAAAGTCTGTTAAACTGTCATTGTAAAAAAAGAGAAGTGCTGCCAGTTTTCACCTGAATCATATGTAAATATCAAGAAATTGATTTCAAATATGATGTGCAGGCTGGCAACTTAATGCCATTTACATTCTAATAACGGCAATATACTACACAGCACTAGATGCATTAATACATTTATCAAAGACTGAGAATATAAAAATATGGAATATAAAACTCTTGTTTTTTCAAAATAAAGTGAGATAAATTAACCAATATTAGCTTTAAGTGTAAATTACATTGACAGTAGACCTTCAGCATTTTCTCATTATTCACATATTTTCATTATTCATATATTTTCTCATTATTCAATGAAGCAACTTGAAATACTTCCATAGAGCTATTGTAAAGAGTGTTATTTCTTTATCTCTGAAATTAAAGTAGGGTTTTCAGAAAATAATATTGAGACTGATAAGGACTAGAAGAACTAGCTGATCCTTTCCTCAATTCTGTCACCACCTTTACAGGGCTGACAGAAGAGCCTGGCATATTCTTTTACTCCAGACTTCACTATGTCCCTGACTCAAAGCATATCCAACACTAAACACAGCAACCATCATGTAATACGTCCAGTATTATGGAAAGGATGAGTATTTTGAGACACAAGATCTTTTGCTACTTACATATCTTTTGTAAAATTTGTTATAGAAAGGGACATTTGAGCGGCCTATGTCAGGGCAGGACTGTAGTTCAGACTTCTTTCAAATAAAATCACAGGGAAAAAAAGCCTCATGCATGGCTGACTTTTTTCCATACTGAGTAGTATGATTTAGCAGAAAAAAAACAAGAGCTGACTTGATTGCCACCTGGAAGAACTTAAGGCCAAACCAATCTGCTAGTAGAGGCTCTGAACAGAAAAAGTGGCTAGATACCAAGACTAGAAGATTCAGATAAGCAAATTCAACCTGGAAAAAAATGCCCAGTTTCAAAAATAAAAATTGTTAGAAATTGGAGTGACCTAATAAGGCCTAACATCACAGAAATGTTCGAGTCATGATTAGAGGTTTATCTAACAAATATTTTATTAATTCAGTGATGCTTACTAGACATAGTAAAAATTGCCTCAAAGAAATTCTGGGGCCTACATTATAAAAGACATCAAGAGAGGATGATTAACGATAGCCTAGTTTAACTTTAAATTGTGTTAATTTTCATCATCTTTTCATGTAGTTTTCATAGCTCACTATTCCTAATTCCTACCATGTATAAATTAGAGTAAGTCAACTGAAAAAGCTTGTGAAGTGTCGTACTATTCTGTATGTTTCAAAGCAACAAAAAAGTTTTTAATTAAAAGTTTTGCTGTCCATCAGTAGGCTCCAGAAAAATCTTGGCAGATCATTTGCATAAGCAAGCCTGGAACAAAAGACTGCACACAAAACAGCCATCCTTATTGCTAAAATGCCCTTACTGCTTTTTATGTGAGGATGGAAAATGTTGTTTTCTCTCTTTCAAGCAGTTCCAAAACAGCAGGTCTTCTAGCTTTTGTGGGACTATGAAGGTAGAACTTTCAAGGCCGCTTTTAGCCTGGGATGGATACAGACATAAACAGAAGGTCAGGGTGGCAGCAGTTTGGGTTGTCTACTCAGAAGTTTGACAGCAGGTAGTCTGAAATACAGGCTAGACAGCTCTGTGAACTTTTCCAAATAGTTTCTTGATGTAATTATCACTGCAAGAATGCAAAAACCCTGGTATACCTTCATTGTGCTGTGTTTTGTCATCACCTGCATCTATCTGTGTCCTGGAAAATGGCCTGCACCACAGAATTTTTCTCATTCTTTGCTTCTTTTACCCTCCAGGAAGCTCTTAAGTGTCACTTGCTCCTTGTCCTCATTTGGTCCTTGAATAAAATTCTAGGGAACTTTCATTTCAGAAGAAGCTGTCATTCCTTGTTTGGAGGTTCACAAATGCAGTATCTTGAGTGTTTATCAATCACAGAGCTGTATTTGATACTACAGTCCTTTTCTTGATGCTCATTTTGAGCCCATTTTTTTACACAAACTAAAGATTTTGTTTCCACTAAGAAAAGCATAGATATCAAAATGACATTTGCTTGTTTGTCGTTTCCTGGCAATATTTAGAGATGAACTTGTGGATTTTGGTTTTGGATTTTTTTTCCTGATATTAGCTGTCCTGGAGCTGAGAAAGCCAAGAGAGAAAGATTCTATTCTTCTCTGTGCATCTTTTACTAAGTTCCAGTCAACTTATTGCTGCTCTGTGCACATCCAGTGAAGTCATGGGGGTTGCCCAGGTGCAACTGCCTGAAGAGATTGAATTGTACAACTTTTGTTACAAAGAAGGATGCAGAAGAAGGAAAGTATGTTACTTTGCTCCCTGAGCGCAGGTTGAACTGACATGGTTGATTTTAAGAAACACCTGCTTTGGGAAGGTGTTCTCTTGTGGGAAAATATAAATAAATAACTGAAATACTTCTGTTCTGAGCTAACTGGCTATAGTTTAATTGAGAGAAACATAGAACTGTTTTCTGAAAGTCATTCGGTGCTCCTGTCCAAATTAAGTGCGTTTCCACGCCTCCATTGCTCTGAGGCCCACCTTAGCATATTAGAGCTGCAGATGTTGGATCTTTGCCAAGTTAGATAACTCATAAGGAAGCAAGCCATCCAAGAGAACCTGGATGGTACTTGCGATCTTTTTTTTTCTTTCTTCTTGTTAGTAAATAATTGTATTCATGCAAGAAGTAGGTTCATCCCTACATTAAAAGGGGAACACATCACTACACAGAGTACAACAACTACATGCCCCTTTTTTGTCTAAGATGATTGAAAATACAGCGTAATATTTAAAGCACCTGCAAAAATGTTTTAGGGGAGAACTACTGGCTCATTTTACTCATTACAGAAATACAGCCTCTATTGATTTTTTTTTTTTTTTTGATCTGAGTAGAAATATTCCGCCAATAACGTTTCCTTTTGGAGAATATTCCACAGTGCAATGTGTCTGCCACTGAGATTATTCTTCAGATGATCCATTTCATCTTGTTATGTCAATAAATATATACATCTATTGGACTGCTCCAGATAGATTCCTTGCCAGTATGACTGAGTTTTCATCAATCATCAGTAGAGGATGTTTGTCCCACTTCTTTCTGCCCTTACCTTCAGTACAGGTAATGTTCTATAATTCACATATTATAGATGAGAATGGATTATATGCCATAACCTGTAAGGAATCTCTGAATAAATTTATGAAATTCAGAGTGAAATAATCTTATTAGCTGTTGCATTCAAGTATAGCATTTTGCTACCAGAAAAGGTGTTAATCATACCTTACAGCTTCTAGCAGCTAGATGGCACTGTTGCCAGAGAGTTGAATCAAGTGCTTTGGCTTTCTAGGCAAGTGCACAAGCGAAAATACCATTCTGTTGATTATATTAATTTAAATTTCAGGATTTGTGGCATGCATGTTACGGTAGTCAGTAATATTTGCATAAAGCGTTTTCCCGCTTCTTATAAATTCAGTCATGGTGTCCATATTTCCCTTTGGTTAAGTGCTGGCTAGAGAGAAGACCAAACTCTTAGCAAAGCCACATAAGATTAATGGAGCACGTACATGAAGGAGAAGGTAGCTAGTATGCTGACCTTTTGTTTCTTGCTTCCTTCATATGCTACCTTTTCTGCTCTGCACATCCTCTCCTTTTCTTGATTTTCCCCATTTGTATCCTACGTTGAAAGAAGAGATTGTCAAACCACTCCCAGGGCTTGTCAAAGTTAGGGGAGCTTTCTTCAGTGGTTAAAATGACTTTAAGATGTGATTGCTTAAAGATTATGCTTTCTCAAATACACTGGGCAAGCAAGTATAAAGAGATGTGAATGACACCAGAAAGTGCTATGGTATGAGGACACTCTGAGCAGTGCATTTTTACGGGAGAGTGAAAAAGTTGGTTTAGTCTTGATATTGATTTATCAAGTCCTTCATACTTTGAAAAGGGATCTGACCCTGATACTTTTAATCTTTCCTCCATAAATCAGTATGTGTCAAATAAAATCTGTATCTCTTTCATTCCTATGAACTCTGTTCAGTTTGACATTGTCTTATTCTTTGTTCGGGAGCAAATACAATTTTCCATATGGCACTTGCAAAGCCAGAAAGAACTGGCTATTTTCTCCCTGTTTGTGAAGATGATATCTTTGGGAGGTAGTCCATATTTACTTTAGTAATAAATGGAAATGTTAAGAAAGCAATTTATGTCAAACAAGTGTGCAGGTAGTAAACCTAGGGACTCCAAAATGACTAGATGCTTCTAGATACCTTGTTCTTAACACACATCCTAAGATTTCGGAGGGCATGCTCAATACACTCTAAAAATCAGGGTCCTTAAACTTTCATGAAATTGGCACTCTTGAATGGATTAATCCTAATTTCTCTTATTGCCTGAAAATGCTGCCTTTCGCAACTAGTTTAGACACTGCTTTTTAAAACCTTAAAGTCTGTTTTTCATTTCAGTTTCTCTAGCCTTTCTCCTTCTTTTCTTTACTTACTCAGGGTACAAAACACACAACAAAAAAAAACAAAAAAGAAAAAGAAAAAAAAGTGTTATTTTACAAAATTTCTTCCACGTAATAAATTTTTGACAGTTTTCTTGGTCATATTTGCCTTTTTTTCCACCACCCCCCTCAGCTTTCTTGTATAAGTCATATTTTTCTCCTCCATCTCACTGTGGTTAAAAAAGTACTCACAGATGCTTTAAATTATATGATGTGAGAGGAGGATGATTTTTGCACTTGAGGAGAAAATAGGTTAGTGGTTGGATACTATGTAGAAGAATAATTTCTACACCAAGGTGCAGATAGCTAAGAATTCCTAAGAATCTAGGAATAGGTTATCATAACAAGAATTATTTTAACAGTCATATATGAATAAAGATTACCCCACTGAGGAATTCTTTAGATAAAAAATCTTGGTCAAATAATGATTTCTATTCCTCTGAAGTTTTTCAAGAAACACTTTAAAATGGTTGAATACTGCTTTTCGGTATAAGTAGATTAAAGATTTCTTCTTTTCCCATATTTTCCTCCAGTTATAGAGCCTATTTTAAAATATTAGTGTTCCTAACTTTGTATTTTCAAAATTAGGGCAAGAGTTGGTAAAATGAGAATGTTTTTCATTAACAGATCTTCTTTGTGCTAATGTTTGCTATTGTACGGTCTGAAATGGCTGGTTTTGTATCTTGTGTTTTTTTACAGGATGAAAAAGAGAAGTTGACTTGGAGAGACCGAATGCCTGGATATCTAGCAAACTTCTCACTGATTTTATTTATGGTAATATCACATGTAATTTTCCATATTTATTAGGTGTGATTCTTTTTTTTTTTGAGGAGCACCTTAAAAAAGAAACATGAGTAAATGCTTTCACGGATGATAATAATCTGAAAAGAACTACGGTTATATAACTGACAGTCCATGAGATATGTATGTCCAGTCAGGAAGATTGATTGATCTCATCTGTTCTCAAATAGTTGTCTGTCCTCAAATATTGCAACTGAGGAGCCAAGGAAGTATTTGGACTTTTAAATGTTATTCAGTTTGGATGAAGGTATTAGTCTAGCCCACAGCTTTATAGCTTCTTTCTGCAATCTAGTATGCTTTCCTGTTTGTCCTCATTCATACCAGGCTTAGTAGGTGACCTTTTCTGTAGCCAATTTCCACATCTGTTTTGAAGAAACTTAATCCATGTCAGACTAGTTTTTCAGTGAAGAAATGGTTTATCATAATAAGAGAGAGAACTGGCCAGACGAAAATTTGACCATGACAAGAAAAAGCAGAACAGGCACCTGAATGAAATGCGAATCATATGGAAGTGGGGCAACTTCAGAGTAGGAGCAGTACTGTGAAGATAGAGAATGATACCCTCCCAGGACCATCTGAGGAGTGAGTCAGTTGCTAAGTCTTATACGCCTTCCTCAGTTCTTCTGTTTTGCTGAACGCAAAACAGACAAAGACTATTTGAAAGATTCTTAAGAGGAATGAATCTGATTTTCTTGTTTTTGTGGACTCTAAACATGGAAGAAGAATTAGATAACTACCAAATTTTGTGTTATTTTGTTTTCTCGCGTTATTACAGGGATTATAGGGAATATAGTACAGGGAGTTTACCCTATACTGTAGGGATCAGTAATGCAATAGTGAGTTAGATAAAAGTTAGATAAAAGCTCTATACTTGAAGTTTCTGCACTACTTGTGTTGATACAAGAGCTGGGCAGATTGTTAAATTTTTTTTTGCTTATTTGGTAGCAAAAATAAAATGAGAAAATAGGTAAAAGGTTAAATTATGTCAAACTGTTTTCTCAACACAATGAAAGCAAAAGAAGGGAAGGAAATCATATTTTTGCCATTTCTAAGTGTTTCAATTCCAAGTGCTGCATATTTGGACTTTTATCTTTGTGCCCAGCTTTCATCTTCAACCTTTAGTAAAATTCTGATTCTTATTCTGGTTCTTTCATAATACTGCTGTTTGATAAGATGATCTGCCCCTGAATGCAAGGATCCAGCAAAGCATTGCTTCCTCACTAAAATTAAGTGGGAAATTTCCTTAAACGTATGTTGTGAATTTGGGCCCTTAGGCCCACTGAAATAATCATAATTGTCTAATCCTTTAAACTGGGATAGTCTTTCATCTGAGGATCTCAAAATATTTTGTCTAAAATAATGAATGTACATTGGAATGCTTGCCAAAAGATCCTTTTCTAGGTCAGAATTAAAAGTAGAAAATAGTTTTTAATTTGAGGCACTAGTTTAGCAAATGCAGGTGTGCCTTCTGTAGTGCACAGCACACAGATGAGTTGTGCTAGTCAATGAAGCCTATTTATGTGACTGTATATACCTGTAGGGCCTGTGGGCCAAGTAATCAGTACCTATTTTCAGACAAAAGTCCTTATTTAATATTATTTTTGAAATCAGACTATCTTTATTCCATAAATATTGCATGGTTAATGTGTGGAACGTTTAATTACAGAAGAATTTCACTACTTCAGGAATTGTTTAGCCAGTCCAGGATTTTGCAACCACTTTCTTCATTATTTTCCTTGTTAAAGAGTTTGAATTGTCAGATTTTAATTTAATTATCCTCTTCTTATTTTGTTGCCCTAAGATGCACCCACACAACACCAAATCATGAAATAACTCCAACACACACAGCAATGCTTCTGTTTAAATGCTGGTCTCGTATTTGAACTAATTAATGTTTACATTTGTTTGCAGATTATGCTGACATTTTCAGCAGTGTTTGGTGTGATGGTGTACCGAATTACTACAGCAGCAGCGTTGTCATTCAGCACAAATGAGACAACTAGGTCAAATGTTCGAGTGACTGTGACTGCAACTGCTGTTATCATTAACCTAGTTGTGATACTTATCCTTGATGAAATTTATGGAGCTGTTGCCAAATGGTTGACAGAAATTGGTAAAGCTATCCCACTACATTTCTCATTAGTACACTACATGTATTGACATGAGAGCGTGTAAGGAGGTTCTGGCAGGAGTATTTCCCACTGAAGACTGCCAGTGAAAAAAATCAGGCTTGTGGGGTGAGATGCTCAGACATGCCACTGGAAACTAGCCACAACATGCAGTTTGTCGCTGATAGGAATAATTACCTGGGCCATAATGCCAGGTTAATGCAGTTGTGCTATTGCCAAGATCTCAGCTGGTATTTTTTCATTGCTCTGGCTCAGTGTCAAAATCACTAGTTGAGAATTTTATACCTGCTATGTATTTTGATATATAGTTATGCCTCTAGGGGTCTGGTTCACTGAAAGTCAGTGAGTTATTATAAGATTTTACTAGTTCTGCAAGCTTCACTTGCAGAACCTTCTCATGCTAAAACAGTTTATTTCACTGATGTCATTTTTACCAAATGCCTATCCTTTTTTGGTTTGCTCTGTTTTATTTTGCTGTGTTTTGTTTTACCATTACAGTGGGTTTGGTATTATGGCTTTGCTATTATAGTGATATGTCAGGGCTGGGCTTTTAATAATAGCAGCTATTTCAGTTAAGTGGTTTTTTTTTAATGTAATAACCCTGGCAATGAACTTAGTAAGGCTTTTGAATGCAAATCAATCCTTCTATTACTATGTCACTTAGGGACTTGCATTGTTATACCAGATCAAAGTCATTTACAGATAGGGTTTTATAGTCACAATTAATAGTTTCTTTCAACATTTTTATAAATCACGTCTAATTTTAGGTGTTTTAAAGGCTAGACATGAAGACAGTTTTTCAAAACAAAGTAATCAACAACCACAAAAATCTTTAATGGTAGTAACTGCGTTGCCTGTCTCTGAGTCAGTTTTGGCGCATCTGATTTGGGTGTCCAAAGTAGAAAATTTTTAACAATTTAGATGGAGTCATTATGTCAATACGTACAAATACCTGAGGGGAGAATATAAAGAGGATCGGGCCAAACTCTTCTCAGTGGTGGATAGCGACAGAAAAAGGGGTAATAAGTACAAATTAAAACACAGGAAGTTCTATCTCCATGTAAGGAAGAACTTCTTTACTGCGAGGGTCACAGAGCCCTGGAACAGGCTGCCCAGAGAGGTTGTGCAGTCTCCTTCTCTGGAGATCCTCAAAACCCGCCTGGATGCAATCCTGTGCCACGTGCTCTGGGTGTCCCTGCTGGAGCAAGGAGGTTGGACTGGATGATCTCTAGAGGTCCCTTCCAACCTCAACCATTCTGTGATTTACTGAGGCCTTACATTCCTTCCCTAAAACTACTGTAATATGAAGCTGATTGTACCTAGCACTTCAAACCATAGGAAATTTAAGATCTGTGTTTCTTAATTTCACCTTCCCAAAACATTTTGAAAGCCACAAGTGAAGTCATTTATTTAAGTTGTATTTTTAAAGAGCAACATAACCTACAAGTTTAGATATAGTAGTTATAACAGAGGCCCAATCCTGATTTTCTGAAGTATGATCCTGTGATTTTTAGATTAGGTTCCAAAACTTTTTGAAAGAAAGAAAGGCAAAGTAAATTTTCATGAAAAGACAAAAGAATTTTTTTCACAAAATGTCACCATGTAGGCTTTATTTATTTGCTTGTTTCTGTTTTGCATCAGGCTTTACACAGAACACAGTAGGGCTGCATAAATACAGACTACTCCAAAGGCATAAGCAAGCTGAATGCTTACAGGCATTCAAGCCAAAATTGTGCTCATTTTTCAGCTTTCCTGCAGCTGACAACCTGCTAGCTGTTTGTGACCTGAGCAATGTCATCCACTGCACCTGCCCAGATAATAAATTGTACAACTGTAATGTAAAGGGAGTAAAGAGAGATAAAGTGGGCTTTGTCCAGTTTGACAGGGTATAACCAAGGGCTGAGAAGAGCTGGACACTGCCTTTACCTCAGTGGGAGAAGTCCAGAAGAAAAATATCATCCTTGAAAAGGTGAACCGTGAAAGAATGAAGAATTTCTCTCTCACTTGCAGGCTATTTTTCCCTTGTCACTTTGCATTAATTTCAATACTATCATCTTTGTTTAGCCATCATTCCTAATTAATCATGAGGTGTTTTATTTAAGAAAGACCTAGTTTATGAATAGTCTCTAGTTCTACAAATTACACAAGTTACAAAGTTCATTCAGTCAGCTTTATCCAGTGCTAGACTTATATACAAACTATAATTCTAATGTTTAAAAAAAAAAAAAAATTTCATGCTGATAAAGATTACTTAAGTTGTAAACTTTCATTTTGCTGATCAGATAAAAGGGATTCAATTTTCTTTTCACATTCCAGTTTATTTGTAAGTTGAGGAACATGCGTATTAGGTAGTAGGAACAACTCCAGGGGGCATAGGTTCCTATTTCCACCCTTAAAAAGGTAGAAAATTATGTCTGTTAGCCCAAGAATAATGGCACTGATATCCATGCTATCTACTTCAATACCTGCCAAGTCGGTGCTGTACCTAAAGGAAATAGTAATTATAGTTTAGTTGTAAGTAATATGGAGAACGCCCACAGGATTCTCCAAGGACTCCATGCATGTGAGTTCAGCACAAACCTTCATGAAACACTGACATGAGCCACTGACATTCTCCTTTTTCCAGCTACAACCAAAAAGGTGCAAATTATATCCTAGTGTTCTGAGGCTAAATGTGCCACTTCCAATAAGCAGGTCATGTCAGACACGATTTACAATTCATTCACTTACTTGTAACTTCATGCAGGTCAAGGAAGAACAAGCTAAACATAGAAGAAGTCAATATTATTTGGGCTTTTGTTTTATGAAAACAATTCCTTAACTTTAGCTGCAAAGTGTAAACACATTTTTTTTTTTTTTTTTGAGGAGGCTTGTTTGCTTTGAAAGCTTTCTGGCTGGGCACATTACTTGTGTAGCAGACCCACTAATAAAAATACAAATTCTGTGCAAGCTTAAATTGCTGTGATATAGTAAATCTGATTGTGCATAATCTGTGGAACCATGCATGGTGTGCAAATTTCCACCAAGGGACTGGGCTTTCTTTGTGGAAATACTCTTTAAGACAAAGGAGAGGATTTTTCTCTCTTCTCTAAAAAGTTATAGTGCTGTTATCAAATATCCTTTTGGTCCTGTGCAGTTGCTCTGAAGATCTCTCCAGCATGCAAGTGCATCCAAAAATTGTTCAATTTCTTATGAAGGCTTATTTAAATTTTTTGTACATAAAGATGATTGATGACTTAAGAGCAGAACTTCAGGTAACCAGCAGATTGTGTTGACATTTAGTGAAAATATTTTCAAGTGTCACAAATAATTCTGGGCAGTGGGGAAATGTTTTGAAAAAATGGGTAAGTTTAACCAAATTTTAATAATGTTCTTAAAACTAATTCTCTGGATTTACTTTTTTATGTCACACTTTCTTATTATAGAAGCTCATTCAAGAACTTAGAACAATGAAATTAACTGTTGTCATAATAGTTGAAGTTCAGGATGAGCAGTATAAGAATTTTGCTCAGACAAAAATCCTTAAAAATGCAACTTTTCAAATGCTTCTGTCCAATTGAAAAGTTTCTACTGATGTTTAGGAGATCTATTGCTAGAAAATTCCCTTGGAAACTGAAAGCAACGCTAGGAAGCATCATGGTCAGAGTAATGAACATACTGAAAATATTCAAGAAACATTTTTGTAAGTTGCTTAAAGAAGGTTAAAAATATAGAACATGCATTTTATATGATTGGAGAAGCATTAGAGAAAATGTGCATTTATTTTGAGCTATGATTAGCAATTCACTAATGCCTTATTCAGAAAAGTACCTGAGCTAGAGTTCAAATATACAGAAAATCCTATTATAGAAAAA
Organism: Crypturellus tataupa; assembly: GCA_034781795.1. Taxonomy (NCBI): domain Eukaryota; kingdom Metazoa; phylum Chordata; class Aves; order Tinamiformes; family Tinamidae; genus Crypturellus; species Crypturellus tataupa. Next base: position 1,679,867 of record JAWLRI010000879.1, read on the forward strand.
AAAGGCTTGTTCATGTTAAGTAGGCTTTTTAGTTTGCTTGGTGGTTGTGTAGAAAGTCTCTGTGCTCAATTTATTCACCCATTAACTGAGAATATTAATACTTTGTAGTTACAATTGTATAAAGGCCTCACATGCCCATCTGCATATGCTTATGTATGTTAAGATCCTCTAAACTAATTTAGCTTTAGTCAAATGAATATCCCATGCTAACTATTTTTTTCTTCAAACTCCAAATAGCTAACAGAACTGTCTAAATGTAGACATAATAATACTTTTAGCATATATAGTAAAATGTGTATTTAAAAGTATTATGTATTTGATGACACAGATTTCACAATATGTGACAGCGGAGGTCCATTCCAAAAAGGAAGAGAACTGAAGTGTTGTTAAGTCCATGGGGTAAACCTTTGATTTATTCTGTGACTGACTATTGAGTAGACAGCCAACAGCCATTTAGGCTAAATTGTCAAAGACCTGTCTGAGAACCAGGTTTATTATCTTTTCATTATTATTGTTTATGCCAAAGAATATTTTAATTTCTATCTGAGATTTTGGAAAGGCTCTTTGGAAATTAGAAGTAGTCAGAAATTGAAGGAGCTTTAAAAAAAAAAAAAAATCTACCCTGAGTAATTATTAAAATAAATACTACTAATAATTAGTATTATAATTACTAATTGATTTCTGTAATTCACATGTCTTTTCTTCCAGAGGTACCAAAAACTGAGAAAACTTTTGAGGAGAGACTGATTTTGAAAGCATTCTTACTAAAGTTTGTGAATTCTTATGCACCAATTTTTTATGTTGCCTTTTTTAAAGGAAGGTAGGTTAAATGTTCTGTATGTATATATATACATACGCATATACATACATGTGTATATATTGAAATTAAAACCCAGTATGCATTTATATATATATTAGTGGATCCATATTTGGAAATGGACACAAAGGGCTACTTAATTAAGTTTGGATTTGACCATCCTTGTCAGCTAATAACCAGATTTATCTAGAGTTTGCTTTGGAAATGTAGAGCTTAATGTGAGGCCCTGTATATTTTCTATGCTAAGAAGTAGAGCATACACTTGTCATGAAACTTTTTTTTTTTAGAACTAATATAAGTATAAACCTTATGTCAGAAAATTGCTCGTTTTTGATTAAAAAGGAAGTTGCATTTGTTAATGAAATATACTGCTTATTGATCTAAGCTTTCCATATTTTAGAAAATTTTCTTGAAGCATCATTTGACAGAGAAGAATTTTACTGTTTCTTTTGAAATTGGGGAACTGTTTTCCCTATTACTTTCTCAATGTTTTGTATTATTTGTTAAATTAAGAAATTGTTACAGTTAATTGGAAGTTGCATGTTTTGGCAAATGAGCTGATTCACCAAAAAGGTAATTCAGCTGTCCTGCTGAGTAAGTGCCACTTCCTATGGGTTCAGGATCATTGTCTTCTGGGACTCAGTAAAATTCACGATATTGCACATGCTCTCGAAACGAGAGTTTAAAATGATTGTTTGCTGAAACTTTGGCAAAAAAAGCAGAAGTTTAAGAACATTGTTTAGATTCTATTTCATACTAATTTGCTGTTCCTTTGGGGGCTGTAAAGTTTGTTGATCTATATCTTTCTCTAATTCAGGTCTGCATCGCTGATTGAAGTATTAGTGACACATTTTACCAGAAGTTGTAAATATTATAAAATATTAAATGATTTTTTTTCTTTCATTTTTTAACATTATTTTGTTATAAACCAATTAAACCAATTTGTTCCTCTCATTTTAGTTGAAGAGCCTTGATTGTTTGTGTGTATGTAAAAAAATCTCTTCAGGACATTTCTCAGATACAAAGGGATCTGATTTTGGATATGTGTCTTTGTCTATGATCTGTAATTGAGGGACAGATTTTTTCTTTTAGAAACATATTATTAAAATATTTTTTCAAGATGTAGTAGGAAAACACAAGTAAAAGTGGAAATTTTACTTGGAAATCACTTGTATAACTGAAGTTGACTAGAAGTTTTTTTTTTCTTTTAAAATCTATCTTTTCAGTAGTTCTGATTTTAGCTATTATGAAAGAACAGTAATGTTGTTAAAAGTTAGCATTTTTTCATTTTTTATATTATTTCATATATTGTTATTGCTTTCAGATTTGTTGGCCGCCCGGGTCATTACTTATATGTGTTTGATGGTTATCGAATGGAAGAGGCAAGTACATATGAAATTCAAACAAACAAAAATTAAAAAAGAAAAATTAACAAAAAGAGACATGTGAAGTGTGTTTCAGTACACAACAAAGAAAAAACAGACAAGAAGTTAATAAGTTTACCAAGATGTTAATTTTTCAATGTAAATTATCCAAAATAGCCATATCCAAATGCTCTCTGTGATACCTATATATTCTCTCTTTCTATAGTTTTTGAGCCCTTTATAGTGATTCATATGTTAAGCTTCACAATTTTTAGTATTTGTCCATGTTTTACAAACAGACAGTAAGGCACAAAAATACTAAATATTTTAACCAAGGCCCTTCAGAAACCTATGGCAAAACTGAGGCTTAAATCTGGGTTCTTATTCTTTAATATGAATTAGTAGAAGCCTCACAGTTCTAACAACTTAAAATGCTGTAGCCATTTTGTGCCAAACCAGCATATTTTTTTTCAAAATTCCTTTTAACTGATGTGGGTATTCCCTTGAAATCAATAGACTTACTCAAGGCCTTGCAATAAAGCATATGCATGTCTTTTCAAGATGGAAGATTTTTCTTCTCCCTTGGGAGATATTAGGTTGGAATAAAATTTGGGATACAACTTTATGTTTATTAGATTCATTATATAGTAAATACTTTAAAAGAAAATATAGTAGCTCCAGAATGCAATAAGTAATTTTAGAGCTCTGTGTATTTTTCATAATATGGTTTTATTAGTGGAAATTAAATCCTTTGTTAAGGAAATAATTGCAATGATCATTGAGTTCTTTTCCTACATGAATTGGTTGCAGAATTGCAAGCTCAGATAAACATAGATCTTCTAGGTGGATACTTTTAAACATATCAAGAGTTACTTTGCTCCCTTCACACTGCTTTTATGTTTATTTACAGTGTGCTCCAGGAGGCTGTTTGATGGAACTCTGCATTCAGCTGAGCATTATTATGCTTGGAAAACAGCTGATTCAAAACAATCTATTTGAAATTGGAATCCCGTATGTATCTCAACCTTCTCCATTACCATGCACTTACGTATTCCCATAATACTGTAAATTAAACACCTGATCCTTTTTCAGCTGAATGGGATTTTTTTTGCTGACTTCAGTAGGTTCTAATTGAATGTGATGATAAATCACATTTGTGGTTGTAATGAAATCATCTGGCTGTATTTTATGTTGAATAATTGGCTATATCTGCAGTAAATGGCTTAAAGAGAAGATTGAATATATTAAATAATTGATCTAAATTATTTTTAGAAAACTGATAAAACAGGAAAGGTATAATGTATCTCTTGGGAAGTTTTAAAGAAGCTTTCAGGGCAATAGCAAGGAATAGAAATTCGTACAGAGTGTAGAAGATGTCAGTGGGAAAAAAGCAATAGATCATAAAAAAATTAAACTGTATTACTTAATCTATGACAATTTTATGATTTTACCTATGAATTTCACACATTTCTAATATGCTTGTATGTCACTGTATGATGCAGGAAGTGGGTTCAGCAGCTGTCTTTGCCACAGGATACTCTGTGCATGGTGTCCTCTACTGCAAATGTAGCAAGAAATCTCTCAATAGCAAGAGATTTTTTCAGGCAAGAGACTCTACTGAGAGTGTGCTGTTGCTGCCGCTTGGGATGTTTGCTCTTGTTTCTGTTAAATGAATCATCCTTGATGACTGTTCTGTTTGGTGAAGCATTGCTTTAGATAAAGAGTCTGGCTTAGATGCAAGTCTTGACTTTACTGAGTTTACTCAGAGTCTTTCCACTGCTGTACATAGCTTTTGGAACACATCCCTGTGGAAGGCCTCAGAGATGCTAACTAAAAACTATGATGAATGATGAAATATTTAAAGACTGTTCTCTTTTCCTTTTTTGAATTGACTTTTTTTTCCTTAGTGATTTTAGTGGAAAACAAAACAAAGAAGTGGATTAGAGATGGTTTGATTATTATTATGTGAGACTTCACTAGGAAGGTCTGTTTTCTGTCTATATCTCATTGTGTTTCAGTTTATTTGAGAAAAGTGTAATAAGTTGTTCTCAAGTATCTGGCATGTTGAAGGCTTAGTGCTTTCTCAGTGCAAACCCTCTTCCAAAAACACACTGCTACTGGGTTTGTTTAATGGGAATTTTATGATATTAAAAATACTGTATTTATTATCTTTGATTCATGAAAGCAGAGGCTGATCCAGTCAAAACAGAAAACTAATGTTATATTATTTCTTGAGGCCCTGACTATAACTCTTGGTGAAATCTCACCCCATTTTCCTCCCTCATTTCTGGTCCCCCAACACTTCTGCCAGCAATCTGTGGGGGTTCCCTGGGGAACCTAGGTTTCCTTTGTTCATGTTCAAGTATATATCTGTGGAGCTCGGCTTGTCTCGTCAGAGCTGTTTAAAAGAGGGGAAGAACTGAGCTATACCAAATGCTCAGACTAAGTAAATCAGATTAGCTTTGTATTTCTACTTGAGCCACGCTACTCGTTTGGATTGCATCCTTAATGGTGTTGTATTCCTCTCCATCAGCCCAAAATACACACTTTGAGCCTTGATCTGTCAGACTTTCATATAACTGTCCATAGGGCTGTTGGATGCAGATAAACCAGACCAAGGAGCACTACATACATGTGCAGTCACTGTGCTGCCCAAGTAGTGACTGTGACATGTCAAGGTTACATACTTAATCTACTACACTTGCATGATATAGCAGACGTTAGCAATAGCAGCAGATATATATATGAACATCCTTTTGCACTCTGTCCATTGATATTTTTGGTTGCATTGTTAACCTCTTATCAGCTCAGGTCCTCGTATTTTCTATCTTGTTTTGGCAACCCCATTTTTTCCTTTTGCTTAGTGCCTATTTTGGAAGGAATGAGAGTCAGGAGTGAATAACACTTATTCCTCCATAGACTTCATTGAGGACAAAGTACAAAGCTCAAATCAAGCTTGCCCACATGAAGAACCAGAATGGACTATCACAAAAGATTATTTCTTCTTTAGGGTCTGGAACTGTCCTTTAGACATGAGGAAGAATCTCTCTGCTAATTTATAAGACAAACCAAACCAGAAGGGTTCTCATTCCTATTGAAACATGGGATTTTCTAGAATTTGAATTTCCAAAAAAGCTTTTGATTCCATTCATAATAAACCCAAAGCATTTTAATTGCAGAAGAACCTTACATTTGTTTTATCTTTCACAGGTACAATACAATAAAGCAGTTCATACCCTGTGTTTATATGTAATAGTCATTCATTAGGATTGTAGCTCTCTGAATGCTGCCACAGTTGGAATCCATTATTTGATATCTTCTTGCTAGCTTATTCGCAAGCAATGTTGGCTGTAGAGCTCTGATGTTAAACTTCAGATGGCGTCTCTGCATTGTGCAGAGTCACTAGGACATATCCTAACCTATCCGTATGAGTGTCTCAGGGAAACACAACTAGACCATAAATTTGTCACACAGGGTGAGATTAAAGTAATTCTTTCTCATTCTTCTTCTACCCTCTTCCCTATGCAAATAGAAAACCCTTTCCTTGTGGGAACAGATTGCAGGAATATGCCTGTTGAAAATCCAGAATTTTCAGTGCTGTTTCTCGCAGGAAGAATGAATGAATGAATGAATGAATAAATAAATAAATAAATAAATAAATAAATAATCCAGGCAAGAGCACAAGAGTTTGAGTCTCTGCACTCCCTTCCTTTTCTCCAGATATTTGGTACTTCAGCTATGGTACTCCCTGTACAATTTTAGTAAGGATAGCCTCTAAAACCACATAAATAATTATTCCACTGTGGGGGCTGGAGTATACAGGTTTTGTTTCCATTTTCTCATTGAAGTTCAAGCAGAATATCTATTTGCAAGTAGTTCTAGCAAGTAATGTCTTGCAATACTTTGAATTTGCTCCTTAGTGACAGTACAGCTGTCTTTGCAGTGATCTGCTTTGGCAGTGACTAAAGGCATTTGTTAACTGTGAGAGTCTTGAGAAATTGGTAAGCTCATCTAGGTCTCAACCTTCTTGGAAAACTCTGATGGAACAACATTATGGGGACTTCACAGGCACTGAGGACTTGTGCTGGCAAAATATTTTTTCTGCTTCTTTCCCACTTCAGCCTGCCTCCAGCTACTCTGATCTCTTTACATTAAGTTTTGTCTCATGCTACAGATTTTTTATTTTTCCTAAGTCACCTCCATGACCTACATACCCCAAATTCTGGTACTTTTTAACAGAAAACTACAGAATCACTTTTCTTTTAGAAATAAAACTTCATAAAAGCATACATGTTATGCCCGAGTTGATCAGTCATGACCTTTTAGATGTAATCTCTATCTCCTCCTTCACTTTTTTCTTCTCTTTTTTTTTTCTTTTCAATTCTTGTGAGCTTTTCAGAGATGGAACCTTTTCCTGCAGATGGAACCTTTTCCTGATTTCCAGCTCTTAGGGTGATGATTACCTTGAGTCATGCAATGCTTATTTCTTATTTTCAAAAATACAGACAATGTAATTGTGTAATTAGATGTACTCTAATTAAAGTATAATTTTTCATTTTCTTTCTTCCAGACCCTCCGTACAGTCTTCTTTCATGCTATTGAGTTTCCTTAAGATATTTTCTTGCTTTCTAACAGTCACTAGCAAAAAGACCAGAAGTAATTGTTCAAATTTAGGTGGCGACTAGAAGAGTCTTAAAACTTTTTGGGTTATGTCTCTTTAGCAAAAAGATTTCCAGAGACTATTCAAAGGGATAAATTTACCCTTTTCTGCCTTTTCTTTCTACCCCAGGGGTGCTGCTTGGCACTCAGAAGTCAGAAGATAAAAACATTCTTGATTCTCAATTCCTTTCAAATTTGTTTAAATATATTGATCTGAGTAATTACAGAACAGGTTTCACACTGCATGTTTGAAGATCTTATTCAGTTTTAATAATACAATCATATGTGCAGCTATAGAGTTCTGCAAAACTCATTTTCATACCTAGACAATAGCCCTGAGAGTATCTATCCAGTGCAAATCCCTGTTATGTATTCCATTAACTTCTGACACATTTCTGCTTGGTTCAAAACTTCGGATGATTGGACAGGATACAAAGGTACATTTCTGTGGAAAATTTGAAAAGAATTAGTTTGCCTTTCAGCTTGTTGATCCTTTAAAAATGCAAAAATAAGAATTACAAACAGTTCAAAATTTAACTCAAAATGGTTCAAGGTTATGCTCCTCAGGTCTGGCATATGATCATAATGAAAAATTAAAAATTATTCTCAGTAACTGAGCTTTGGATTTAGTGCATTCAAATAAATATAAACCACAACAACTATGATTGTCATGGGAGTTATGGATATGGGTTAAGTTCTATCAGACAGCTCCATGGTGCTGTAACTAAAGGATTAGGTCAAACATGCACAGACTTCATTCCTCAGCACATCCACTCTTTATCTCAGCTGCTGCACAGAAACAGATGAATTTCAGTTTCACCTGTCCATAGAAATGTGAATGACATTTAAAGCTCATACCATTTTATTGAAACAGAAATTAGTACTGTTTTGAACTCATTGTTCACTGCCATCTGAGAGACTCTCACATTAGGAAATTAATTGGGATGTGCTGGAATGACATGATGGGAATACTTTGATTGTTTTAAATCTTGTCCACAACCCCATACCATCTGAATCACCTCTGTCAGAGACAAGATCCCTTGATTGCCATAAGAGCAAAGAGGGAAAAAGGGGAAAATTTTAGGGTCTGGAAGTGACTGAGTTTGCATAAAGCAGAAGGTAAATGTCTTTGGAAGGATACCTCTAGTTCTTTCTACTAGAATATTTTAATTCTCCATTTATTAAAAGGAGTTAAACTGAGAGTTCTGTGTACTCAAAGTATTTGGTTATTACCAATATATCTGGGTACTGCCAAAACAAAGAGGCAGTAATCATCATACCTGTGAGCTATGTGTTCAGCTGCCCATGGAACAAAAGTCAGAGTTCATCTGTTGTCTTTCCAGCTTTGCATTCCTGGGCTTGACAACAATTTATATCTGTACTGGGAGTATCTGCCTATCTCTATTTCATCAACCTAAATTTCCAACACATCCTCGTATTGGTGCTGAAACTGAAGGGACTCTGGTAATGCTAGACTTCGTAGAAGTGTGGTCATTTCCAGGCTGCTATCAAGCTTTGAGCTAATGTTCCTATGTAACTCAGGGTATTTTCAGGAACAAGTAATGAACCTAATCAACAAAGTTTTTACTGCAAGCGTTTGCCAGCCAACCTTGCCCTGCTACTTAGAGTCTGAGAAAATAGTTTTGCTTAAGTGGAGGTACAAATGAACTCCCCAATCTCTGCCTTTGTGCTCCAGTCTCCAGGCCACAAACTTCTAGTTGAAAGAATTTATTGCATGATGTGTGAGAAAATTTTGTGGGGGAGGCCTGCTTATACCACTGACAACACTGGAATTAATCTGGACTTCTAATCATACTGCACATACGTGAAGAACTATAAAATTATCTTATGCATATTTGTGAAAGATAGACTTTCTATGCACAATGAGGAAATACAAGTATAAATCTTCATGTTTTGTTTGATTCACTTTCCTTAATTTTGGATAAATATCTTATTCTATTACATTTTTTTTCCATTTGAATTTCTCAGTGTGTAAAATAGCAAAGTTATCAAGCTTGTGTAATTAAAATGGCATCTATAGAGGACATGGATTCATTTTATACTGAGATTATGCTACTGGTGAAATACAGGTATATGGTCATATCATTAAATTTATATCCCTATCTCAATGGCGCAGTAAGTGATACTACTATTCCTACTGAGATCCAATGAACTGCTTGCACAAATAATTACTCATCCAGATGAGTAAATTTTAGTCTAGCCAAAATGGCAGTGGTTGTTGTAAAGCATGGTTAAAATGAACATGTCAGATATAAACTCTTCTGATCTTTGGAGCCTGGAAGAATTAGCTGATTCATACTTACTCAATAATTGGTAAGCTTTTCTTCTTCAGGGCCAGATATCTCACCAAAGTATCTGATTTTGGAAGATGCATCCTCTTCAGATAGCAGAAATATTTTTTCATCACAAATTAGGAATTTCCAGATCTCACCATTGCTCAGTGCTTGTTCAGTGCATTCTGAACACCTCCCTCATGACACAGGAACATGGGAACTATTTCATCCATCAGTGTCATCTGGCAATAACAGCCCCATAACTTCAGAGGATGGTACAAAATAAGCCTGTGGAGGAGCACTAAACTAATGTGATATATATATTGTGTTGAGGAGCAAAAGTTTGAGCCAAATCCTTGATAGAAAAAAAAGTTTCCAACTGGCTTTTTATTCCCCAGGAAGTTAAAGAAACTCTTCAGGAAGCTGAAAGATGAAAGAACTGAGCCAAAGGAAATCAATACTGACCAGTTGAAGGACCCTCAGCAATGGGATCTTGACTACAGTTTGGAGCCTTTCACTGGGCTGACTCCAGAATACATGGAAATGAGTAAGATTCTGAATTCCTACTCCCTTTCTGCAGTGACTGTAGTTTTATCATGCATGTTATAAATTAACATAATAGAAGAAGAAAAAACACTGTTGCAGCTTTGTAAAAAATACATGCATGAAACTCTACCACATTAAGTAGCATAGCTGCTGCAGTGATGAGACTGAGTAGCTGTTGATATTTGTAACTGCAGAGGTTGGAAGGCACTTTTGGAAATCATCTACTACAGGCCCCAGCTCAACTACAACAGGCTGCTTAAGGACTTGTTCAGTCTAATTTTAAATATCTCCAGAGATAGATACTCTACAGCCTCTTTAGACAATCTGTTCCAGTGTTGATCACTATAAAAGTAAAAGTTTTTTTCTTATGTTTCAATAGATTTTCCTATATTTGAGTTTGTTTCCATTGCCTTTTGTCCTTTTGTGGGATACCCCTGTTGTGGCTTGATGAAGGAGGCAAATTTGGTAAGAGATGAATCCCCTTGCGTTCCAGCCAGTCCTGAAAGGTTAGAGGGGCTGGGGGCAGCTGGACTCAGCTCTTAATGGGTATACCAAATACTGTGGTAACTATAGACCCAAATTTGGCAGTAGCAGATTCACGAACAGTCTGTCGACCATAGGTCTAATTGCCTTCCTAGGAACGAATCGAGTTCCCAAATAATGTGATCAACTATAAGCTGGAGTCTGGCAGTATCAGATTCACAAACAGTTTGTTAGCTGTAGGTCCGGTCACCTTCTGAACAGTGAATCAAGTTGCCGAATAGTGTGATCAGTTATAGGCCTGATTCTGGCAGTATTGAGTTCATGAACAGCCTGTCAACTGTTTCATCCAATCACCTTCAAAACAAGTAGTCGAGTTCACAAATAGCATGATCAGCTATAGGCCCAGCTCTGGCAGTATCGGGTTCGTGAACAACCTGTTGACTGTAGGTCCAATTGTCTTCAACACAAGTAGTCGAGTTCATGAATAGAACAATTTATCCAAATGGAACATTTAGAAAACGGATTTTGGGTGTCAGTTACAGGATATTCTCTACTACAGTGTCACGTTCTTAGTTAGAGCCTAGTGTACAAATGCACCCAGAATATGGGAGAGGGTTCTCAGTCTTGAGGAGTCTCTTCAGGCAGTGTCCTGACCCAAGAGAAGAAAAGGGGTTCAGCCTGTAGACTGATCCAGAAGTTACAATGGAATCCTCCTTCTCTCCTCTTCCTTCTTCCTTAGTTCCTTCTCTTCCCTTCTTACCACCTCATTCTTCCTCAGTTCCTTCTTCCCCAGTTCCTACCACCCCATGCTTCCTACTTAGTTCTTATTACCTCATTCTTCCTACTACATCCCTCCTTAGTGGGATGTAGTATGTATTTTCTTTTACATTTAGGTGGAGCTTGAGTGACTCTAGTCATACTTGCTTTCATAATTCATTGGTTTAAAAAAAGTCTCTTGAGTTAATCAAAAATCTAGAGAGCATGCTCAGTGAGGAGTGGTCATTCCTTGGAAGTGGGTAACTTCTGGGATGGGGTTATGTATTGGTATTATAATAAGATTAGAAGGAGAAGTTTGAGCAAAGTCTATTGGACTGATCTGCCACCATTGTTGGTCCAGCACCAGACATCTTATTGTACTATGTGGCTTATCAGTTGCATGGTACAACCACTTTGCCACCTCTACAGGGAATATAACAGAGTTTGGCCGCGATGTCTTCACTCCTCTCCACCCTCCATTCACTCATCATCTGCACTGCGCAGCATCAGATTACCCTCTCCGCAGGGAAGCCAACAATTTTGGCTATGATGTTTCCATTCTACTCCACTCTTCATTTACTCTTGTGTACTGGGAAGGCAGACTGTGTTGCCAGGGCAATCATGGAGAAGTAGTTTCTGCACAAACCAACTATCCTGGAAGTGGTAACTCTCTCTCACCTCAAGAAAACTTCTGTAATGCCATAACTTCTGTTAGGTCCTAGTTTTTCCCTAAGTAAGTTCCCCTTTCTTCAGCAATTATCTCACAACCCCTCAGAGGAATCTGATTCCAGCTTTTTTAATTCCCACATCCCTCCACCCTCAGGTAGTTTACACATTGATAATCATAGGATCATATCATAGAATCATAGAATGCCCAAGGTTGGAAGGGACCTCCAGAGGTCATCTAGTCCAACCCCCCTGCACACGCAGG
>JAWLRI010000879.1:1691816-1719735 GCA_034781795.1 Crypturellus tataupa
ACTGATGTTTGGGGTTATTTCTCCCCAGGTGCAGGACCGTGCACTTGGCCTTGTTGAATTTCATGAGGTTTTTGACCACCCAGTTGTCTAGTCTGTCCAGGTCCCTCTGGATGGCAGCACTAGTCTGGAGTATCCGTTACTCCTCCCAGCTTCGTATCATCTGCAAACTTGCTGAGGGAGCACTCTGTGCCTTCATCCCTGAGCCTTCTCTTTTTCAGGATCAATAATCCCAGTCCATTCATCCTCTGCTTAAATTAAAATCCACACTGGTATACAACTGGTAACAAAGACAGAGCTTTCAGCCCCAAATAACTTCTAGAACAGCTAAGAAACTGGAGTATTTATTACTCCCATTTTACTCATGGAGAGCTGAGGCACAGAGAAATTGAGTTGGCTACATTTATTAAGGAAGGCTAGGGAACACTTGGGAATTATTTTTTAATCTTCCACTTTTCAGTGCAGCCCTTTAACCAGCACGTTCTCTAGTTTCTTAAAGCATCATATGCATACTTCCTTTGCATGAATCAGCCTGTTGCAATTACTGACGTCACTAGTGGTTTGTGCTTGCCAGACATTTAATCATCTCTCAAGCAACCATAAAGTAGGAGCAACTTTATTTAGTAGTGTTCTAATTCTTTAAAGCAGGTGTCCTCCATGTACATATCATCAATGTATGCACTTGAGGTATTTTCATAATTACACAAATTCCTGATAAAATATGGTGGTGTCAGTACGTTTTCAAATTTGATGTGCTAGTTCACAGTTTGCTTTTTTCACATTAGAAATTAAGTATATTGGTGAAAACCCAGAAAGAACTGACATCTACTGTTTCTTAAGTGGCAAGATGCCACCAGTCATTCTACTGAAAACTGCACAGTCAGAGAGACAACAGTTCCTGATTTCCACACAGTGGGATCCAGAAGTTGAGATGTGCTGATTCTCAGAAATGCCCCTCTCAAAATGCAATTTCTAAGAGAGAAAATATGTGCTTTGTTATGGGTGTGGATTGCTGACATCTGGCTTGGTAAACATATTATATAATAGCTGTCCTATTTAGGATCTGAGAAGGGTATGGACACAGTAACTCAGTTGAGATATAGCATTAGAGAGTTTTCTACTTCTTGAAAGCAAGGATACAGTTATGGTTTTTATTAGAAAGCAACTTTGAAATATTAAGTTTGTTTAATAAAAAATATCATTCATGATTTGGTTTATTCTAACATGATTAGTACAGTGTCAATATCCTTCATAGTTACACCTGGGAAAAGTTGGTCTCTTTGACATCTTAATTCCATATTGCTAAAGAAGAAAATGTAACTTCATTGTCCAGAGATGCACTGGTACTTACAAAATGATATTTGAATTTCTGAGTACAGTACACAGCCTTTGCAAAGAGATGCAGAGAGGAACACTGACAACTAGGTATTTTTGGACTAATTTTGCTTAGCAAGGAATCCTCTGTCCTTCCTCTGTACAGTTTTAATTAAGACTGATTCCATTTATCACCATGCATTTTCATGCATTGACTGATCCAATAGGAGCAGTTCAAACACTGAGAGAAAGGACTATGCTAGAGAAAAGTTTGGCAGAGGATAAATAGCAAGATTCTGATTGAGAATTACACACTGAAATACAAAAAAAATGTAAAAATGTCTTTTTTCTCTTTATGAATTGTGTTTGGTATAAGCTCTAAGGACTATCTCTATGACTCAACATAACCCATGAGGACAGAGGTGCAAGCAGTCACCAAATAAATGAGTGATGCATCCTGGAATAACATCCAACTTCAGCAGTCCTCAGGGAAACAAAATTGAGAGGAAGCAGTCCACAGAGTTGCTAGGGAGTAAGAGGCCAGACTCTTCACAACAGATGCAAAACAAAATTGCATTGTACCCCTCTGCCCTCTGGCTGTCTCGTGAGTAGACCCTAGAGAGGCAAGAGAAGGGGTGAGGGGGAAAGGTATGGGTGGGGAGGAGGAAGGAAATAAATAATCTAGGCAAACCCAAGCTTTAGGGCATAAAAGTATTCAGGAGAGAATCACAGTTTGTCAGCAGGCAATTATGTAAAACTAGACATCTGTTAAATATTGTATGTGACAACTCTTGTTTTAACAAGCCACTATTCCCAAAACTTCTGAAAGAGAATGCATTTTAAGAGAGCAAAGGTCAATACCATGTATGGTTTATACATAAGCACATAAACTTGTATATATATGTAAGTATAAATATATATGTATAGGCATATATGTAACTACATCTATATAAAAGTAATTATACATTATGTAAGTCTTGGGGGGAGCTCTTTCGATAGATATGTTTAGGGATCAGATCCTTAGCCTTTGTAATGGCAGTTGATAGATATAAAAAGCCCCTACTTGAAATCATCTTAATGTTCACTAAGAATTGTGAATCCTCACCTTAGGATCTGTCTCAGTGGTGTAGCCTCTATTACCTTATCTCCCTCTGAATATGCCCATACTTTTTTGGAAAAAATATTCTTTAGCATTGAAAATTTCTATGCATTATTTATGCCCAAGATGATTTTTCCTCTGGAAAGTCTGAGTAAACTCATTTACAATTTTTGAGTTAAATGATGATGGAAAGAAAAAAAAAGAAAAAGAAAAAAAAAAAGACATTTCCGTTGTAAACATTTTTATATGTTTCTATGCTCAGGCATAATTCAGAAGTGTCTGCACTTTAACATTCAAAGTTTCCTATTTAGCAAGTTCTCTCTAAGGACAAGGACCTTTAGTCATTGATAAATAAACAGAGAGAATAAACACAACTCTTTATAAATATTTAATTTCTTGTCCTTGCACATCTGTGGCAGGCAATATTATTCATTCTGGAAACTACAGCACGTGATCAGTTGCATCTAACTATAGCACAAAGCCACTGACTGGGTAAGCAGGTAGGAGACTGCAGAAAGCACTCTGTGATATACATAAAATGTGTTTGACTTGCAAAATCCTTGAGTGCATTATGAATTAGAACCTTCCCTCTCTCCAAGCCCAGTGTTTCTTGGTGCTTCCCATTAATTATAGCTGGACCTGAAGCAAAGATTCAAGGTGTGCGAGAAAGCTCTTTCCGCTTTCTGTCAGCTATGGCAAACTCCCATGGAAAGGACTGTGATGCTCTCACCATGATTAGAGATGTCTGTGTAGGAAATCATATTTGATTCCTACACCATTTGATTCCTACACCTACACATTTGATTCCAAGAACACCATGTAAAGCTCTGCTCTGTTGGAAAAACTTGCATTGATGTTATAAATCATTGAGAACAAAGCCTGTCTTTTAGATTAGTCTCCTTTTTTCCTGTAGGTGAAAATCTTTTTTTCCTTAGATTTAAAGAACCTCATCCTGCAACTGTTCAGAGATAATTAGTTAGATACTCTGCAATGGTTGGATTACTAGTCCAAATGTCTTTTTACAACATTAGAATTATTTTTTTAAATGAAAGTAATGGCTCACTGAGCCTTTTAGCAGCCCCTGGCAATCTATGCCCAGTCCATGGGACTTGAGGCAAATGTGCAGCGAATGAAACCCAAGCTGTACCTTCCCATCCTGCTCACTGCTGTGAGATCGCACCACTATACTGAGCTGTCAGACTGACTGTGCAGTGACTCAGACCACCCATGCTGGCAGGAAATGCTCCATGCTGTGCAGCCCTGGACCTGTCAGATGAGATTGCTGTGGAGAGTGGCAAGCTGAAATAGAGAGGGAAGAAGCGATTATGTAGTTTATTTACCTGTTCCTCTAAAATTGATTTGAGAAGGGAACGAGGAGGAGATGGAACAGCAAGTACAGAGGAAGTGCTTTCATTTTCTGAATTACTTAAAATGATTGGGACTCAAAAAGAGGTAGATACTAAGGGAGAGGAAGGGAGAAGCCTAACAGTTATTTTAGAGCCAGCTTCTGAAGTTTTACTTTTATTTCACACAGACTTTACTCAGGCAAACTCAAATAAGAAATAAGAAGCTGAATAAGAGATTGAATAAGATTTGGCCTACCCCAAAATTTGGATTTCTCTATCCAGATAATGACAGGATTTGATGAAGTGACAATGGTGGCTATCTGTTCATCAATGTCTACTACATTCAGGTTTGCATGGCCAGAGTGGTCCTACTCTTAAAGATGTACTTAAAAGATCTTTAAGATCTTTAGACTAAAGAATAATCCTCTGTCATGCAGTGACTTTAGAATCAATGTCTCCCACTTGCTAGGCTATACCCCAGTCACGAGGAAGTCCTGACTTCTTGCATCCAGTTGAGTTTCTTCTACTTATTTCTACCAAAAGTGTTGCCATCTGCCCTCACTGAAGGAGATCTGGAGTGTGACTTACTCCTCATGTCCCAGATAAGATACTGTCATTGCATCCTCTCCTGAAGCCGACTAGTTTTGACAAGGGGAAATATTTGCCAGTGTTTGGAGTGATCTGAGGGTGTGCTTAGCAATATGATATGTCAAAAGGAAAAAAGAAAATGAGTTTTTGATGATAACTCTCCCATTTCAATTTTCAAATGGCCATTTCAAAGCTGCTGGGATTTCTTTAATTCTGATTTACTATAATAGGAATTCTTGCAGAGATTTTTTTCCTTGTTTAAGCCTAGGTAAATGAATAGGCAAAGTGAGAGTAAATGCATTTGCCTCTCTTATTAGAATTTGTGATTATAGCCTTTGTTCAATGTCGTGTATTTTGCAAAGTGACAGTCATAGAATCATAAAATTATTATGGTTAGAAAAGCCCTTCAAGATCTTTAAGTCCAACCGTAAACCCTTCAACAGCATACTTGCTAAATCATGTGTCGTAATTGCCTCGTGTACATGTTTCTTGAACAATGCCAGAGACAGTGACTCCACCACTTTCCTGGGCAGCCTTTTTTCCTAATATCTAACTTGAATCTCCCTTGGTGCAACTTGGAACCATTTCCTCTAAGTCTCACTGATAGTTTTTTGGAGAAGAGATTCACCTCTGCCTCACTACAACCTCCTTTCAGGTAGCTCTAGAGAACAATAACATTTTCCCTGAGCCTCCCAGAGTAAATATCCCCAGCTCCCTCAGACACTCCTCATAAAGTCTGTGGCTGTAGTACAGCCTCTTCACCAGCTCTGTTGCCCTTCTTGGATATACTCCAGTGCCCAAATGTCTTTCTTGCAGTGAGGGGCCAAAAACTGAACACAGTATTCGAGGTGTGACCTCAGCAGCACCAAGAACACGGGGGCAATTACTTCCCTCGTCCTGCTGGCTACGCTGTCTCTGATACAAATCAGGATGTTGTTGTCCTTCTGGCCACTTGGGCACACTGCTGTCTCATGTTCAGATGTCTGTTGACCAACACCCTCAGATCCTTTTCTGCCGCGCAGCTCTCCAGCCACTCTGCTCCAAGCTTGTAGTGCTGCATGGGGTTGCCGTGCCTGAAGTGCAGGACCTGGCACTTGGCCTTGTTGAACCTCATACAATTGGCTTCAGCCCAGCGATCCAGCCTATCCGTATGCCTCCATAGAGTCTTCTTACACTCAAGCAGACCAATTCTTCTTCCCAGCTTGGTATGCAAATGTACTGAGGGTGCACTTCATCTCCTCATTCAGATCATTGATAAATATATTAAAGAGGACTAGTGCCAACACTGACCTCTGGGGGAACACAGCTTGTGACCAGTTGCCTGCTGAGTTTAACACCGTTCACTACCACTCTCTGGGCCTGGCCATCCAGACAGTTTTTCACACAGCAAAGAGTACACCTGTGTAAGCCAAGAGCTGCCAGCTTCTCTGGGAGAATGCAGTGGGAGACTATGTTAAAGGCTTTGCTAAAGTCTAGGAAGACCATATCCACATCCAATAGGCAGATCGTAAGTCAATGTACTGCATCTCAGCAAAGCCACTAGCACCATTCAAACAAGAGGTAGTGTGATGGTTAATGGGAGCACTGAGTTGCTGTCTCTATTGAATCTATTAGTTGTAAGCATGAAAAATAAAACACGTGAAAGGTTGTCAAGAGAAGAGCTATCTGAGCCTCTCACACTCACCCAAGCTACAGCTATTTTGTCTTTCAGCTTTTCTGAAGAGGAATGCCCCAGGAGCATCAGCTTTCACATCATAAATTTTAAAAGACCACATCTAGTACTGGGAGTATTCAGGCATTTAAATGCAAGTAAGATTTCCTTACACTAGGATGTCTAACATCACCCTAAATTAAACCAGTCACTTAGTGATACTGTTTCTTAGAGTTCTCACTGCTAGGTGTCCTCTACCTAGCACCTACTAATTCATGCCTTCCCCTACCACTTTAGACATAATATACATCCCAAAAGGCGGGGAGAGGAGGGAGGGGAGGGGAGGACAACGACAATGCTGTCTTTTCCTGTAGACAGCTTACTTGTAGACATCATTTGCACTAAACATCAAGGAAAATGATGCTGTCCAGTGGCCTTCACATACCTCCTTCCTACTCACAAATCTGTGAACTTTCTGAGACTTCTCCCTGTCCCAGGAAGACATAGCCACAGAAATTCGATCTTTTGACATTTTGCTTTTCTAGAGAGTAAAGGGGTTACTTCAAAACATTGAGCTAACAACCTGTGCCACTAAGATGTTTCCTGGACCTCAAAGTCTATAAATCAGGTAAACTTCTATTGATTAGATGTTTTACAGATACATCAGTGTGACAGGAATGGGCCAACATTTCACTATGTTAAACTTTTCCCTTTCAGGAAATATTTTTTGGGTCAGTTCATCAATGAGCTGAATTCAGATAGAAATTTGAATGGAGCTTGTTTCTTGATAGGCCTTTTCAGTCAAGAACATGTTGTTAGGTAGCTTTGATTCACATCAGTGAAATTTCTGACTATGGTTTATTTTAATATTGTTAGCTGATATATATTTGCATTTCTTAGCAAAAATTGGAAATAGATACTCTTAAAGTTTCTGAAAAATATTATTTTTTTCCTCCAGTGAATCTTTAAATATAAATAATCATTGTTAACAAAAGTGTCAAATCTGTCATCAGTGCTTCCTGTTTCTGAAACTATATGATGTCTTTTGACCTGGTCCAATGTAGCAGATGATATACATTTGCAAAGCATGGATAGTAATTTCCTGATCCAATGGGCAACAAGTTTGTAACATCTGCAGCTAACCTGCAGAGTTAGCAATAAGCTGACATTTAAAGGATCAGTAAATACTGCTAATGAAACAAACTTTTAAAAATCAACCTCAATTAACCTGAATGGTGCCCATGTATATGTAAAACAAGTACTAGTGACTTTTCAGCAAAAAATGGCATCAATAGTGCCTTTTCAGATTTTTATTTTTATGTCTTGCCTTGTTAAGCCTAAACCATCTGGGAGTGCTAGGTTCATGTGACAATTTTATTGGAAAAGTTTTTTTTTAAGAAAAGTATTAATAAAATGTTTCATCATCTGATTCCTTTTAAAAATTAATGACAAAACTCCCTTTTGTGTTTTAAGAAGGAAATCCAATGTCTCTAGCTACTGACCGCCATAAGGATTAGTCTTAGAAGTTTAGAAGAATTTACCCTAAAGTAGGAAAAAATCATCAAAAAGGCAATGTCTGAGGCAGAGAAAGAAAAAAAAAAGAAGAAAAAATGAAGAGAAACCTGATATTTTCTGTAATTTATATAATGAACCTGGATTTCAAAATACCAACTCAGCCAGTTGTATGGAGGCTTCTTGAATATGTTTATTACTGAATAATTGTTAATGAATATGTTTATTACTAGTTAATTTTACTTACTAGTAATTTATTTACTAGTTTACTTTACTATTAAATTAATTTTATTCATTTAATATATTTATTTACTAGTAGTAAATTACACCTCTTCCTTACCTTCTTGGTCAGGCTGCTTATGTGGACCTAGAAGAACATGGACTGCTCCTGTGAATAGGGATGATTGTAAAAAGGTTTCCCAGGGGTGCAGTCAAGCTTTTCAGTCAAAAGTGGGGTATCGTAGCACAAACTATACCTAAGAAAACAAACTTTCTGAGTGCCCTGAAAAAATAGTGCAAGTTTGCACTGTGAATGAACAGGCCTGTGTAGAACTGCAGGATGCTGTAACTTGGTTGCTTCTAGGTCCTCAACTTCACATCAGTGCATTTTGCTCTTTTTTTAGTGAATGTAGACTTTTGAGTTTTGTAGATTTTTTTTAATACCAACCTAACTAAATAAGCACATTTAAATTGCCAAGGCTGTTAATAAAATGGTTGTTTTGAATGATTATTTGCAAGTTTACTTCTCAAGACTTCTGGATGATCATATAAATCATGGCATGCTTGGTTTTGCCGGGAGGATTTGCCTGCTTTTTGGATCATTGACACATGCTTGAAAGGGAGGCTTGAAAATTGAAGAGTTTTCAAGATGGCCACACAACACTTCTGGCACAGAGTTTTCTCTGAAGACGTATTTATACAATTATCCAAAAGACTTTTGCATACTTTCAACATTCTTTTGTGAACTTGAAAAAAAAACAATTAAAGTGAATGTTCCCAGGATATGCGTAAAAGGGACTTTAAAGACCATCAAAGCAAATGCTTGTGTGGTTTTTATTCAAAGGACTTCAAGTACCTTTCCTTTCCTTTTCTTTTTTTCTCCTTCCCTCCTCCTCCTCCTGCTCCTGCTCCTCCTCTACCTCCTCCTTCTCCTCCTCCCCCCCACCTCCCTCCTCTTCATCCTTCCTCCCAGCCCCATCACTGCTAACTTCACTTAAAGATAATAAGGCATATTTTGGAGCCATATATTTTTCTAAGTGTTTCACAGTTTTCTGGGAAACTTGTCTAACATCTCCCTGTTCCTTAATCAGAACTTAAAATGTTCAGGAAAGCATAATTTCAAGGATTAAATATTCCTATGCTTTGAAAAAAACTCCATCTTAGTATGTGCTAGGATTCATTTTTTTATTGTAAACCAAAGCAATGAACTGAAAATCAAGAGGCAACTTATTATACAGAGATATACTTTATCATGCAAATATATTGTCATGTGGAAGAGAAGAGCATAATGTCAACAAGAGGGCTTGCAAACTCTACACACAAAATAAGATGTGTGCAGGAGAAGGTCCTTGAGAAAGGTATTTTATCAGTTAGGTTTAGGTTGTGACAACAGTACCTGAGGAAGTGATTTTAAGGTAAAAAATGGTGTTATGAAAAAAACTTCTTTTCATGAAAAGTGCAAAAGGTTTCTCCCATAACAAGGAAAAAACTTATACGGGGATTTTCTGGAAAAAATACTCGGTAAATACACCATACCTCATACACACAATTCTGTTTTTTTGTTATTTATTGAATTCAGAAGTATAAGCCACAGTTAAATGTATTAGTTTGGTTTTTATTGTGGTTATTACTTTTCATCTGTGCTACATACTCTTTCATTTGTTTCTTTTCTGTTACTTTCTATTTCTTTAGGGTATGTGGGAGAATAAATTCCTTTCATTTCCCTCAAGCAACACATTAAACCAATATGGAGTTTTTACAGGTGTGGAGGTTTTATCTAGGGTCTTAAGTAGCACTCCCTACTGAAGCCTTTTGCTTACTATGGAAGACACAGTAATTTGGTAATTTTTTAGCTCCTTTGGAGTAAAAACACATCAACCCTTAGAATCATAGAATCACAGAATGCCTAAGGTTGGAAGGGACCTCTAGAGGTCATCTAGTCCAACCCCGCCCTGCACACGCAGGGCTACCTAGAGCACAGGGCTGCAACCCTTTCCATATTCTGATTATACACAAATAAGATAACCCTATATGGGCTCAATTCTAAGTACTCTAATGCATCATTGAATTGAATAGGAGTTAAAGATGCTGCATGTCCCCTCCTATCTCCAAACTGAAGAATCTCAGTTGTAGGTGCTTGTTTTTCAATTGTAGTACTCTAAATCTCTTTAGAGCACCAAGACATTTTAGAATGTCATGTGCCACTACTGTGCCTTACTGGGTGAAACAGGTGCTTAGCTACTTGCCACATATGTATTTGTGTGAAGATAGATCATCCTATGCCTTAGGAAAGAGGCTTAATTCATTCAGAACATTCTGTAGTCTTTTTTTTTTTTTTTTTTATTGCACTCTAGGTTAAGAGTTGAGTCTTGTAGTACTAGTAGTCTAGTGCTTCTTCTAGAATACTATGATATGAAAGCTGTCATCTATGTCAAGGGTATAGCATACTCTCTGCCCCCTGAGGAAGAAACCAGACTTATTGATTCCATATTCCAGCAAGCACAAAGGACTCAGAAAGTCTGTGTATCATTGTGCTACCACTTAGTCCTTTTGACTAATGAGTTCTCCCCATCTGCTTAATCCAAACTACAAACCCAGAAAAAGTGTGTCAATAATATTCCACTCTGCAAGAACTTTAAACATTAAATTTCTAACTTAAAATAAGGATGTCAGTAGCATAAGGAGAGGTGAACATGTATTTGTCACCATTTGGCTCATGCCTTCCTAATGGAAGATATTTAGTGTGCACCTCCTCTTTACAGATTACATCAGAGTCTTCAAAAGGGTGCTTGGAAGAAACAGTGGCACCTTGCAGATTTCACTATTTTTCTTGTTTGCTTAACACTTTCTTTGCAGGTAAAGAAAGGTAAGCCTTCTTTCATTGCTTTGTGATATTTATTACTGTGGCCAAATTTTACTGTGGAGTTTTATGGATTTTGTTGGTCGCAAAGTTCATCAATGATTTACTATTACCTAGGTTTGCCATCTCCTTTCAAAAGATGCTCAAGGATAATGCATCTCTTTCTTCCAGTTATCCAGTTTGGCTTTGTCACACTCTTTGTTGCCTCCTTCCCACTGGCACCGCTCTTTGCTCTTCTTAACAACATCATAGAGGTTCGGCTTGATGCAAAGAAGTTTGTTACCGAGCTCCGGAGACCAGACACAGTAAGAGCAAAAGATATAGGTAAGTAAGTAATTTAAACTCATTAAAATGATGAGGACACTAAGAATTCAGTAAGGAAAGAAAAACGCGATAGTAAACTCCTTAATGATCTTTGTTTTTTGCTTACAGGAATTTGGTATAATATTTTGAGTGGTATTGGAAAGCTGTCGGTTATCATTAATGTAAGTATTTGGTTACATCATGTTTTAGATGTGATCTTAAGAGGCTATTTTGTTCCTCCAGACTTTTTTAAAAGTGATGTATATTTTCCTTAATTACTAAAAAATATAATAAAATCTATATTATCCAGTTCATTCTTGTGGAAATTTAAAACATCACTTGAATTACAAACGAGATGTCTGTTTACTCACCTCATTCTCTGTATCCTTCTGTTATGTATGACTGTAATGTCAATTCATATAAAACAACTAATGAAAGGTACATAAGCAGGCAGTAATGCAGATACTGCTAAAGATCTACTTTTCACTCATATATATGTCTCTTTCTGTCACTCTGCTAGCTGTCGGTTTGAATGAGGATATAAACATAACATCCAAGAGCAGATTCACAGAATGGAAAGCCCTTGAATGGATGGATAAGCATTTGCATTTGTTCTGTTATATACTGCACACTTAAGAAAAATATAATTATATCCTAAACATAATTTCTCCCATGAATTGAGTTTTTCTGTAACAAAGAACTTTTTATTTTGACTTGGCTTACACACTTCCCAAGCTACAAAATCTACACTGAGAAAGATATCCTTCAATAGAATGAGAAAGATTAAATACAAACATAATGTGTCTGGTATACATATATATTATGTTTATTCATTTATTTTATACTTTAAGTAAAGTTTTCCTATGTATACTTTATGATAAAAACAACTCATATCCTAAAAAGTTAATCATAATAGCGCTTAGTATTTTTTAATTATTGATATCGAAGCACTTTAGAGTGGTAAATGATTGTCTGCCTACTGAGGGGGAAACTTGTGCAGAAGTGATACGTGGTTTATTTAATACAAACACCTCCAACATAATGACACTCTATAGAGAAAAATAAACTATCATTACAGCTGAAAGAACTGTAATGACTCCTAAGAAGCTGTTTCGTGTGGATATTGGTAGAGCATTATTCAGATTTAGCTTGGCCATTTCTTGAATGTAAGGTAGAATGTTTGTGCAGCACTGCATAAATCAGGCCTCACAGCAGTTATATGTGTGTGAGATAAAACTGATCAGTCAGTTTTATCTGACTGAACTTTGCAGGTTTGTGTTCAAATTTAACATTTTTGCCTGATTGTTGTATCAAACAAACTGCATTCATCTGCATTTCCTGGAGATTCCATTACAATTACAGTTAGCTATTTCTTGTTGACAGAAATGTACACAATTGATTTGAAAAAAATAACTGAATACCCAGTTTTCCTTCTCTATTCAAGACAAACAATATTTTGTCAGAAGAACTATTTGGCAAAATGTAATTTAAATGTATTCTATAATGTAGATTCTTTTGTGTCTGACTCTTTTCACAACTGTAAGTTTTATTCCAGCATGAGCTTCATTGATGTCAGAGGCCTAAGCTCCGGTGCGGGGGCTGACTGGACAATGAATACTTTAAACTCTGCTGATCTGACTGAGTTAGGAGTGTGTAATTACACCAAATTATACCACAAAGCTAGCATAGCTGTTATTTAACCTATTAAAAAATGTGAAAAACCCACGCATGAATTTAGAGGGGGAAACAGTTGTTCTGTACTAGATCCATCCATTTAACCCTCATGTCATCAGTTTCTTTCTACATTTACTTGAACATGAAAATTAGTACATGAATTAATTAAATCTGAAACATATTCAGCATGTATTCACAGCATTGTTTTTATTTTGCCTCCCAGGCTTTTGTAATTTCTGTCACATCTGATTTCATTCCACGCCTTATGTATCAATATGCATACAGTCAAGATGGAACCATGCATGGCTTCATCAATCACACGCTCTCTTACTTCAATGTCAGTCATCTCAAGGCTGGAACACAGCCAGAAAACTCTCCATTTGCACAGGATGTTTTATTCTGCAGGTAAAGTAGTTCTAATGGCATTTTACAAAGATGAAGTAAAAATTCTTCAGGTCTTCTGTCAAGAAAATATTTTCCAAGTGGGAACTAATAACATTTGTGCTTTTCAAATGTGGTTTTAAGATTACAGTTTTTAGAATGTTTTTGCTCTCCTGGATGATCTTATAATCCTTTTTTTTTTTTTTTTTTTTTTTTTTTTAAGCAATTTAAATACAGTCTCAAATAGAAAATCTCTTCTGTCCTGAAAAACAAAACTTTAATTAAGAAAAATAGGAGCAGAAATCAAATTTTAAAATAGACCTTCAGTGTTTACATAAAGAGATTAAGTTTTGAATATTTGCTATCCAATTTTAAAACCTACACATTTTTACTTGTCCCATATTTCAGCTTCATCTTTCCAGCGAGGGTGATATGAATCTGAAATTCCTTTAAAATATTTACAGAAAGTATATTGGGTATGTATTGAACAACAATAACCAGAAAATCCAGGAAAAAAGGCAGAAAATCCAGAAAACCCAAGAAAAGCAGAAAATCCAGGAAATCCAGGAAAAGCAGAAAATCCCAGGGTGTAGATATCCATAGGATAGTGCCAGTTGGCATGAGGATTCGGTAACATGGATTCAGGGTTATGGCTGTATCCTTGCTTTTTCATTAATATATCTTCAATGGAAAGAGCCCAAGGCTGTACACATAAATAACCACACTGGTCAGGGGTGTACTCAACAGCCTACCTCACCTTCCTTTTTGACTTACTTGAAATCAGGCTTGAAGGTTCTCTGCATTGGCAAGAGAGACATTGTCTCATAATTTTTTCTTCTATTTTCTTTGGAATGTAAGACTTTATGTGTTTTCCACTAAAGAAAATCCTTAATTTGCATCCTTTATTTTGAAGTATAATGTGTTTGTGTATGTCCACTTTTTTTAGCTATCCTCTGCTCTGGTTTTTGGATTTTGTGCCCCTATTAGTGACCATCTAAACCTAACATGTCTCTACATCCACTTAAACCTCAGTCTTTCCCAGTCTCCATTCTCAAAATCATGTCTTGGGGCTTTTTCTTGAAATGTGCAATATTATTCTTAGATCAGTTTTGGCTAAAGGGCCAAGATTGGTGAGGTGCTGGAAATCTGTCACATTGTCCTCTCAGTTTTAAACAGCATGGAAATATATACCAACCAAAATAGAAAGATGATACAAATCTTACAGGCAATAGTCTCTTAACTCACGTTAGGTTGGTCTTGCAGTAGTGTTCTATTGAATACTGAGATACAGGCAGAAATCATTGTTAGTTATTGTATATTTCATGCAGCATCTTCTGGTTAGAGCTCCATAATGTTTTCCTTCTTTCTTCCCATCTCTCTACATAAATTGTCCTTGGGTTAATTTGGGTTAGATAAGAAAGTAGATTTCTTCATTATTATTTACATTGATGCCTCTATTTCCACATAACCACCATTCAGAGTTTCTTTAAAAAAAGATAAAATGTATTTGTCGAGTATATGTATATGTAATATAGTTAAGGCAGATGGGAATTTTTATATGGTTGCCACTCAGTTATGCCTTTTCCTAATTTCCTCTTCTCTATTAATCTGAGAGAGCAGCTTTCAGCATAGCAGGGAAAGCTAGCTACTAAAGCTGGCTAGAATACACATTTATGTCCCATCCAAAAGCTTTGAGGAGCAAGTTGTCTTCATGCTAAAGTTGTAAAAGGAACATTTTTAAATGAATCAAACATGTTGATTTAAAAACATTTTTAAAAATATTTCATTTTAAATATGTGGTGCTGATTTTGCTATATTAAAAATTACTAATTTAGGAATAAGCAGACACTTAAAAGAGATGTTAACTCTGGAATTAGTCTTCTAATTTAAGTTCTATAAGTTGCCTTCCAGAGCAGACCATCTCTCTTCTCTAATTATTTAAGGGTTTGTATTCTGAGTAGGTTCTTCAGGTAGCCAGACACCTTCCTTGGTCTCTAAATAATTGCATGTTTCTACATGTAGAGTATTCCTGTCCTCCACAGTCTTTTTTTTTCTCCCTCATTCTGAACATCTTAGAAAATAACTATTTTTATTAAAATGGACATGCTTTAAAACAGGTAGATGGAAGATTTTTAATCAAGCCTACTCATAAAAACTCAGCTTACAGAAAATGTTTAATATAAAAATATAATAATTTCCCTAAAAATTCTTCAAGTTGGCACTCTTCAGTTTAGTCTGTGCACAGTTACATCCCATTCCTGAGTAAGAAAGGTTTAACTATAAGATTATAGGATTCTCTATATTTTGAGCAGGTGGTATTTGTCTTACCTAGTCTAATCCTTTAAAATGATGTATCTTACGTCCTTCTGTAGACACTGGAAGCCGAGTATATGCAGACAGAAATCTGAACCTCAAGTTCAGACACTTCAAATTACCTTTGGGATGTGCCTGCCTTCTTACCTCAATTATAGGGGAGGCCTAGATGAATTCTAGAGCAGATTCATAACTTTTAAGCAACTAAAGAGAGAAAAACATTCAGAGAAAATAGTGCTGCACATTCTCAGATTAGCATGGATGCTACAGAACCAAACCATAGGGAGAAGGTAATAATTTACTATAAATTTAATAGTGGTACCTGTCTGAGAATAGTTCATGCTACTGGCCAAAAAAAATGTAAACAAGAAACATAATAAATGTGGGACCATGTCTCTGAATGAGAAACAACCATGAGAGCATTTATTTTCCCTTATCAGGAAATGATTATGAGAAAATGTCAGCAGGCATATTCACTGTTTCTGATTAACACTGCATTATTTGAATCCTACCAAAGCCACTACGTCGACCAGAATATTGCTGTGATAAAACATGGGGTATCTATCTATCTAGCTCGTTTCCCGAGAGGCAGGCAACAACACTGTCTCTCAAGCTGGAAAAAAAAAATCTGCTTTCCTCTTTCTGGCACATATGTTGGGAACAAGCTGACCTCTCTTACTCTTAGATTTCTGTGACCTCTGAAGATAAATGTGGTTACAATAACCCTGAATTTTACTATTTACGGGCATTGCTAGAGATTAAGGTATTTTAAAAATAACTATAAAAACCAGAAACAGCTCTCCCACTGAACATCTAGAATGCATTCTTTAAATATTTTGAGCAGCTTTTTCTATAATGCTGCAAAATCTTTGACACTGTTTCCAAATAAACATAGTTGTATCACCAGTCTGGTGCGTAGCATAAGTTGTGATTTTTTTTTTTTTAAGAGCAAAACGTACTTGTATAACTGAAGGCAAATTAAAAGGAAACCTTGCTAAATTATGTGCCATTTTTATTGGTTTAGTCTTTTTAACCTTTATAATCTCATATGATAATGGTGTGCATGAAAGCATGCTGATCATATTGAAAAGAAAAAGGCAATGAATATGTAGTCACTAAAGGGACCTTTTCCTTAACATGACTCTGTCTCCATATTCAGCAAATTTATAAAGTATCTTGAATGAATTAATTTTCTTCATGTCCTGGGTTTCTTGCCGTACACACCCAGTGATCAGTCTTTTCTTTCCACCATCAATCCTTATATTCTCCTGTTTGGTAAACAAGGCTATACAGCATTTCTGAATCACAACTTCATAGTGATTCACTCATGTTTTCCTCAATTTCTTGTAAAGGACCAACAAATTATATAGTGCAGTTCATTTAGATGTGTTCATGATTCTGCCTAATTACTTACCCATTTTTACTTTTCTACTGCTATTTCTTTTTGCCTGCTATTATTCTTAAATATAATTACATATTTATATCTTAACTCTTTGACTGTAAATCAGTTTCTCTGACCAATCCTCTACACTGCTCATTTAATTTCCTCAGCAATTTTCTGTTTTCAGTGTGCATTTTTGATTTTCCTTTCAGAATTTTTCTGTGCTCTCTTCTTAAACCATATCAACTACTTCATATTCTTGTCACTTTTCAGTGGGATTAGAAATGCTAATGCAGCACAATAGTCTTTGGAGCACCAGCTGTTTGCTCTTCCTAGCATGTCTGCTGAACCAAATATATTAAGAACCAAGAATTGGAGGGTTTTGTGATTGAGAAGACAGGTGGGATTTTTTTTTAATACCTGTAGAATGTAGTAGCTAGGAAAGGCTTATTGCTCTATAAGGTCTCATTTGCACAGTTAAAAAAAAAAAGAGGTGGAGGCCCAACTAACTTGTCTATAGCTCTGACAATATCACTCTTCATCGTAAATCACTGACTGATGTTCTGTTGAAAGGTTCAAGCATCATAAGCAGTGTGATTTCCCACTAGACATGGGGTCTAATGTCCTGCAACACTTGCATAGTTTGTGAAGTGAGTACTTTAAAGGAAAATCCCACCACAGTTGGTGATCCTTTCAGGAGAACCTAGACTGTGTTTCAAGGTTATGATTGATTTATCATGCTAGACACAACCCTCAGCAAGCTTAGTAGTTTTCCTGACTTTGATGTTCAAGCAGATTGATTTCAATAGAACTGTTTCTGATCCTGGCTGCAACCCTTATGTGCAGATATGAGCATTGGAGTCTGCATTGTTCAGAGAGGTACTGGAGGAGAAATCCAGTAGGCACGCACAGAAAAGACCAAATTTGAACCTAAGAACCAGAGAGCTTGGCTGCTGTGTACATACTGCTGACACAACAAAATGGTCTGTATCACAGCCCAAGTAGTTCTTCCATTAAGTTAGAACAGACCTGATTTAAAGTTATTTTCTCCTGATCCTCCTCTCGCCACTGTCATGAGGCTGTATCCTATGTATAGTTTGGAATTTAATCCAATGTTTCAGGAGGAATTTCCTATGACTTTAGGGTTTTTGTAAATGCTTAATACAAAGTGCAAGCCATGTGGACAGAACCTGGAGGTAATTTTGGTAAGAGCACCTGCAAACTGAAACTGACAGGTTTTATATATGAACCTCTTTCATTATCTCCCACCATAGCCTTTTCTGTCATCTAATGAATCTTACTGTCAAGAAGAGTTTTATAGTATTCAAAACAGATTTTCCCTTTCTTAATTTCATCCCATTACTCCTAGTCAAACACTGTGAACAGCACTAAATTATCCTTTTCAGTCCCAAGGGCACAATTCATTTATGGTTATCAGGTCCAACTGTGGCTGTTACTTAACTGGAGTGGAGAAATACATATGCTTTTCTTTAATCTTTTCTGGTGAATCAGTCTCTGCACACCATTGATTGCCTTGCTAAACTGCCTTCAACTAATTAGTTTTACTTTTTTTTCCTCTGAATTCTCCCCAGCTGAATGGAGTATTCCAAATGTGGTTCTACCTGAGATGCTCAGAGAAGGGCTAATACTGCTCTACTTGCCTTTTATTTATACATACACAAGTCATACTTTGCTGTCTTTCAAACCTGTATGAACTTGCTGGGCACCGTAAGCTCCAGGCTCTTTTACTGTATTCTTTTTTCAAACTTCATTCTTTCAAGATCCTTCAACTGTTTTATTTTAATTACCCATTTCCCCAGATTATTCTCATTGTGTTTCCTTTCTGCATTTCTTACTGCTCTACATTTCCTGCTATTAGCAAATCTTTCCAATTAAGGAGCATCTGTGACTTTTATTAGCCTGCTGTTTACTTCTAAATGATTGATGATAATACTAAAAGCATCAGTTGTTGCAGCAAACCAGTAACACTCTGTTTTATCCCATCTTAAGCTTAATATAGAAAGTGTGTTTCCCCTGACTCCCTCTGTCATTTATGAGTAAGACAGAAACTTCCAGAGTGTGATTCAAACTTCGAAGTGGGCTTAGTTACTCCCTAAATTAATCTCATTTTAGGTGGGATGAGGTTATTATCTCATTTGGATTAAAGATGCCTTCTACTATCTTTATACTTCCAAGCTTTATTCTGTGTACACTGAGATCAGTTTAAATTTAACAAAAAAGAGATTACTCATAAATCCAAAAATGTCTGGAAAATTCCACCATTAGAAGAGCATTCTTATTTTTTTTAAAACTATGAGAACCTGAGTGAACTTGTTAAATACATCGGAAATAGCCCAGTCTCATTCTGGATTTGTATTTAAGAACATCTGGATTGCTTAGTTTCAACTACTGGAGAGTCATGTAAAAAAGCAGGAAGAGCTTTCTAACTGAGCTGTCTTCTTTGGCAGATTTAAAGACTACAGAGATCCACCTTGGTCCCAAAACCCATATGAGTTTTCTAAACAATACTGGGCAGTCTTATCTGCTCGCTTGGCTTTTGTTATTCTATTTCAGGTAAGTCTTTTGAGGTCTTGCAATTTCAGTTACAGAAATGTCATAATAAATGAACTAAAATGAGGAATTTCAAAGCTGTCAGAGGAATTCATGTCCAATTGAACTTTTCTGTTTGCAAATACTCAGCTTGATGAATCTGTACCCAGTCTGCTGGATCTTCTGCAGTGTCAGTGGGCTGCAATACAAATTTGCCTTCTGGAGCACTGTGATACACTTCCTAAACACAGGTGTTTTTTTTTCCTTCATGAAATGAAAGATCCATAGCCTGCCTTAACTTCTAGTACCAGTACTGATCCACAAAATATCCCAGACTCTTGAATATTTCAGTTAAGTGGACTCTGTGGGCATTTATACCCTGAGAGGTGTCACCCATAAGAGACATTAGTGCTATGTAGGCTTGTGAGACTGCTCTTTATCTAAAGCAAAAAATAAAGAGTAACAAGTAATAAATACACCAGTATCTTTCACTTTCTACTTTCTACAACCGTTTCACCCTGAATAGAGAATTCTTTGATAAGGGCTTTTTTCTGAATGAGAGGAACCTTCTACACTCCTACATGATCTTGGTTACCTACACAGTTAAAATGGGGCCATGTTTAATATCAAAATATGCTTATCTTTTTTCATCACTTCCTGTATATTCCTAAGAGCATCTTAAGGCTCTGCCTAGTTTATATTGCCGTCCTCCACTTCTTCTTTCTGTCTTCAGCTACTTTCCACTAATATTTGCAATTTTTTTTAAGACAACTGGATATGCTGATCTTCAAAGAGCATTCTGGTGGTTCTACCAGAATATATTCCCTGATTAATGAGCTTTGTTGTCTTGGGCAGAAATGGAGGATTTGTAGTAGTAGCCTTGACAGAAAGAGTTCTCACACATTTTGAATTGTTACACACATTGATTTTCAGAATAGACTCTTCATAATGCAATCCCAGATGCATAATTTACCTATAGATTTCATAAATATGCAGAACTCTGCCCATCATTCTTCCTGCTTCTGTGTTGTATGCCCATCACCTCTAGTGCCCATGACATTTGAACATGTACTCTGACTTGCACACTGCAATAGTGTTCACAAATCCTACTGCCAGCAGGCAGAAGTGTGTTTAATTCAGTCACCATGCTGAGGGAGGGTTAAGCTCAAGCATAAACGGTTTCCTGAAACAAGGCCATACTCAGCTGTTTAATACTAAGCATCTTCAGCAAAATATATTTGATACGTATCTTCTTGTTCAATAGCAAAGGTTTGGTTTTGTGCTAGTCTATTTCGGATTCTTCCATTCTTGTTACCTTCTCTTGTTCTGTTTGCAGAATTTGGTGATGTTCCTCAGTGTTCTGGTTGACTGGATGATTCCTGACATCCCCAAGGATATCAGTGAACAAATTAAAAAAGAGAAAAGTGTCCTCGTTGAATTTTTCCTGAAGGAAGAGCATGAAAAGCTGAAGCTGATTGAAAGCTTTATCACACGTGACAAGCACAGACCCCAAAGTGGGACCAAAGGCCAAAGGATCCGAGCTGCCAGTTTCTGCCAGTTTAGTCAAAGTCAGAAAGGCAGCCTTGCCTCCTTTAGCTCACAACACACAGAAGTGTGACTCCCTTGGGAAAGATAGTTTATTATACTAGAGTCCACAATAGCTACTTATTGAGTGAAGTGATTCTGAAACTGGAGTAAGGACAGTCAAGGAACAGACTGGGAGCAAAAGCAGAGGGTCTTTTGCTTCCTTAGGATCTCAATATGCAAGTTGCTTCATAATATTTGATATCTGTCTGGGATGCAGCCTCTCAGAATTTGTCACTGTGGCTGTGACTGGTGCTCATAGCGATACATGTGAATTGGATAGGCACATAGATATTCTCTTCACTCCTGCAGTCTAAAAGTGGTAGGTCCAGCCAAGGCCCATATTCCTGCAGACACCCTGTGGGAAATAAAGAAGAGAAGAGAAACTACTGCCCCAGCATCCATCTTCTGTCAGATCTGATTGACATTAACAAAGCATGCCAGAAGCATGATCTCATGGCTTATAGTTACAGTCCTGTATTTTATAAACACGTGAGATTTCAAGGAGCGTATGCCTTTCTGGTGTATAGTGCTAGTTAGTGCTCTTGCTGTAGTGAGGACTAGGATGTTAAGGGCACAGAACTGTGGGCACAAATTAAAAATCACTGAGGATTTTCATCTACGTATATATTGTCTTTTACTTGGCCAGGAGCCTGAATGTATGTACTACATGTATGTAACATGTATGTAATGTATGTAACAAGCGCTATTACTTAAGCAGAAAGGCCACAAAATGTACATCAGAATGAAATAAAGACAATAGAACTAGCAAAGCTTATTATTTTTCATTGTCCTGAACAATAGAAAAAAAAATGTGCGTTTGATTCTCCTCTCACTTAGACAGAAATTCTGACAATGTCAAGAATAATCATTCTACTAAACCAATATTAGTGTGAAACTGGTAAGTGATAATGGAATTAGGTGCTGTAAATCATGTGACAGCATCTTCATGTACATTGCATGTAAAATAACAAAAGTGCTGTTGGACATTAACTGCTAAATATTTTGCAGAACTATATTTCATCAAAAAAGATTCAGTCATTGCACTTTCATCTGTATGTATCTTATGAATAATTTTATTCAGTTACAAATGCAATAAAAGTTTCTTTAAAAATCTGTTGCGTTTACTGGAGATTCTGAGTCTAATACAGTTTGAAACTGAGAGTTCAAGTAAAGAATGTCTTTTTTATTAGTTTTTAACAATGCTTTCAAAATAATCAAAAACATATACCCGGGCTTTAGTTGTAACTGTTTTACGTGATATGATTTTTCTTTAAGATCATTATGTTATTTTACATAATATGGTAATTTAAAGAGAGGTATGAATGTAATTTGTCTTTTTTATTTAATCTTAAATTAAGGAAAATTTATATGGAAGAACTGTTTCAGGATGGGTTGAAGTGAATAATTGCTTTTTAGAGCTTCATTTCTAAATTTTCATTTAGGTTTATTTATTCCTTTTATATAACAGATGAATTTTGATATGACAAATTGGCTTTACTGAAAATTCTGTTTACCTTTGCTGAAATGGATGTCTGCCTTCTCCAAATATTTCATTTTTTTCCCAGTCAAATCTTATGATGTGATGCATTTTACATGAAATTCTGAGACAGTTCTGATCCCCCTCTGAAAATGCATTTTTTTGATGAATAACAATATACTGGGGAGATTGACCAGCTATTTGTTCAATTTTGTACACTCAAGACTACAAATATATTTTTAAATGTACAAAAATACAAATTATTGCCATGTTTTTCCTTTCCCAATATGCTCTTTGAAACTTTTGTAACGTGGTTAACAACAAGAGCTAACAAGTTAACAACATAGAGTTTTGATTATAAACTATTGGCTATGTTTATATTTATCACTTTTAATTGAGTTTGGCAACTTTTTTTGAGTTTGGATTTTTTAATTGAGTTTGGATTTTTTTTCCACAGTTTTCCTCTTAAATACAATTTAAGACTTTTTTGTAGTAAAAAATCACTACTTTGCTTTCCCCACTCAAGGGTTAACTTTTGAAGCAAGTCTGTTTCTCTCTTCTATAATGAATTACTTCATTTTATTTTCAAAAGAACAGCAACCCCTGTCAGGGATTCCAAAGCCTGGAAGGCAATTTGTATTAATGAAAACTGTTCCCTCATTTACACTAGATGGTGTTCTGATGTGGGATTTTTTTGTTTGGAGCTGTCCTTGTGATTTTAATCTACATTTGGTTGAAATACAATTACTTTTCTTCATAGTAAAATTACTATGATGGGCAGAAGCGTTGCTACTCCAAAAAGCAGAAATATCAAACCTGTCAGGCTTGGATTACCACAAGGCTCACATTATTTTACCAGATATGTGAGTGTGTATACACATATAGGTTTAGGAAGAGCTTTACAGGTTGTGCAGCAGTACCCTCTCTTCCAGTTAATTGCTTGATTAAGCATATTATGATGATTTGTACCTCTCGGACATTTTACAAATAGTCACTGGATTAGTGAGTTCTTAGACTGTACCTAGAGCTGTGTGAGCAAACTGTGTGAGCAAGAGAAAATCCACATCCTACAATAAATAGTGTCTACTTGTTTAAAAAAATTGCCTTAAAAAGGTTTTTTGTTGTTGTCATTGTTTCCTGAGTTCAACAATTGAATAATGATTTTTATTATGACCTCACTTTTCACACAACTTACTGAAATATATTCTTTTGAGCTTGCAATTTGGAACCCAAAATTTGCTAAAGACAAATTGGAACACACACAAGATATCTGGTATTCAGTTAGTCTAAGCACAAACACAGGCTGATGCTTTCCAAGGACCTCTGGTGAATGTAGAATCTTAAATTTCCAAAGCATATAATATTATTTAATAGATGACCAGTTTGGGGGGAACAGAGGAGACAGACTATGGTCTTGAAACCCAAGTTTGATTGGAACACCAATGTAGCACCCAGAATGACAGACTATTTTTCACTAGGGTTTGCTGTTCAAAATATGGAGTAGGGTTTTGTGGGGTGCCTGTTGTCCTGTTGCATTGTCCTGACTTTATTTACATTACAAACTAACAAGGGGACAGAGAAGCTTTGTAAAGAGCCATGGTGACAAAAGGCTAGTGTGCAAATAAGTCCATGGCAGAAAATACAAACCTGCTTAGCATGTGGATCCCATATGCATTCTAAGTCCTATCTAGTCCTAACATCTATGAGCTAGAGTCACTGTTTTTAGTTTAGGCTCTTCCTCCATAGTGCTAAGAGGACAGCCATTTTTATAACTAGAAAGTTATCTATGTGCTAAAATGGTATTTCCTTTCTAGACTTCCTAGCAACAGGAACTAGAGAAGCAGACAGAAGTACACTAATGCTCTGAAAGTCTTCCTGAGGTTTATGTCACTCACAAGGCTGGGAAAGAGACTCAGCAGCAATCACAGCTGGCATCCTAATTGGATCTACCATGAGATCGCAGACAGCTCAGTTATCTTTATCTGTGATATGGTCTCTATTTTTCTCTTAAACTTGAGAGTTTCATTCATTGAAAATTGCACAGGTTTGGTGCTTAACTTAGGTGCAGTCCCTGAGGACTGTAGACACTGTTCTTTTTCTATGGTAATCTCTGACTTCTCCAGACACCACTTCCCATCAGCTCCTGTAATTGTAGATCACTGCTTGGGCCTTCATTCATTTGCAGTTTCTAACTTATCTCTTTCTCACAAAGTGAGACATTATCATCTGATCCGTTTTTATCAGCAAATACTTGTAAGTCTACCCATGAAGTGTCCCCTTACTGTAACTCCTGCTTCAGAAGAAGAGAATGACCATTTCTCTGAAGAGATGCACAAGGAAAGGTCTCTCCAGGGAAGAAGAAAGCAGAGAGGCAAGCAGAAACACAAAACAGTAATAAATCCTGTGAGATACTGTGATTTGTTGCTCTAGGAATTGAAAAGAGCTAAAATCTCTTCAAAAGAGAGGAAAAAAATAAACAGAAAAGAAAAAAAAATGAATTAAAATTTAAGATGTTGGGATAATGGTATCAGAGTTCTACAGTACATAGTGTCTCGGTGAGTACAGTTTTGCTCAGATGTTCCTGAACATTCAGTTCAGAATTGCATGGTGCTTCTAAATGATCTGACTCTAAAGTAAATAAATCTTCAGTTGAAACAAAAGAAAAACATAGCTTCCTTTCTGATCCTTTCTGAGGATCACTCTGAGCTAAGATCATACAGAGTATCTGCAATTTAAGCTTCATGTTTAGTGGTATCAGTAGGAATGTACATAATTGCTTCTCTAACCAGAACAATGAGAACAAGAAGCCACAAAACAGAGGAATGAAGTGAGG
This sequence comes from Crypturellus tataupa, assembly GCA_034781795.1. NCBI lineage: Eukaryota > Metazoa > Chordata > Aves > Tinamiformes > Tinamidae > Crypturellus > Crypturellus tataupa. The sequence goes on from JAWLRI010000879.1 coordinate 1,716,902, forward strand.
CTTATGTACAGCCTTATCACAGACAAAACTGGAACTGACCTTGTAATCACTAGGCAATGTAGTGGGGTGTCTGGCACCTGGTCTATAGAAGCTTATGGCTATCTAAAAGAGGACATTGCTCCTTTTACCACTTCTTTTTTTGGCTGTTGCTGCAGGATAGTTTAAAGCAGGCTTCAGAAATTATTCAGGAAAATAAATTATCAGAGATTGAAGGGGCTTTTGCACCTAGTTCCTGAATCATTCTAGGAACTGGGCCTGTTCAGCCTGAAGAAGAGAAGGCTAAGAGGGGACCTGATCAGTGTCTGTAAATACCTCAAGGGAGGCAGTGATGAGGATGGGACTGGCCTCTTTTCACTGGTGACCAGCGATAGGACTAGAGGAAACGGCCACAAGCTGAAGCACCAAAAGTTCCCCAGGAACAAGTGACAGAGCCCTGGAACAGGCTGCCCAGAGAGGTTGTGAAGTCTCCTTCTCTGGAGATCTTCAAAACCCTCTTGGACGCAGTCTTGTGTCACATGCTCTGACTGTTCATGCGCGTTCAGGGAGGTTGGACCAGATGATCTCTAAAGGTCCCTTCCAACCTTAAGGATTCTGTGATTCTGTGATTTAGTCACCATTTGATTAGAGAAGCTACTCAGCCACGCTTTCACCATGGTATTCTGTGTTTTTAAAGAGGATTTTCAAGAAGTGAAATAAACAGCAAGATTGTTAGCCCTTTCTGTCATGCATTCTTTATGGAGATTTTTTTAATCATCATCATTAACAGAGGTACAGATGCCTTTTTGTGACAGGTATTATCATCTTTTCAGCTTTCAGAGTTCTCGGTATGTAGAAAATGCTGCTATCTAGACCTCTTAAGCAATTTTACCTTACATGACACTCAGAACTAACAAAACGTAGTAGAGGAAAAAAAGAGTAGCCCATGTGGAAGTATACCTGTTAAATTACTGCTTGGAAATATCCAGCTCAATATGTGCAATATTTACCATTGTTAGCAATAAACTCTTCTGATGATAATGATATAACGTGTATTGCTTTTATGCAGTCTCATCCTCAGTCGATCAGGTACAGATGGTCTTGTTACTCCTGATCTGGTCCGATAGTCTTTCTAGAAAATACAAACCAGTTTTGTTTGCGGTCTATTCCTAAAGGAGGTTCATCTAATAGCATTTAAAACATCTCATCTGAAAGGTTTTCAGATATGCCAGTTGGAAGGCAAAAATAGAGAAAAGTAGCATGTCTGATGTGCGAACCTTGACCACCGTTATTGCATTTAGAGGTATGGACACAGGAGAAGGACATATTCTTGAACCCTCAATTCTTATCAAGTAATGGACACTGATACATTGTTCATGTGAAAGACCCTCAGACAATGGAGATGGAGGTATATTCTTAACAAAATATTGAGCGTGCCTTTTGTACTACTGAAGGTTTTGCTTTAGTTATTTCTGAACATGTTTCAACCATTCCTAAATCCCTTGGTACTACTGGAGTTCTGAATATTCCCTGTGATTCCCATCCTTAAGTGACCATCTTCAAAAATACTAAGTAATTAATTATTAATTGATTAGTACGTTATTAACGACTGCACTAATTAAAAGTCTGCTTTACTGCTTTTCTCACATTACCAGATTAATTAGATTCTTTAACCACTCCTGAGACAACCTGGTAATGCATTTTATTCATATATAATGACCTAATAACAACTTTTTATTTATGAGGTTTTTTGGTGTGCATGTCAGCCCAGTCCTGCAACTTCACTTTTTCTTTAAGCAAGTGGTTAACAATGGCTCTTGTGCTCACATGTACAGAATTTTCTAAGCTATTTTCACTGATATGCTAGTTCTAGAGATAAAATATTAAAGAGCGAAGACATTACTGTCCTGGAATTATATTATGTCTATCTATAACGTGGCCACAGAGAGAAGATCTCCTAGTTTGCTACAGTTCACAGACTTCAGTACACCTTTGATCAAGGACTAAACTGCTAGGTATTACTAGGCGTACAACTCCTCTGAGTACAAATTTTAACCAAAGTTTGGCACAAAAAAAAAAAAAAAAAAAAAAAAAAAAAAAAAAAAAAGCAAAAACCTGCACCCAAACAAAAATCTTCTACTGCTATGGTCCTCAGTCAGTTCTGCTATAGAAATGCTACAGAGATGTGGAGAGTGAGCAGACTGGGTTTTGACTGTGCATTTTTCTGAGATATGGGGAGAAAAATTGCTAATGTTACTGTTTGGAGATTTTATTACATAAAAATGTTTCGGTCCACTTTGTATAAATTTCTATGTTTCCATTGACTGAACGACTAATTCTAAAGACAGATGAGTCATTAGAAAGATACCAATCCTTCACAGGTTTTAACAACTTGAAATTCATACAAAGGGAAACAAGCTGCTCTCTTATTAAAAGGAAATCGGAAGAGGAAATCACAGCCTTATCTGTGTCTGGCAGAGGTAAAGTCTGTTCCTTGAAGGACTCCTGACTACTCTCCTAAATTTTACACACAAAGGGCAGTAGAAATTTAGGGCAAAAAATATAGAGATTTAATTACAGAGATACAGAAAGAATTGTAGCATTTTCTACCCAAGGTTTCATCAGAAAACAAGACCTATCCTATCAAGTTCATACTTTGACAGTATTATTTTTTCAAAAATGTTTCCAGTAGAATTCTCCAGTTTCAGGTCCCTTTAAAGAAGGGAAAGACAAAAGTGTCAATTAAGTTTATCCAGAGAGGTCTGCTGCTTGCCAGGGGTCCGAATAAGGGATGTTACAGAGAGGCTCCCAAGGCTTGTCCACAAGTCTGACTATTATCCCCTGATACTATTTCATGT
>JAWLRI010000879.1:1722002-1766481 GCA_034781795.1 Crypturellus tataupa
AAAATTCCCCTCTCCCTCCCCCCCCCCCCCCCCCCTTTTTTTTTAGCAGAGAGAAAAGACCCTGGTAAGAAAGCAAAAGACTCCCTCTGCCTCCTCTGAAACAACTCAGGGGTGCCTCCAGCATGTGCTCCACTCACAAAGGTGGGTGTCCAACACATCTTCCATGAGCACAAAAGAGATCTGAGAGATCTGCTCTTCCTTCCTACTATTTTGCTGGAGTGCATACCAAAAAGGCAATCCAAAGAATGCAGAAAGCTGATACATAAATTAACCACATGTCTTTCTGCCCATCTCTTTCCTTCAGTAGAACACAGTGGAGTGACAAAGAGCAAGAGTATTGGTTAGGAAGGGAGTCAGAACTGTGCTCACATAGGTTGTCTTCAGCAGTTTGGAGCTCTTGAGGCTGCTACTGAAAGGAAAAACCTTTTCTGTACCTCTCAGCCAGGGCAGGAAAGGCAAATCAGTGAGCATTTGACTTGTGTAAAGGACAGACAGATAGATATCTGACACTTAAACATTGATTAGTCTATATCTGTAGAAGTGTGAACACTGTATGTCATGCACATTTTGCATTCCAGTTTGTTGGTCAGTCGTCTGGGCACTATTATCTTATGATTATATGACTCCTGCCAACAAAACACTAGTGGCACAGCTTCAAGAGGCACAAAGGGAAAGCTACACAAAGAAGATTCTGCTCAGAATAAATCTGCAAATAATTTTAAACGAAGTAGGATTATAACTCGAAGCAGGAAAAAAATATGAAGTGAATATTTTGTGATAGGAAAGGGTAGGATTTGTTAAATAACTAATTACCTATGAATTACTCACCAGGTCTAATTAAGAGATACCAAGGGAAAAAGGAATCAGAAGTGCACGTTTAAAAGAATTTCCAGCTAAAATATAAGATAAAAGTAGTATTTGAGAAATTCTAAATAAACAGCATGTGTGGATGTTTCTTGGGATGAGTCAAGGAAAATATTTTCCTTTGGTTTGGCCCAACAAAATACAACAGATGAGATCAGTCTGGTTGCTCTTTTGATTGAATTAGACAGTTAGTAGCTAAAAGGAGATACAGTTGATGCTAATGCCTGAATGTCATATACCCAAGGTAACACCTTGGGAAACCTTACACTTGGGGCCTGCCTTATCTTATAATCATATTTTTTCTTCTTGATGGGGCAACTCCTTTGATTCCAAAGGGTTAACAACTAATTTCCCTTGTTTGGAACAAAAAAAGGCTCTTTGATGCTACACATGAATTTTAGACTCTTTAACTCTTCTAACAAAGCTGTGTTCACTGGAGAACTTTTCTCTTCCTTTTAGACATGCAATTATCATCTTTCATCTGATCCCAAGAAAATCTATCAGTCACAGTCTTACTCCTCAGACCTCTTTTTTTTTTCAAAAATGTCTTTTAACTCGAAAACATTTTCAAAACTCTTAACTTCATAGAGTTAAAACTTTTCAAAACCTTGGCTCTGTTGAAGAAAAAGTATTTTGAATAAATACTGCATTTTAAGACAATTTGTCTTAATGTGAATATTGAAATGTATTAACGATAATCATATGACTATTGCATAAACCTTTAACTACACCAACTGCATAATTTCTCATTCTCTATTTAAAAATGAGCGGAAACAGGCTTTCTGTTGGTTATTGAAATCAAGCATCCAGCTATAACAGTCTGTATTTTAACAATCTGTGTTTACAGATAGAAAGAGTTGGTTCTCAAGACTGAAGCCTAAATAATAAATTAAAATTCCTAGAAGTGCAGGAACACAAATATCCCTTTAGTCCAGCCATGGGCTGTGACAAAAACAAAACTATTCTGTACTACTAATATGAAGAAAGCACAAAAGGACACACAAAGAGCTTGCTCTTCTTTTCATATACAGGTTTCTGATGTTGGTGCATCGAACAGTTGGAGAATATTTGCTTCATCCACAGGCCCATCCAAATGGGCCTGACAGTGGAGTTACGTGGGGATAGCACTGTTCCAGGTCTATTGCCTGAGAAAGCTTAACTTAATACATACGAGAAGGAAGGCCAATATTTGATTTTTAACATTGGCTCTCTGTAAGCTTAGCAGTGTTGTCCTTAGACTCAGAACCCAGAGGTTTTGAGAAGTTCTTATTTCTCCTTTCTCCTTGCCCCTCTTAACATATTCCTACAATGCTTTACTCTATTTCTTGAACTACCTTTTGTATACAGATATACTAAGTATACATTCATATTCTTCAGTATTCTAGACAGAAGGTACTGTATAGATCATCTCTTAAGTGGGAGGCATTTGAAAGAAAGCTACTGTTCTAAATGATTTTATGAAAATTTAAACCACATAAGTATCTTGTCCTTTATTCCAAATCCTTTAGTTGGATTTGTTTTTTTCCCCCTCCATTTCTCTCTTATCTTCAAAAATAAATATAAATTATAGGAGGGAATTGTAAAATGTTAAATTGTCTCCTTTTCTATGTTCAGAGTTTCCCTGACTAAAGTCCTATGAATTGCACAAATAATGATTCACAAATATTACTGAGCATTACTTTGAAGGAGTGAAACACTACTTAGCCCTTCAGCTGGCTTAGGATCTGCTTTCAAAGTCTGCATAACTTGCTGCAAAATTTTCAACCTTTCTTCATATGCCTCAGGTGATATCACTCTAATCTGCACTCATCTCCATGTGCCAAAAACTCAGGGCCTTTAATCATAGCTAAATGCATGGCAAATGCTTACATTGCATAGTAACTAGCCATGGACAAATGCCTGATTGTGGCATGTGTAGAAGGAATGGACAGGTTATTTACTGTATATCACTGTCATCATAAGCTTTAAAACCTTTTAATGCTCTGTTTGCATTTTTTATCCCTGTCCTCTATTATGAATGTTTCTCCTCGAATTTTAAATAAATGGTCAATAGAAACACATTAAGCTTTGATACTGATGATACTCTTTTCTGCACCTGCAAAATACTCTAGGAGCATTATTTACAGCTGTATGTGATCCTACTGAAGTTAAATGCTAGAAGACTGTGTTTCTGGCTGCTGGGAGATGTCAGGTAGCTCACCTTCCTCCTGTTCCTTTTCAAAAGAGTCTCTGTTTTGGCCACATGTTCTTCCCATAGAATTATGGTAGAGTTAAATCTCCAGCTATGAGTGGACCAACTCTGTCACACTACTGATGTTTAATGCTGGTTTCATCTCTTCATCTTTAATATACTGCCATCTGTTGTTTCTAGATTGTTCAGCCTTCTGTTCATGCAAAACTTTGTTCCAGGCCATATGGAAAAAATATCTATTGTCAGTTAACCGTAATATTTTCTTAAAATACACATGAGCATTGTGCAAAAAGAAGCATCATATTAGTGAAGTGGATGATAATTTCTTATAAGTTATATTTTCAAGATTTTAACTGTGTGATCATGCAGTGCGTTCAGAGACCACAAAAGCTGGCCTGTTTGGTAATATTAAAGCATGTTTTAAATATTTGAATGTTGTTATTGATATATAGGTTTCATCGATACTAACATACTAATCTAGTCATTTCCATGTGTTTTTTTTCTAACTAGCTCATTTTCAACTTTTTTTCTTCTTTTTGTGATCTTAAAATCTGCATGTCTTGCTACAGCTTATATGTGACTTCTTTTAGAAAGTTTAAATTCCAGTTCCAACATGCATGGTTAAGTCTTGAGATGCTATATTAAATTTGTGATATTAAGAATATGTTAAAGTGTTCTATCTTGCAAAAGAAAGAATGGAGGATAACATGACCTATGTCTACAAGTGCAATTAATACAAAAAACTTAAACAGATTAGTAGAGATAAAAAGCAGGTTCTGAGACACATGTGTGCATATTACACATACTTCAAGATGTTTTTTCAAAAAAGTTCTTGTCTGATTCTGTGGGTTGAATGCCTATAAGTAACTGGAGGTTAGGTATACTTTAGGTATAGTTCTGGATGCATCTCCCAGTTCAGTTTCACCTTAAAGGAATCCTGTTCATGTACTCTTAGGTCACTCTGTGATGTGAACCAAAGAACACTAAATAGGAACAATGGAGACTTTCACTTCAAAAGTAATCTGGTCTAAATTATCAATGTAGACATCCTTAGGGTGTGACACAGAGCTAAAATGAAAAGGGTAAAATAGCCAATAGTGGTATTTATCTATGAGCAGTTTTCAGTGAGATCAGTTCCTCCTTCTCCTTTCTGAGTAAAAATAATTTTCAGTACTAAATGCATTTCTTTGGAAATAGAAGAAAAAAAATGTTATCCTTTTTCAATGGGCTATGCATTTAGTTTCCCAGTTCAAGGCATCAAAGGACTTTTAAAATTGAGAAGTTAAGTTTCCATTCAAAGCTGTTCCCCTTTGATAGAGTATCAAGGCCTGTTCTTCCATCCTTCAAACAATTGCAAGCTCCTTTCTCCTCCTGCATTACAGCCTTGTCCTCCCAGCCACCCACAACCACCATTCTACTGCAGATATATGCAGATTATGAGCTGTATAAAGTGACCTAAGTGGAAACTAAGGAGGAAAACAGATGCTAAGTGACTAGAGTATGTGACAGTCACTGGTGAAATAAACACAGAACTAAATAGATAAATAAGTGTATAAAAATGGGGATCAGATGTATTAGGACCAGAAAAACACCCAGCTAGAATATGCCTTTAGTTGTCCACTTGCCTAAAAGAATAACACCTTTGGTTCTTAGTTAACTAAGGTGTTTCATAGTAGTAGGAAAGAAAACTACTTTTACAAAGTTTGAGGCAAATTATTAAAAAGACTCAATATGGAGTCTTTCTACAGAACCAGATGGATCTTTTAAGTTGTTCTTAGGTTTCCCACCTATTAGAGAGCACTGCAGGCAACCAGTAGGAAGAAAGGGAAAAGAAAGGGCAGTACAAGAATTCTGGGAAGAGCTGTAGACTATCCCCAATATTGCTGACATGGAGGAATTCACATTTCCTTTTTCCTCTACCTGTTCTGCCTATGCAGAAAATTTTGAGGACAAAGACTACTTCTAATCACCATGGTGACTGAGTAGATCCCTATATAAAGTTGATAATAAGCCTGGAAAATCAGAATATATATGCTTTAATTATAGCCAGTTTCTATTCTGTAATAAAATGTGTTAAACTCTTTAGCCAAGACAAAAATCTAGCTGCAAATTAAGTGTGCAGATATTATATTTAATTAATCAGAAAATTAGAAGGTATTAATTGAATACTCATTCCTTTGTGATAGTTCATTAAATGCATCTTTTCAGATCTATTTTTTGTCAATTACTTGTAGAGCTTCATCCTGTTACCATCTACTTGAGAGTGATTAACTGCATATCCAGTGAACTTCTACAAAGGAGACTTGATAAGTGCTGCACAAAATGTGCTACCTTAGATATAAGGCCTACCTTTTTTATTTTATTTATTTTAAAAATGCTCAAATTGGCACTCCTATATGGTAGGTAACTAGAATGACCTTACATTTGGGATTTCCCAACATACTTATCCCTCTATGCCCTTCTATAAAGCTTGTCTCTACCAAACATTGTACTTTCTATATGCATACTTCTGCTATTATGAACTCATTCAGCCTATTCCAAAACTACTTACACTTTAGTAGTAGTCTTTAGTCTTTAGTATTTATATCTTAGTGTTAGGGAAGTGGAAATTCCTGAGTGAGTGGAGTTGACATATCCATTCTTCAGGATGCTTTCTTTCTTTTTTCCCTGCTTGAAGTGATCTTGGCCAAAGAGCACATTCTGATCACAGCCAAAGCAGAGTCCCTACTATGAGTTTACAGGCAAGAAGCAATAGGAAATAACAACAGCAGAAAAGGAGGGTTGCATAGGAATCTGTAGGTAAAATTACCCAGCAAACTGCCAGTGCTAATTATCTAAGCCAAATCCAAATGAAATCACTTAGTGGGATCAAGAGACCATGTCAGCTTAGTGCTCTAATATAATGTTTATTAATGAACAGTGGTGCAAATCAGACAGCTCATTAGAGAATAAGAGGCAGGGACGCACATCTTAGGGAAAAAATCCTCTCATATTACTCCATGTTTTGGATTAGCAGCACAAAAATTTGCTTCTTATAATATTTTCCCTAGCTACAGAGATTAGAAGGAAATTAAGATATAACAGGATCAGTCTATTATCTGTCCTCACTATTTTTCTTACATTCAGTCATATGAAATATAAGATATTGTGGAAGGAGTGTTTTCTTATTTTTGTATGGACTTTTCTTCTACAGGAAATAATTTATCTCCAAAATAATTGCATAACATCTCCAAAATGATTATACTGCCCCAAATTAGATACTGTCCTGAACTGGTGCATCTAATGACAAACAAATTCTCTCAATGTCCCTAATATGCCAGAGAATGTTCCACCTAGTATCTGGGTACCTCATTCTACTTCTTGAAGGTGCTACTGCTGTTCTTAATATCAGTGTAATCATTGGCATTTCTATCTCAGTTACTTCTAAAGTATGAGTAAGTGGCTTGGGGTTTACAGGTAGGAAAACTGCAAACATAGTACTTATCCAACCTTCACCTCAGGAAGACCTTGGGAAAGGGACTAAATAAGCTTTGAAGTGGATCCATCATTAAGCGAGGCTGGCGTCAGGCAACAATTCTGATTTTGAAAATACCTGCCTAGAGCCCTGGAAACACAATAAGCTCTCTACTACCTTTTGTCCTTTGATAATTTAATTTACTTAGTGTTTGCCAGCCTGTTAGTACATATAATTCATATGCACACATGCAGGACTGCTGAATGAGCTGCATTCCCCCTTGGATCCATTTTTCTATCTAATATATAAATTATGAATTTTCCCTTTGTCCTTCCCTTCACACCTCTTGTGTTTTCCTTTGTGTCTTTTCTTGACACAGCTGTCACCGTTTTTTTTCTACCTTGACACATCCCTCTTGACATTGTTTTCCATTGTCTACCTGATGTAAATAAATAAAGTATCTTTTCAAAATAAACTTTCCTCCAGTGCTTTTGTTTTGCCAAGTGGATTATGACTGAGACATTGGCACTCTGAGCACAAGTTTGCACTTCAGCCATTTCAGAAGTGAAAAGAAAGAAGAATCACTTGAGACTCAATTCATTTTCTTACATACAGTCATGTGGAGATAGAGCCTTGGAGATGCCCTCAGCTATTGGACATTTCTACATGGAGCTGCCTGATTTTACACAAGACCTTTGGGACACTGTGCCTTTGCATAAAGGTAGCAGGTGGTGAGATGGACTACATTCTGAGATACGGGCAGACATGCACTTAGGGCAACTGAACTTTTTCTGTCTGCAAAGTATTGTAAACAGGACTCATATTTTTGAGAATGCACCAGCTCTTTGCTTCTTGGTCATTTTGCATCCAGCTAATTTTTAATGTCTTACAATATGGCTGCATGGGGGAGTTGAGATAACTGCATAGCCTTAGAAAACTGGGTTTTCCAGGCCTGATCCACTGGGACTTTCTGTGTAGGGCTGAATCTCCCGTAGCAATTACTGTTGTTATATACATCTAATTGCTTCCTTGACAAAAGTTGCATCCACCAACCCAGCTTTCCAGGATTCCAGTACAAGGAGAGCAGAGGAGAGCACAATAACTATTTTGCAGTCTCAGCCACTTGTTGCCTTCTGCTTTGTAGTGAATCCTGATCGCAGATGCAAAATATGGAATATTTATTGGCACCTTCTAAATGTGAGCTCAGAAACAGTTTGGATATAGAAACTGATGTCACTGCTGCAGCACCTCTACATCAGAGGATGAAACAGGAATCGAAAAGTCTGTTCAAGTACATTGCCTCAGACAACAGCTACAGTGACAGAGGAACAGTTAGTTGAGAATCTTGTCAGTAGGTGCATTCTCTTGGGATTTCAGTCACATAATTCAGCATGACAGTGAGCTCAGGGGTACACAGGAAGAAATGAAACAGCCATACAAAACCAGGGAAAGAATAATAGGAAAGAAGCTTATACACTCCAAAAATGGAGAAATTGAATGGTTAAAGAACCTGTTGAGAGTGTTTCCCTCTTAAACACTGCACAAAGCTAGTGGCCAGAGAGGGTCAAGATTTATTTTCTTTATATTATTTTTGTTTGTAATTTCTAAGTCAAATTTCTCCAGTCATTGAAGTAGCCAGAGGTACAGGACTATGCCTTATGTGGTATCCAATCTTAGGCAACTTGGTAGTATTTACTAACTCTACCTATGGTTTTAGGTTTTAAAATATTTTTACAAACCCATTGACCATTATCATACAGCATTACTGTGATCGCAAAGTGACTGAACAAAAATGATATCTATTTATACAACAGATCCCTCAATCCAAGGAGAAATTTGGGGTTTTAGCAGAACAAATTACTAGACTTTCAGTTTCTCTGTGGTTGTGGGAGTGCAGTTGAGGCTATGGAAATGCCATTGGGACTGAGAATCTGAGAATCTGGCAACAAGTGTTGGGGGCTGTGACTGGGGCTGTGATTGGGGCTAAGCCTGGCCTATTGCCCGTCTTGTGGCATTTCTCAAAGCCTCCTTTCACCCATTTGAGGAATATAGCTACCAATCCCATTCTGCTACCAGCAATATAAGAATATGAATATGTCTTAGGCCTCATTGGTGCTAGGCATGGAAACATCTAGAAGCCTCATTGTTACTATATTTACTCTCTGTACAACAGTGTATTATAAGTGTAACTCATTGCTGTGAGATGTTGCTTAGGCAAAAGACATTAATGCTATCCATGAGAAAAGGAGATAAACAACACACAAGACTTGTTCTAATGGGTGCATTCTTGATAGAATTTTTAACTTACCTATTGGTCAAAATATTGCCATTCTTGAAGACAAGTTGAATAATGCTATATCAAAGATTGGGAAAGCTGTTAAAACGGGAAAAATGCATGCATACCAGTTTCTACTTTGCCCTAATATAGGACACTTTAAAATGTTTCAAATTGCAAAATTCTAAGTTTTACCTAAGAAAATATAAAATTCAATATGAGAAAATAAAAGGTTTGATGGTAATACTCATCTCCCCTTTTATCTGTAAATTCAACCATCTTGTTAAAGATATTTTACCTGAAAAATATGCACTTGTGTTGAGAATGATATACTATTTTGCATTTATGCCGAGAATGATATATATGATGTGTAAATCACATACATAAGCAAGTCTGGCAGGAAGAACATGTATTTTATTGTAAATGCCATGTGTATGTGAAAGAGATAGAGATTGACTATGACTTAGATCTGGGCATTAAGCTCAGAATCCTTGAACACAGTCCAGCAGAGTGAATTATTCCTGTCAAGCCTTTTACTTCACAGCTGTGTTCTAAGACATGGATAATATATGAAGACTCAGAAAGGGTGCATTTAGGTATGATCACTTCTCAATGATATCCCTGAAGAGGCAGAATCTTCTCTTCACTAACATCAGCCCCAAATTAGCAAGAGACATGAGCAGCCCAGTTAAACATGTCTTTGTTGAATAATCTCAAGTCTTTATCCTCATAACCCCTTGTCATTCCTCTACCCTGGTCTGTGCTTTATCTCATTGCCCTTTTGTGCTAGCTGTAATTAATATGTCAGCATGTCAAGGCACCCACTTATCTCCAAGGAGACTTTTGTGACTTTAACGCGGTTGAATGGATGAAAACAATGTTTCTCATGTCATTACTTTTGATGATTTTTGTGATTGCCTCTTTCTGATCTAGTATACATTTAATCATGTAATAGCTAGACTCCATCTGGTTTGCATATCCTGAATAAGCTGCCGAAATGGGTTTTCTACTCAACTGCATTCCAGAAGTTTTGTAAACTATTGTAGACTGATTAAAGTGGATACACATTCCCTCCCTATCCATTATGGAGAAATCTGTTGGAATTCACCTTGGCTGAAACCAATAAGCTTACTCCTTTTTATTGAAGAAAAGTAGAACACAACAGCGAGATGTGGGAGGTGAAGGTTTTATTCCTAGTTTGGTCACTGATCTCCTGCATGACCTTGAGGAAGTGGATTCACCTCAACTGCTCTCATTTTGTATCTTGGATATTTAGATTCAAAGTGCTTTTCAGAGTAAGGATTACTTCTGTATGCTTATGAAATGTCTCAGCCTAGTTGGTATGTGCAATAGCAGAAAAGCTATGAGGCAGAGTCTGTCTGTTGCCTTAAGTTATGCCACTTTTGAAGTCGCTGCACAAGAAGTTCAGCTGTTGATTCAACCCTGATAATAAGACCTTCCATTTAAAACAAACAAACAAACAAGCAAACAAACATTATTTTTTGTAATCAACTTTTATGGAGTTGATATTTGCTTTTTGTAACTGTAGCATTGACATAAATGTTTTGACTGTTGCAAGAAATCTAAGTGAAGAATGGTAAATATTATTTATTTAGACACCTACACACAGCAGAAATAATTGGAACGCAGAAAGTTAGAGGTCACAGGAGGCTATATTATTTTGCTAGCTTTCTCCTAATATCTTTAGATAGGTTATACATCTCTTTATGGGGAGATAATGAAATTTAAATCCTTTTTGTATATGACCAGAGACAAATCTCTTCATAGTAAAAAGGTCTCAATGCACAATAGACATTGGAAGATATTTTGATAGTAGTGATAGAGTCAGCTCTATATCTCAAACCAGAGATTTTAAGATTTAAATCTCACACAATTGCATAGGCAAAAATTAGTAGGGACCTGTACTCAGTTGCAAGACTGGGGCCTCAGGGAAGTAGTCCAACAGGTTTAAACAGTTTTGGAGATACTACAGCCTAGCAGCCAAATAGCCAGAAAACATCTGTATTTCCAACTGAGCATCTAGGGCTAGTTTGTCTGCCTTTCCAGAAACGAGCCCTAATCCTATTTATGATCCTGTGTCTGACAGGCATCTGCATTCCAGACAAAGTACAGAAGAGTTCTCAATTACAGGAAATATGTAGAAAGTTGCAGCAGGTTATTTGCTTATTAACCTCCCACACAGTGATTGTGGGAGTGCATGGTATGTTGGTAAACCCTCCTGCTACCGATCATTTGTCTGTTTTAACGTGATCAACCATTCATTCATAATGAAAAGCTAATGCCTGGAGAGAATTCAAAGGCTGGAGTTCAGCTTGCCTTCTGATAAAGACAAAAGAGGCAGACCTAATTATGAATGGATGTAATTTTTGTTTCCATGGGGCTGCTTTTATCTTTTGAAAAAACTTGTCCAAAATTGCAGCCTTTTTATTGTTTAAGCATTTCTTAATGTCACTGAGCTGCCCCATAGAAGGAGTTTTTCCTCTCACCTGTTTCTTCTTTTTCTGGGGCAAATTGACTTTCAAGGAATCAACCAATAAAACCTACCAGGCTCTATTGTCAGTGCTCACAAAATAATGCCCATTTTAACATGGTGCTACTCAATTATACAACATCTTCTTCACATTTCACCAATGGGAAAACAGAGTTATGGAGATGAAACATAATGTAGTCAAGGTCATCCATCTTGTTACTTCTGTATTAGAGTTTCAGAGCCCCAACTCCTAGTCTTGTGCTCTGATTATTGCTGCTCCTTTTCCCCTGAAAGCATAAGTTTCCAGCGGTGGTGGGCTGAGTGGTGTGCTGACATGTTTCCAATGTGAAATGGTGCTCCAGTACTGATTTGTTCCCTAGTGATTAAAAAGTGCTAGATTGTTCCTGTATGAAGATCCTATGGGCCTGGATAGGATATGAGAGACATGAGAGAGACTGCTGTCTGTCTTCGTAGGTCTTCTGGAGGGAGAAAAAAACAGAAGCTGTGCTCCTCAATTCTCTCTGTAATGAAAGAAAAGGATGAGACTGAAGAACTGACTAGACGTGAGCAGGGTTGAATAATTTGTAATTACTGAAGTAAAGAAAAAAACTTTATAGTATTAACTTTAAAAACTGAATACTTCACATTATAAGAGACCAAAGCATAATTCTCCTTTCTCTAGTTCCCAATGAAGAGTGAGTTTAGAGAATTGTAGTCTCCAAGGCATCCTTCCCCAGGCCATCTCTCCACAGAGATTTCTCCTAGCAGCAACCATTCTTAAGGCTTGAGCAAGGGCTCAAGTAACTCTTCTCCCTTCAGATGAGATGGTGCAACTGGGTTTGTAGATGCATGGTTAACTGATGTGGAACACAGGGTGGCATTGTTTAAAGATTTCCTTTAAACTCAGCTGAGCTCCCACTGCTGCCCCACCAGGCAGGTCCACAGATACCTATCAGGTAAACAAAAAGGAGTAGTCTACTCAAGCTGGTACTCCCACTGAAGAAACAATCAAAACCAGGCCAGCACCCTTCCTAGAATGTTATTTGTCACTGATGACTGAAACTGACATGTCCTCCTTGTCCCAATGCATCAAGTGTCTCGGATTCCAGGAGTATTCACTGTTGTTTCTTCAAAGTTGACCAGAGGTCAGCCTCTGCTACAAGTAGATATGGTTTCATTGTCTTCACTTCTGAGCAACTCACAAAAGGAACGCTACCATGATTCAACTATTCCCACAATGTGACTGTTATTATGGTTAACTTATCTGAGGTTTTAATGTGCATGAATGTGTCTGCACTATTAGATAAGAATATACTCTGTTTGGTTGATGCTGCAGTGTAGATAAAAACTGGTGCAACATATTTCTTATCCTTAATTGGTGGACAAGTGTAGGAGCAATATTTCTCAAGAACAACCTTTACTAGCAGGATACAGAGAAGTATTCATTCACAGACAGGTTAAATTAAAGATCATTACAAGTAATGCTGTGATCCTCCATGACCATACACACTTCTCATCACTACTTCACATGTTTTCAGTCCAAACAGATTGACATGTCTCAAAGCAAGGTGGGTGTTGTTATTTTCATGGAGCAGAGAACAAATCCTGCAGTATCATTCTACAATTCCATATCATGTGCTTAGAATGACGGAGAAGTTATTGCACCTTTCACTAAGGAGAAAAACAGTATAAATTTACCTGAACTCAGGGTAACACACATGGATGAATGTGGTACAAAGGAGGAAAACAGTTAGAATCTCACCTACTAATTGTCTGAGTTGATTAATGCTACAAAAAAGACCCATTGACCCATTTTATATGCAAAAGAATGAGAGAAGCACAGCAGAAATGAGCTGTGTGTGAAAGTAAAAATAGTAAGAGTGTCCTTCTCTTTCCTCCCGCTTCCTCCCAAATCCCACTGTTCTGAGAGACTCTGGGCATCTTGACAAAATTTAACTCAAACAATATTTTCCGAACTGGGCAATGTGTCCTTAAGTAAACCTAAACCCACTGAAGAGTTAGGCAAGAGAGGAAATCACAAATCCTGACATTTCCACACATGCAAACACAAAGAGATAAATTAGCAAGAAACATAATCATCTTGCACTGTGTCTTGAAAGAGTTTGCCACAGCAGGACTTTTGCATGTGGATAAGGGAATTTTACAGCATCTTAGGCCACAATAGAAGAAATTATTGCTCTACTGGCTAATTCAGGAGTCTTTACTCCTAGAAAATATACTTTTGCTCATGCATTTCACTTTTAAATAGAAGTTTTCAATTTACTTGCGTTTTGTTCTGGAACAATGAATGTTTGAGTAAATTGAGTGAAAGATGAAATTCCATTATTGCTGCAGTATTCAGCAAATTCAAATGGCATTCACAGAAAAGATAGAGCTTCAGAGACTGGAGGAAAACGGGCTGAAAAGGAGATCAAATGTAGGAAATGTACCAGAGTTCAGATGCACCATCTTTCTGGGAATATAGAAAATTACTATAATATGTTTATCAATTGGGGTGTTTACCGAGAGCACAGAATATAAAAAAAATCTGTAAATCCCTGCTTTAGGAAATGTTTTACATCTATCTCCCTCAGGATAGTACCCAAACCACCCTAATACTCTAGGCTATAATCAGACAAAAAGACTCTGCTCTCTGTTAACAACATTCTGTTTTGTATAAATAAGTCTTCCACCTAATATTTATTTATACAGAATTCAGGGAGAAGCAATACTCTCCCTCCACTGCCTGCCTTCTCCTCCAATGCTTTGTAGTTTGATGTATGTGAACCTTCCAGTGACCTACTTTTGGAGTGGGAAGAGAAGTACCGAACCCTTGGTTTTCACATCCTAATTGCACTGTATGAATTATTATATGAACATAGAAGCAGGTGTACGTCTTCCATGAAGGTTGTGTGGCTCTAGTGTATCCCTGCCTTCTCTTCTGGCAAATACTTCATGTAAAATGTTTCTTATTGGGTCAAATGGAATGAATTACATTCTTCATGTGCTTCAGGTACTTCTTCATGGACGTCATGCATTTCCACAGAGGAGAGAGAACAACGTTAATTCCAAGTCTGTGCATTGGAAGCATCTAATATCAGAATAATTCACTAAGGTTACCAAATGAAGAACAATCATATGTTCTCAAGAGATTTCCAGGGCCTGTTCTGCAGGTTTTATACCTATTAAAAAAAAAAAAAAAAATCAAGGAGGGGGATTCTGGAGGCTGTGGTTATACAGCTGGATCTATCAGTAAGCTGGTATCTTCAGGTAAGTCACTTCACTTAGCATTACCAACTGAACATAAGACTATAGGCTATAGATCAGAAAAAACCACCTCTCTGAACCTGTAGCCAATACTGAGGTCAGTTAAAGTTTTGTGAGAGGAATGAGATACACAGACATTTTCTCTGCTTCTGGACATCATGAGCTAGAAGAGATATCTAAGCCACTGTGCCAAATATCTGTAAAATAAGTGCAGCCTCTATTTTTCTAGTAATCTGTTTTTACCTCAACAAAATACTATATCAATGATTTCTTCAGCTTAGCATAGTGATGTGTGAAAAAAGTTCTGTTTACCTTCTAAGCACCTTGAGATTTTGCCATTTATTATAACAGGCTTTTATGTTTGTAGAATGCCTTGTACCTTGGACACTGATTTGGATTCTGAAGTCTAAGAATAAATGTTGATTACTTTACTGCATACACAATGAAAGTACAAGCTCTTGTTTTGTATAACTCAAAAGAGGAGAACAATTTTTATTCAAAGGTATTTGAATTACCACCAAACAAATTATTATGAAAATAATTTCAAGCACTTCTGTGCAATTGATTATTTTTTCAGAAGTCCACTTCAGGAGTAACATTCTTTATTAAAATCACAAAATATGGTTTCTTTACACAGACTGAAGTGTATTTCATCTCGCAAGATCAAGAAGTGTAAACACAGGTATGTTCAGAGGAACAGCCAGGAGCAAGGTGTATTCAGAAAGGAGTCCTGTGTCTACGTGGATGCCCTGTCTGCTGACAGCCTGTATGGATGTGTCTGTGATGAACTAAGACAACTTAATCATGAGTACCAAGAGCACAGGAAACCATATGGAATTTCATGTGTTTCAGAGATAATTCTGTGCTTTTAGTTTTGCTAACTATTGACAGATAATCAGATTTTGGTAAACTAGAGGTGCTCTTCACAATATTGTAGAGATACATATTAAAACTACTCATGGAGCACAACTGCTTCTTAAATCTGCTTCTCATTCTTGTGATTGGTTCAGGCAGTCCACTCTGCCTTTAAACAGACGTAAGATTAAATTACTTCTTATTTTTTGAACCAAACATAGTCATATTTGAAGATAACTAGATATAGATCATGGAAAAAAAAACATTGTATACAACTTAAATTGTTTACAAGATTCTCTAAATAGGGCTATTTTCCATGTCTAAATAAGGACTGTTTAATTAAGTAGAAAAGCCAAAACACCACAATGGACTGTTTAATTAAGTAGAAAAACCAAAACCCCACAAAGCACTTCTCTTTTCATCTCTGAACCTTGATGATCAGAACAGAGGAGTGGCAATACTTGGCACCCTTCTTGGCTTGAGGCTTGATCCAAACCTTACTAAGTCACAGGGAGTCTTTCCGTTGACTTGTCTATCTAGAATTGGTCCCACGATCCAAGATATGCATACTCAATTGTTTCTTTTCAGGTCTATAGATTTTCTTTGAATTTTTGGAGGCATAATATATAGGATATTAAGTCATTTACTAAAAGCCTTGATAGAATTTCTTCTCCTTGATAGTGGAGAAAATATAGGTTCTTTTGAGCACTGTTATTTTTGGAACAGTTTTGGCAGTTCTATGCACAGTGAGAAAGAGTGGAACACTATTTGTGCTGAATAAATAAATCTGACCACAATGATGTTACAGAAGAGTAATTCCCTTTAAAAAGTAGTGTCATGGTTTGAAAGCACAGATATCCCAAAACAATAGTTATATATGATTATCATCATGATTGTTTTATAAGTCCCTGAAGTGAGCAGGGGCTAGGAATTAAAGTGGTGAAAGTCAAAATATGTAGCTTGGGAACCCATCTTCTGCTCTGACAAATGTGCACATGCTGAGAAGACAGAAACGTGGTCTTCTGTGGTGTGGTAAGGGTTTACTCTTTCTGTAGGAACAGTCCTTACATCCTGAGCTAGCTATCTGCTCTTGTTGAGGCAACAGAGATAGATACCACTGTTGCTAGGCAATGAAATGCTAGGCATACCTAAAGTGAAGTAAATCCAAATAAAATATTCCAGGTGAATTTATTCCCTCTTTGTAATAAATAACACAGTAACCATATATTTCTTTCTCTAAAAAGAGCATAAATTATTTTATTTCATTTTTGAAAACTTTTCTCACTATAAAAATGTGTACTGCTAGAATAAAGGAGAAAAAAGAAAGTAGATTCAAATATTATCTTAAAAAGGAGAAGTAATTTCCCAATCCTCTGTTACAGAGAAATTTATAATATATATGATAAAAAGGAATACTTTGCTGATCTACTATTTTTACTTTTTCTACTTGTTATAGAAATGTAGAATTCCTCAAAATTAAAAAAAAAAATCTTTTTAATGCATCAAATTATAAAGTGCTCTTGCAGTAGTTCCATTTCAAGCAAAAAATGAGGGCTCCAGTCCTGCCAAGTCTCCAGACATTGTTTTAACCAAGCAAATTTTGTCATCATGTACTGTTTTTGCACTCTGCTAAGTTAAGCACATGTGTAAGTCTTTGAGTAGGTGGGTCTTGAGGCTCTTTGTTCAGATAACTCATCCTTTTTTTCTACTCATGCTCTTGAAATTGTACTACAGCATGCAATTAAATAGGACACACGATGCTGATCCACCTAGGATTTATTCAATTGTGTCTTTTAGTCATGATGGTGTCTTACATCATTTAGGCAAGTAAATAAAAATAAACATTTAAAAAAATTGTTTGAGTGACTCTGAAAGGGGGACTTTTTGTCGCCTTTCAAAAGATACTAACATCTGGTAGCAGGAAGGTTAGTGCTCAACCAGGAAACATTATTCAGGCTTTACCTGGACGTGAATTTTTCTAATGACTAGTGTTGCTGGTAGCTGGCAAACAAGAATAGAAACAGCCACGAACTAGCTGCATGCCGGTCATTAATTTCCTCTCACAACACAGTGTTTCCCCTGAGACTTTCCCTTTCTATCAAATCATTGTCCTGTAAGGAATGGATTTAAAATCAGACTTTGTGAATCTCATGTGAAATTTGTGAACTTTGAAGCAGGTTCTTGAAAAACACTTTCTTGCAGAATGCTAAAGAATCTGTTTTTTTGTCCCTCAGACTCTTCTCTCCTCCTGTCAAACTTCAAATACAGAAAAGAAGTAGATAAACTCCCTACTGAACAGTCTCTATTTTCAATGCTTTCTTCTAGGGATACTGACAGACAAAAAAACGTGCAGTGGTAGACCTATGTTCTGATTTTGTATATGTATATGTGTGGGATCAGCCCTTCAGACCCACAAGCAGAATTTTGCATTTGGTTTTTAAATCCTGGCCTATAAGAACGTAATCTATGACCTCCTGCCATACAACAGGCAGCCAGAAGTTTCTCTTCCAGAGAGCTTTCAATTGCTAAGTTTTTTAGAACAAGTGGCTAAATCAGAGTGGATGTTGCCTTATCTAACTGATTGCATTTGGAATGACTTCATGCTTCATGGTGCTTTACAGATGCTTTTTTAGAGAGTTTAAGTAAAAGACAGCTACCAGAGGATAAGCTGCTTCTGAAGGCATTTGGCTCTTGCAGACGATTTATTTGCCAAAGAAAACTCTGTGTTCCAATTCTGTGAGAACCACTGGAAACATTTCTCCAGCTCTGCTTCTACCTGCTCTGCTTTCTGAAACAAGTACCTGTTGTCTTTACTAGATAGGAAATCACCTCTATATTCTCCTTCTAACTCTATAAGGGCTTCTTTTGCAAAATAACCAATCTTCTCTTCTAATAACTTTATCCCCATCCTTGTCATGTTGCATTTCAGCCAAGAGTCTTCACAGAAACTTTTACCTTCGGAAAATGACAATAGGGAGTAGGCAATCTAAAATAAGCAGAGGCTTTGCATGCTAAGTAGTGCTTCCAGTTTTGCGGAACACTGCTTGACACTTCCTTGACTGTAAAAAGTTAGATTGTAATAGATTGATTTTTAAGCTCCAATACAGCAAAGTTTACTTAGCCAACTTCTCACATCTACATGTATTCCCAGAAGCACAAATCCAGGCTTTAAACAACTAAACTAAACTTTACAGCCAGCTATAAAGTGTATCAAAACATAACTGCCCTGTGGAAGAATCTTTTTCCATCTTCATGTCTAGGAACACACATACATTATGAATTGCTTCATGTTAAAGCAATGAAAGATTTTTTTTTCTCTCTCCAGCTAATATATCTTTCATACCTAATTTTTTTTAGGAGTATTTCTCTGGAAAGGGCAGTCTGGCTCAGAAAGCAAAATGTTGAGAAAATTGAAGTTCCTTAGTCCTGTTTATTTGCTACTTCACCCAAAGACCTTTAAAATTACTATTGAAACATTTCCTCTCTGATTTTCTTATTCCTGTATGGTAATGCTATATTATTGCTATATTATTGTCTTAAGAGGAATCCTTGATTTAAAGGTAGGGTATAAACAACCCCTTTTGAGTGTTTACTCTAATATCTATTGTTAAGAAGTCATGATATGACAAATTTAATCCTGTTAATTGAATACTGAATACTTTAATTCTTTCTCCATTTGTAATATTTGTATCGCATAATATTAAAGGAAAAATTCAGCAACTGCCATGTGCTCAGTATCCTCCAGCCAACCACTGATAGTTTAAAGAGTTGTTCCTGGGCGTGGCATTTAACCCCAGGGGCCAATTCTAATCTAACTACAGTGCACTTAGGAATAGCAACTGTGAAGTCAAAGTGAAATGAGTATAAGAAAAAGCAGACTCAGGCCCAGATATTTATCAAGAATTCAATTTTAGGTTACATCTGGCAGTATTTCATGACATGTTAATAACATATAATCAATCATGCTAATGGCACACTGTAAAAAAGCTACAACCCACCCAGTTACACAAAATGCAAAGTGGAAACTTTGTGCACATTTGCATGGCACAGGAGACAGGAGTCTTCATTAAGATGACCAAAAAATAATTCAAGCTCATTGTATAAAGAAGAAAAATAAGCATCAGACTGTTTCAGGGCATTTCGAAAAAATGACCATGGTTACTTGAAGCATATTCTAGCAAATGAAACTTGCAAAGCAATTCCTCTGGTGGTAAGAAGGTTGAGAAGGCTGTAGCTTCTTATAGCTATGGAGGCAAAGATGTGTGGTTTATGGGTTCTGTGAAAGTCAAGGTTACTGCACTTACAGGGTTTTATTTGGTGGTATAAGTTTAAGAAAGTTTTACAAAATAAATTCCTCCAGTAAATTTTAGGGTTGATTTCATATTGTATGAACCTGAACAGCGAATGGAGTAAAATCAGTGATTAGGAAGAAAATGACAGCAATGGGGAAACTGCTAAGATCCGTTCCCAGTTTCCAGTTTGACAGGAAAAAAAGCAAGGCTACAGTTCTATCAATATTTAAGTACTTGTATATATAAAGTATATATAAAAAGTGCAGAAAATCCATCAGCAACCCAATGGCTACATCTCTGTGGCTGTGCAGACAGGCCTCTTCACAGCAAGCCTGAGTGTAAATTTTCTGGCTATTTACATCATACAGCTGCAAAAATAGCCTGCTGACGATCCAAAGTCACAATGCCACCTAGTATTCCTTAAAGGAAACCTCAGATATCCTTGCAGTTGATATTATGGTGTATCATGATGTCTTCTGTTTAGGGTGTCTTCACAGCTCGTAATGGGCTGGGCACAATGCATAGGTTCCAGGTTTCCCAGGTATTTGGTACACTTAAAGTAAGCTTCAGCTTTGTTGACTTCTGTGTTTGAGGGTCTTCTTTCCATTTAGGTCATTGTAAGGGCGAGTCATCAAATGCTTTCATCTGTGACAATCAGTGAATGCTGCAGGTTGGAAGAATGTTGCAATTTCTTTTATAAAGACTAGAAAATTGAAGTAGAGAATAGGTATACATAAAATCCCTTTACCAAAAGCAAGTCTATTAAAGGGGCCTGTGCCCTATCAGTGGAGTGTTTCTGGTCTCCTGTCAAAAATATTGAAAACCCTAAAGACTGCATTTCTGTGATTTCTATTTTCAGGGGGATTCTATTTTCAGGGGAGATGTAACTCAGTAGTAGATGTCTCTTTCACTTGCTTTGACCAGTCCAAAGAAGTCTTACATTGCTTTTATTAGATTACAACAATCGGTGGGAGTTTTTTAGACACTTCTTAATTATGTTTTCTTTCTTTTTTTTTTCCTTTTCTGAGAGTTAGAATGTATTTTAACATCTTTTAGATCAAAGTATCTCATTAGAGGGAGAAGATATTGTGATCATACCACAGCTATTATATAGCTATAATAAGAAATATGCTAGAATATCATCTTTCTGAGTAACTTTCTGTATTTCAATAGATATGGTATTATAGACATTTATACACATACCTAGTTATTTGTACAAGAAATACACATGGAAGTGAATTGAAATACTCACATGTTTGGAGTTAAAGACATGCTTAAATATTTCTGGGACTGAGGCCTGCTTTCTCTCAGTGGAGAGTTATGCTCCTACACAGGCTTTTCCCCCATTGCATTTGTATAAATCTGGCCCTTTAAGTTTTATCAAGCCAAACTGCTCCAGTCTTACTGTAGCCATTTTTGCATGCTGCTGACTTCTTGGTGCCTATTCTGTTTCCTAACTGGTATCAGTTATACTTTTCCATACCTCTCTCGTCCTTATGCCTGAATCTCACACATGTGATTAAAGAAGGTTCATCCAGCGGTAAGTCTGACTTTTTTGTGTGTTTGGTATTGTGTTTGATAGTGGTGAAAATACTGTAACACGTCATTTGCTAGTATTAAAAGAATGTCCATACCCTTGAAAAATTGTCTCTATTCTTTAGCCAGTAGTGAAGAGCAGGCTCTGTTCCAGTATGCAGCACTTTGCTAGATTATATTGATTAAACAGTCTTCCTTAGCCCCTTTCCCTTGCAATTGTAAGTAATATCTTTGTTTCTCTCTCCCAAGCAGCCCAGTGTTGCGTTGTCATTGGTAAATACTGTTAAAACAGGTGCAAAACAGGTATCCTGTTCAATGAATAAGTGAATTTCACTCATTTCTTGCTGCTTTGCAGTATTCTTAGATTTAAAATAAAAATCAAAAGTAGCAGTTAATGGTGATAAGAGACAGGCTAGCTAAAAAATATGCTATGTCCCCAACAGATGTCCATGGGAGCAGTGTTGATGAGCTAAATAAGACTGATAGATGCTTCTAGCTTTGATATATATGGTATTGTGTGAAATTAAAATCTGGATGCCACAGAATGCATTTGAACTCATTCTTGAAGAGCAGTAGAGAATAAGAATGGAATAATAATGATACTGGCAAAATGTTTGAAAGGTAAACAGGTAAATGTGGAAGCCTGAGTTATGTTATAAATTATAACTTTTAATAAACTTTTAAAGAATTGAAGGGCTTGTATATATGATAAGGAGAGAATGGTCTGTTCTGTCTTCTCATATGAATGCTCTTAACCTGCAGGAAATTCATAAGTAAATTTGTCAAGCTACCCTTCTCTTCTTGCATGCCAGCACCTTCTCCCCAGATATTATGTGAGTAGCAGCTAATAGTTGGTAAAGCAATCAGGAGTTGCACTACAAATGATGGTCTTATTATAACTCATGACTCTTCCAAGCTTCACAGATTAATTTGGAAGAGCCGATAAGATTTTAAGTTGTGCAAGTTCCCATTATTTTCCATTTGTCAACTCCTAAAGCTTGGGAAAAAGAGTTGAACAGTGGCTAGAGCAGGTGGGGAACACTGAACCTGTAGAAAGAAAATTGCAGAAAGGTGGGAGATATCATTGTCTCTGTCTTATATGATGAATGTATGATGGTTGAGAAGAGAAGATAGGGAATTGAAAAAAAGTGTTGTCAGCTCCTGAGTTTGCAAGGCTACTGCCTCTTTTGACTTTTGATTCTCATGTGGTTCTTCCAGTGTCATTACTTCTCAACCTCAAGCAGAGGTGTCTCTAATATATGAATATTTAACTTCTTGCAACAGCTGTCACAGCACCATGTCTGTATTGCATCAATGTGCTCATGATCCAAAGCACGTATGTGAATACTGTTTAATTTGTCTGAGTCATAGTATACTTCATTCCTAAGTTTTATATTTGATGGGCCACCTAAATCACAGCAATCTTAAACAATATCTTCTCATAACAAATCTTCTCATAACAAAGGAACTGGTCAAGTAAAGGTGGGAACTGAGCTGGAATGTTCATTCATGTATGTTCAGCTGTCCTGCTGACTTTTTAATTACTTCAGTCACCATCAGCAATGGGAGCTGCTTTCTTATCATCATACATTTGTTGCAGGTGCTGTAGGAAACTTTTTCTACGGCTTTATAGTCTAAATTTTGTCTTTATGGGCAACAGAGAGCTTTTTCTGGTACAGAGGAGATGTCTATTTCCAAGTCCATGCAAATATGTTTTGATGTGCTGCCTTCCTACTCTTTGGCTTTTGTTATGGGAACAACATCAATATAGTAGGAAATCCTTTTATAACGTCTAATATTTCACTGTTGCTTTGAAGACTGCTGCGCTTGTCTGCAGAACCAAGCCATGTTGCCATCTCAGTGGAATGCAACTGTGCTTTTTTGTGCATGAAGCAGTCCTGGCCTATGGTGTTTCAGAGTCTATTTTTGATAAAGCAGACGGTGTCTTTCCTTTCGGTCACCTTTCACTCACCACTGAAGGAAACTTTGTTCTGCCTTGCGGTACAGCTGTTATTTTACAGATCTGTGTTCCCAGATTAAGGAGTCAGTTATATTTTTAACTTGCAAAATGTCTTTGCCATTAGCTCTTCTCCATTTGATCTGTGTGGGTGGCTTCAGCTTCTTGGTCTCCACTATTCCTTAATGTTAGTCAGTCCGCTTGCTAGTTTGTCTAGTCTCTTGCCCAGCCCAGTAATGGTTGACTGGATTGTATCCAATACATCATTTCTATTGCTAACTGCTCATTTTTATTTGAAGAGAGAGATTTAGTTC
Organism: Crypturellus tataupa; assembly: GCA_034781795.1. Taxonomy (NCBI): domain Eukaryota; kingdom Metazoa; phylum Chordata; class Aves; order Tinamiformes; family Tinamidae; genus Crypturellus; species Crypturellus tataupa. The sequence goes on from JAWLRI010000879.1 coordinate 1,745,499, forward strand.
TTCCTGTCAAGTGTTTGAAGAGGTCATCTATCCCCCTTTTCTGTTTCTTTCTCACACCACTTGAAGCTGTTTTCCCTAGGATTTCCATCTTCTCTGTACACTATCTCATGATCACTTTCATTTCTTGTCAATGTTAACAGGTTTAACTTTGATTTTAGAGCTTACATGCTGAAAACACCAGGGATCTCCTTTTCATGGAATGCATTCAGCCAAAATGCTGGCTTTTCCCTAATTGCCACTTTCCTTGACCTGTCCAGGATTTGTGGAGGTGTTTTGAAAGTGTAGAGTACAGCAGATCTTTAAAAAAATATCATAGCCAGCACATGGGCCACCTCTAGCATCAAAGGTGGGATTTGTATAATACTATGCAAGTTCATAAATATACATGAAAAAAGTACATGAAAGTACATACGTGAAAGTATGGATCACATTCACATTTTCTGAGCACTTGACACTGGCAGTGTCAAAAATCAGCCCAAATAAACCAAAACTCCTTTCTTCTCAGACATAGTTCTCACTTCACTTTTGTCAGTGTAAGATGAGTTGTAAAGCAAGCAAAGTTGTTTCATCAGGTTGAGATCCTGATGAAAAATGAATATATTCTCTCTTTTTTTCCTCTCTCTATTTAATTGTCTGTAATATAAATGCATCACTCCATAAACAGGAATGCCTAGCTTGCAACATACAAGCTGTTTCTACCTTTCCAAACATTGCATCTTACAACATTTTTCACCAGCTTTCCTTAGAGTTCCTCGCATGTACATGATAAACTAATTAATCAATCTAGAGGACCACAGCATATTCTCTGCTTTTTGCATAGGTCTTTGGTACTTCTACTGTGTGTGTCCTTTGGCAAAATGGAGGCTGTCCCCTTGTCTGATGTTTTGGTTATATTAGAGAAATCAATGGATTTCTCAGGGAGTGTGTCTGGCTGAATATGGGGTGGAGTTTTATATTTTGTTCTTGCAACATATCTAAGTCCAGTAATCTAAGTGGGTATATTGTTAGCTTTTGATCATGGTCATGTTCCACGTAACGAGAACATTGCTATTTTAGGTAAGAACATGGATGCATACCAACTTGCATAATAGGAAGGACTTTAATATCCATCCTATTAAAACCTCCACATGACACTGAGTGTCGCATTCTACATACAAGGTTGAGCATTTTGGCTATAAATTAGAAAATGAAAAAAAAAAAATGAAGAAGTGAATGTGGCTTCAGTTGATATCTTGGTGCTGATATAATAAAACCTTTTAGCTTCAAGGTGTTTGGGTCTCAGTAACATTGCTGGAAAAAAGTGTTATTTTCACTGATAGCCTTGAAAGATTTTTTTCTCAGTCATTTTTTTCACTTTTATTAGTTTTTTGGGAGACAATAAAAATAACAGTAATCTGCTTTACCTTAATAACTCTGTATAGTTTAACTCTCATTTAAAGTGGGGGATTTTAAAGAAAATAAGTAGATTGTTGTGTCTAATATGGTAATTTGTTCATTTGCTAGATATTGTGTAATATTGTAGTATTCATTGTATTGGTTTTAAGAGTTTCCCAGCTTCTCCAAGACAGACCAAACACAGATTAAGAATCAGGCATTACAAATCAAGCATTAGCCAAGGAAGGGACAGAAATGTGAAAGCAACGGTATCTTAACATCAATTTGTCAGCTTCAGTGGCCGCTAGTATTTATTTTCTTTTAGTGCCTCTGGATCTCTGTAGTGATATTCCCCCATCCTCACAGTAAGAGTGTCATTATGCATTTGAAGTCAAAATGTAGACAAGAGCCCCACAGGAAGAAATATCCTAAGTGTTTTCACTACGATCACACAAAGTTTAAGCATCTGGAGCAATGGCAAAATCACAAAGCTGGTTATGGTGGATAAAACCTCACCCATTTCTCTCAGTATCAGGTCTCCTCTGTTAACAAGGATGATGACAAGAATCTCTCTGGATTCTCTTGTCATAGTCCTTGTTAAATACCGTGTTTAAAATTCAAGAAGTGTCCTAGCTTATTTTCTCTATTTTGCACCATTACAGATGTGTCTATGCTGGGCATTCTGCCCAGTATGAGGAGAACTCCAAAGTGTTCTGTTAAAAAGAAACTGCCTGCCTGCTTCTAAAAAGCAGATACCTAAATTGTCAATGTATGACTCTTAGAAACCATCAAGAATTGTGGCTGAGCAGGAACCAGGCACAGAAAAAACTCTTCATAGATCATCTGTGTGGTAGAGATGCCAGCAAAGCATACCTAGTTTTAATGCAGATGGCAGCATGCCATTGCATGTTTCTAGGATACATTTGACAAGCCTCCCCTACTTGCAGCAGTAGAATTTAAGGTTCCCTACAGTTACTTTAGATCACTGTCTCCCAAGTATATGAAACTGGGATGGTGGTGATGGTAGTGTGGATCATGTTGCACAGGTGATATCTTTCCTTGTCAGGCTGCTCTAGAAGGACAATCTAGAAGAACTAGAGATTTAGAGATCCTTCTCACTTTTGTGGAAGCTTACCATGAAAGCAAAAAGATGCCTGTTTCCTGCTCCCTCAGGACCTAGTCAGGCATATTGAAGTAAAGTTCCAATGAATGAACTAGAGTAGGCAAACTGTAGACTGTGCGTGTCTCTGCCACCCAAGAAATAGGGGTAATTACTTCTGAAAGAAGAGGAAATACATTTTTTTTTTGTACTTTGAGTGTAAGGCAATACTGGGTCCAGCTACCAGCAGAAGTGACAAAGCAAGAAAACAGGACCTTTTGCCCCTTCACTTCTGAGTATATGATACAGGTACTATGTACAGGTATCAATTTATGTATCCCATTTTGTGTAGAGTTGACAAAACAGGATGAAAGGACAAAAACTGCTCATCCTTTGTTGGGGTGACCATAATCCTCGATCACTTGCTCTAAAGACAGATATGTGACTTCTATGCCAAAAGTCCTTTAGCCCAGATTCTAGTAAAGGGGTCTCTATGATAGAGAAATCCTTCAGCTTTCCATGTGTCTGTTTTAAATCTTCCATAAATTACTGGAACCATCCTACAGGAACTCAGAAGGGCTTAGAACCTTGTTTTAGCAACTAGATTGAATCTTGGAGAAGCAATATTAGAGACAAAGGAGACACGGATTTTAAGGATGTGGTCACCTAAATCACTGGGGTAGTCTCAATAATTTTCTACCAGGATTAAATCTGTTTCTGAATTTATCCACTGAATGGCTCCTTCTACTTGGTTCAGCACATTTCCAGTTATATTTATATCTTATTCATATTCCTTTCCCCAGCTCCCAGCCTGGGCAACTGCATTCATATCCAAGCCCTTTTGAATTACCTTTTCAAGTCAGAATTTGTGAAGAACTGCCAAATGCTTTACTGCACTCTAGGTATTACTTTATTTGCTAATTTTATCCTTTGCTTTAAAAATATATATATATATATATTTTTTTTTTCCTTCCTTCTAGAAATCCATGGCATTTTTCCGTGGATTCCATGACCATAGTTCAATTATTAAGCACAAGATCCAGGACCCACTAGAAATTTCTGGAGCTTTTTACCAACTTCCATGGATCTGGGATCAGGTCTTAAATGTTTACAGATTATTTGTTCTGCTTTTTTTTTCTTTTCTCTAGGAATTTTAGGAATTTCAAGCAATATCTATGAGACGGCAACTACTAGGATTTTTCATATTCTTTTTCCATTTATTATGTTTTCTGTGAATCATTTTTATTTTCAGTAAGGAACCTTACTATTACCCTGTTCCAGAAAACAAATTGAGCATGTGATTAGCTTTAACATATCTTCAGCATGGCTCTTCTTGTATTTAAAACTGATCATGTGCCTAAGTGCTATTTTGGATCAAGACTTAGCCATGCAAGTTGGTTGAACTAAATACACTTAAATGAAGCTTGAACTATGGAAATGGCGCTCATTAAACCTTGACTGTATATATTTTGAAGAATGAATCTATAAACCACTTCCACAGCCAGATGGACATAGCAGAATTACAGGTTTAAGTGAGGAATTTGTTAGGAGTGGTTACTCTGGTCAGAGATCCACTAAATATTTGAAGCATGAAATCCCACTGATAGCAGAACTTCATCTCAAACTATTGTTTTACTTTCACTGTAAGAGAATGGGATTTACAAGGCAATAATCAGGGATAGATGAACCTTATGAAAAGAATATACATGAAGTCATATCTCTTTCCCTTTTCTGAAAAAAAAAAAAAAAAAAAAAGAAAAAATAGGGAACCTTAGGACAATGTTTCCATAAGAAAACCCTATTATAAGGTTTCCTATTGTATGACTGTGTTAGGAGTAGGGTTTTTTTTACCTTTATATCTGCCTTGGAAAAGCACTGTATACTGAGGCTAAGTTCAGGAATCCAAGACAGGCAAAACTTATTGATCTGGGGTATATGTGCCCCTGAGTCAGATCTTCGTGTATCTGAGGAATCTAATTTTCAAGAAAGCAGTGAAATAATTATTACACTGTTCATTCTATTTATCCTAACTTTAAGCTCTCCAGTTCAACTGCCTCTGCTAGACTTGAGACATAGACATTTTTGATATCACAAATTAGACAGTGTAACAGCAGTGACTAACCTCTTATGTTTTGCAGAATGGAAGCATTTTCTCAGGGCACAAACTTAGGATCACTCTCTAACCTCTGATTTGGCTCGTATGTTGGGATTAGGATATATGCTCTGTCAACAGTGTAGAAATGAGCAAATTTCTATCTTCTGAACTTAATGGGAATCACATTTAGTAGACCTGAGTATTAACAAAGATGTTCAGAAAGTATGTTGCATCTGAGCAGTGGACTGTGTCACATGTAAGGGTGACTCAAGGTATTTGATAATAACTTGATAAAAGCTACCATGTGATGTTTTAAAACATATTTAATCTATGATTTACTGTCACATCTTTGTTTCAGCTATCTATCATCTGTCACTTATTTAAAGCTATATACTGCCTCCTTTTACACACAGATTACACATTGTGAAAATTGACAAGCAGTTAAGTTGCGCTGCTTACTATACAAAATACCATATCTAAAATAAAACCAGGATTTATATTAAAATATCTTTCTCATACACTGAGAACATAAATAGTAATTAACAGAAGTTATTTACAATAGCAAGAACTATTTTACTACACACTTCTCTTTACAGTTTCTTTTATTTTTTATTATTTAAATTGCTGTTAAATATGTCTGCTCTGGTCACATCCAACTGTACAAAATTTGTTTTAAAATTTACCTCCCTGGATCTATACTGAAAATCAATCAATTTTTATAATAAAAATATTAAAATCTTCACTTGTTTTGTGTGCTGGGCAATAATCTCAATTTAGATATTCCTTTATGCATTCAATTTGGATTTAATACATTCTCAGTCAAATTAGCCCTCATTTACATATTTGTAGCCCAAAGTGTTGATAACGAGGGCTACATTAAGTAAACCAAGAGCAAGATTTCATAATCTTTGTTCAGCAAACATAATTAATTCCTAATCAACACAACGGGATTGATCTCCATTAAAAGAGGTTAATTTTCATTAGTTCAGACAGTCTTTTGGTGTTTCTTAAAGTCTTAAAATAGAAGGAAGGGGACTTTCATGTGAGATTATAGCTGAACAATCCTCCTCTAAGTAACTTTGTGCCATAACTTGCCACCACACAGCCTCTCTTTTCTCTCCTTTCAGCAACTACCTTCTTTTCTCCCACCTGTCCTGGAAATACTTAGGAAAAAATAACATCCTGTCTTCTTCACAAGCAGCCTGCCCTGGACACATTAGTATTTCCATCAAAACATCTTAATGCAACTTGTAAATAATAGAGTTGATTTATCAAGTATCCCCTCTCTTTCCTGTGACACAGGTAAATAGTAACAATAGCCTCTGTTTTATAGAAAGAGCAACTGACAGGCTGAGATTACAGGGCCCTTTCACAGAAGGGTGCAAGGGTCTGCAGCGTGTTGCCATTTTTTCTCTCCTTGTATTAAAAGAGATGGATGACCAACACGTTTGAAAACAGGCTAAATTCAGACTATCATAATCTAGGGGAATGTACTGGAGTAAAAGGCTTATTTAGCGTCAGATAAGAAGTCCATAACAGAACTGGGAACATACTCTGCATACTCCTCTGCTCCTCAGCTCCTGGACCCATCTCTCTTGCAGCTCAAATGCCCTTAATCTTCTTTATACTCTGATGCTACCACTTTGGGGCAGTCAGGAGCTGTGAACTCAGAAGCACTCATGATCTCTCAGTTGAAAGTATATCTTGCTCTGCATCCCAGCCCTCTAGTATGCAGAAAGTAACCCTGGATTATGACTGTAGCTCTCAGTTCAAGATGAAAACAAAATAGGAGATGTGGGGAAAGGTGTGTAAAGATGATGTAGTGCTCACTCTCTTTCACTGTCTTTTTGTGGAATGACTGCTATACACAATGCCAACTCTTAGGTGTAATTTAGAGAAATCTCCTTTATGATCTCACCTAATTGAGTAGTTGATGGCTCCAAAATGAGCCTGTGATAAAAGTGTCTAAAAACACAAAGTCATGACATCAAAGGTAAGCCCTATAATGGCTTTCAGGTGCTGCTGCCCTCAAAGCTCAGTAGTATAACAAAGGAGAATTCTACATTTGGGGACTTTCATGGCATAAGATAATGATTCATATATGGAAAATTGTCCTGCTCATGAATTTAATTTTCAGAAGTTAGTTAAATAATATAATGGGAAATGTCACTGCTGAACTCTGCAATAACTTGCACGAAACAACTGTGTGGACCTACAGCAGTAGTGAATAGCAGACAGTCACAGGGAAGATTTCATTATCCTTATGTTACTTAACTTTTTTTGCAGCACATCTGTGTTTGCTTCATCATTCTGCCATCTGCTGTAACAAAATGCAGGCAAAGCATTGTGGAAAATAAGCCCTCCATACTTTAAAAATGTTCTAAAATGGAGCACTACTCTTTACTTCTTACAAACTGTAGTACTTATTATCCTCTCCTCTTTCTCCTCCCAACCCCCCAACATGCATGATGAATTACATACACGCACCAAGTGTGGAGAACACAGAATCCCATTGATTCTTCCACAATGTTTCTATTAAGAAAACTGAATGGTTATGCCTTTTACTTCACTGTGCAAATTCATTTGCAGAAAGGTCAAAAATAGCACATCATTATCATTAAATTTTAATTTTGGAACTCCTAATTAGACTCGCTTCCTGTTTGGTATTGTCTGCAGACACACAATGTATAGCTGAGTAAAAGACTCTGATTGCTAACGCATTGAAATAAGTGAGTATGAGCAGAGTGGTTTTGAGCACACACTCTGCAAAGTCAAGGCAAAGTTTCTTCCTGGTGCAGCAGCACAAATCTCTTGGTAGCAGTAAACTTGCTACACAGACTTCATTCCTGAACACATGTTCAAAGGTGATAAAATAAATGCAGATGGTTTCCCAAAACCTCAATGGAGCATTTTTTACTGTTACTAAATGGACTGTAAAAAAAATGGAAAAAAAAGAGAAAATATAGTCTGACACAAACACGCGATTTCAGAATAGCATCTAGTTTCTTACACAAAAAGCTAAATAAAATGTGTGTTTATAATGATCTACTGGCAAAACATTATTGACAGAACATTTGAGCTACCTAACAGGAGTGAGTTTTAAAATACTCAGATTAAACTAGCATTGTGAGCTGAATAATTACACTTAATACCTATACAAAGAGGTTAGATGCAAAACTCTGAATTCATTGTGCCATCATCAAAGTTGACAACAAAATTCCCTGGCTGCATTGAAAACAAAATTAGACCTTAACAAATTTATTACAAGCTTTGCTTACAAACTTGTTACAAAATTATACAGCATCTTATGTGTTCACAGGATTTACAAGAATGCATAACTGATGCATGCAATAGCTCAGCTCTCTGGTTGAGATCTGCAGGCTATTCTTTTTTCAGGGCTTGATTTAGTTTCCACTGAAGTTGGTGAGAATTTTTTTATTGACTTTAGAGAAAGTTGGATCTGATCCTAAAGGTAACACTTTTGTTCAATACTGTGGTGGAAAAGAGGTGGACAATCTAATAATCTTAGGAATCATTTTTCTTTTTCATTTAGTATCTTTCATATAATCAGCATTATATTTACTCCGCCACATTTTCAGTAGTCTTTTGTAAAGCACTTGATGCACTGATGAAATTAAAAGTCAAAGTTCAGTTCCTGCTACATAAAATATGATAAATTGCTTTCTTTAAATGTATATAGAATGAATTTGCCTTAATTTTCAGTGAGCAGAAATAGAGGCATTTAGAAAGACTCTAATGTTATTTACAATACTATCAACCCGCATTTTGTCCCCTAACTTCCACAGAATTTCTCTGGATTGACTGTGATGTAAACAAGTGTGGCATCCATACTTCTAGGAACACTTAAATTAATGGGATTTGTAGTCAGTAAACAACAATGTCTAAACAAGCTCAGTTAGTATCCTTTCCCTTTTCATATGGACATGGACCTATTTAGCACACTAAATCATGGAGATCTCTGAAGTTAACGATCCATGACTGCTATCAATTGCTTACAGCATCTGAAAAAAATGATCTTTATCTGGGAACACGGGGTACAAAATTGCTTTTTAACTAGGAGAAAAAAAAATCAATGGAAATGCTCCCTGAAAAATATGATTCTCTCCCAAAGCAGAATATATGAATGGGTAGAGGTATTTTTTTCATTTTTGAAACCTGAACTTCTCTATTATTAAAATTAGCTAAAGAAAAATGCTGAGGATTGAGGATTTTTTTTCTGTTTGTCAACAGAAGAGAATGGCAGATAAAATCTTACAGACTCATTGGATACTGAGTTGCTTGTTATATAACATCATCTCTTTCCTTTTATGAGTTTCTTTGATAGTGAACCTATAAAGTTATTACTGATTGATGCAAGATTAGGATTTAGTTTTCCAAGATGATGACATTTCCTGTGAGGCAAATACCTTGGCCTCATTTTGAAAATTTTGGGATTCTCAGAGCCTTTGAACTCCCCTTCAAACTCATACCTATAGGGTCCGTTCCGGGCTTTCAGAGTTCTTGCTATTCCAGTTTGTGTTCTCCTGAAAAACCTGGTCCATTTCTCCAGTAGTTTTATGAGGTGTAATGCTCTCCATAAGGAATTAAATCAGACCACACAAATTGCTGCCTCTGATGACCTGTTGCAGATTTGAAGTTGGTTCTCTACTAATAAAAAATATATGAACACCAGTGTCCTACTACCATGTCTTTTGATGCTCTGTTCTTATTTTCACTTTTAATACTGAACATACTACAACAGAGGAAGTCATAATTTCAAAACTTAAGGCAACTGCAATAATTTCCATGCAGGTGACATCTTCCAGCCCTGGTTGTGAGGTAGTATCTAGGTAGATATAGACCACGTGGTCTAATCTAATTCTTTTGATATCTGTGACAAAAGACTCATTAACTTTAGTGGGAGTGAGATGTCATCCAGAGCATGATAGAGGTATAGACTTTATCTTTGGGTAGTGTAACTAAATTGTCTCAAGTACAACTATAAGAAAATATAAAAAATCATTTGACGTATACATTAGTGCATATGTCTGTTCCAAGTAAAAACTCACCTGTATGATTGAAGAACATCATTATAACTATGGACTAACTGTATTTAAATCATAATACAGATCAGAAAGCTGTATTATTTTATTTTCCTGAGAAAAGTGCCAGGTTTGTCAAAGAGTTCTACACAATTATCTTCTGTGACAATTTGAGTAATGGTTTTCTGCTGAGCAGATCAACATTTTTGTACAGGTGTATGGCTTTGATATCCCCTCCAAGGTATCATATCTTTCTTGCTTACGGTTCTAAAGCCAAGGGTTCCTTTAATGTTAAGAAGCCATTAGCTTTGTTTTTAATTTGAAAGCTCACAGTAGAATGATGTGACAATTCAAGCAGAAAATAACAGATTACTGTGAGGAGGAGAAGGTTGATCATAATGAATAGTATATTCTGAACAAATCATCTTTTATATATTATATTAATGATCCATTTAGATTAGTTCTTCCCTTCAGTAAGATTCTGTTACGAATATTTTAGAACTTCTTTGTATCACTCGAAAGAGGAACTGGCAGAATTGAAAACAGTTACAAAACAAATGCAATCCATAAAAAGTAAAGTTTTGTATTATTAGCAGTCATTCTGGAAAGGCAGCAGAGGGATAAATGGTCAATTCAATGGCAAAAAAGGTATAATATACAGAAACGGTATTTTATGACGGCTTGATTGCTGCAAAATTGGCAGGCTGCAATGCATATTTTTGCTCATTTTTGTTTTGATTGTAAGGAATCTATACTGCATCCAATTAGATATGAAGGTATAGAGTGGGGGTTAAAAATATGTACACAACTCTTGATATTGATATGATTTTTAACAAGTTTACTAAATGTCGATCACTGATTTAACATTACTGAAAAAATATTGATTTTACACAGATTTTATAGTAAGTTATGGTATACTGCTGACAAGCAGTGTCACAGACATAGTCAAATAAAACTGCAGTTGCCCACAGCGGAGGCACATACCCTTTATTATTATTTATTGAGAGAGAAAGCTTATATACTGATTCGCTGAAGTTTAATAAATAAGGTCAACTTATAATATATAAAACAATATAAACATTTATATGCTACATGCATATCATAATTTAAAAGTAATAATTTATATAGCAAAGAGATGCAGATTTATGTTCTTCCTATTTTTCTTGATAATGCACACACACAGGAGGTGTCTATCCTGATCCATCTCCATCCTACAAGTTTATTATTTTCTGAAGTCAGTGCTCTAACATAAGTTTGGGAAGTCTTGCATTGGGAGTTCCAGTGCTTATCATCAATGCCTCGACAGCCACTTTTTACAGGCTTGGCTTCTTTGCACCTAGTTTCATAAAAGTATTGTTTAACTGGGGAATTGCCTGTTTTAATTTCTCCCAGAACCGTCACCTGGTGTCCTCTAATGTCGATAGCAGAGGATTTGTCCGTAACCCACAAGCTCTCACTGTCACAAACAGAATATTCCCCTCGGTGGCTCTTGTGCTCTGCGTACCTTTTACTTCGTGAAGTTCTATTCATGATCACTGAACTTCCAATATAATCCTCCATGAGATACAGTGGTGGGGGCTCCACTGGTGTGTTGTGACTCAAGAGGACTCGGGGAGAATTGTAGCGTCTTTGTTGCCTTAAGAGGTCAGTATCCACTGGGACAACTGGTTGGAAGTCTGATTTCACATTTTCAACTTCATCGATGTCCTGCTGAGCATCTGCTTTCTGTATTGTGTTATGATGGTTTTCCTTAATATCTACTATCTGCTTTGAAAGCTTGTTTTTCAAAATGTCTGTGTGAATTAGCTTAATGATGAGAGAATTTATTGAATCTTCTGGCAAATTCCTTTCATCCATGTTGTTTGATTGGATGCCACGAAGATAAGCAAGAAATATCGCATAAAACAAGATGGACATCACCTTGTTCACCTGTAAGAACTGAAAAGAAACAGAAAGCTAACATAACGCCAAGTAAATAAGGATGTTTACTAGATGCTATAAACATGAAAAATCAATTCTCAGTTTTTAACATCTTATATGTACATTATGCACTTTATATACTCAGGTAGCCTGAGTATTTTTCTTTTAAGATAATATTTTATTATTAATGCAACTATTTTCTATTTTTTCAGTTGATTTAATCTAAATTTCATGCATTCTCCAGGATGAATTCATTTTTTTTTCTTTCTGTGCATAGTGGCAAATATCCCACTTAGGTCCTTGTCCTACAGAGGACAGAGGTAGGTTGCTATTTTATTGGAAAGTGTGCCATCATATGGCACATTTTACAAAGTCTGTTTACAAAGTAGAGCCATTTAGTTTCAAAGTTGCAATGAGATTATGTAAATAATGAACCCTCTACTGCTGTAATAATGAAAAAATTCTATCTAGCTGGCTAAGTGTTGTCAACTTTTGTTGACATCTCATAGATTCATAAAACTCCCACACTCTAAAAGAGTCACTTTGAGCAAGAACTTGAATATTTTTAATTTAAAATTATAAAAAATAACATTTAGATGAGTTACAGCATATTTTGTTTTCATAAGGACTGACTTGTGTCTAACTTTTACCCTGAGAGCACAGAGGAACACAGAATCACAGAATAGATGAGGCTGGAAGGGACTTGTAGAGATCATCTATTCCATCCCTCCTGCTCAAGCAGGGACACCTAAAGCACATGACACACGGTCGTATCCAGCCAGGTTTTGAAGATCTCCAAAGAAGGAGACTCCACTACCTCTCTGTGCAGCCTGTTCCAATGCTCTGTCACCCTCACAGGAAAGAAGTTCTTCTCATATGGAGATAAAACTTCCTATGTTTAATTTATACCCATTACCCCTTGTCCTGTCACTGGTCACCACTGGGAAGAGTTTGGCCCCATCCTCTTTATATTCTCCCCTCATGTAATAATACTGAGAAATAATACTGTGTTTCAATAGATATATCTAGTTTTATAAGGGAAAGGAATCTTGGAGAAAAAAGATATAGTTGAGGAGCAAATTGTGGTTTCTTATATTTTGAATTTTGGAAAGCAACGATTAGGCCTCTGTGATGCAAGACTGCAGTTCAGATGTATCCACAGAGTATTTTATACATCTTGTTTGAAGGATTGGGCCCTGTTTGTTGTTGATGTTGATGATGGTTATGTTTGTTTTCATTCTTTTTCTTTTAATGAAGTTTCTTCACTGCTTTATAAATGAAGTAAAACAGAATTGATTATATTTATAATATTCAAGGACAGATGGATTATTTACCCCTTCTGAGATTGAAGAGTATTGTTCAAGACCAAAAATGTGGACATAAAAGTTGATTTCTTCTCTGTACTGTTCTTTGCCCTGCTCTGCTCAATGGATTCTCCAACTGTTCTCATAATTCTAGCCTTTGAACATAGTCAAGGAACTTGTTTGTCATTTCTGGTTCAACTTGTCTGTCATCCAGCTTGTGTAGTTGAGAACTGTGAGAATACTCTAGCACTTGTTTAGGGATTTGTGTTTTACCTGTGGTTATTTTTGCATTTTGCATGTGTGCTCATAAGTAAATGGAACTAGTTTTCATTGTAAAATACTAAATCATGTAGAGAAATGATTTATTTAAAAGTGGAATAACTGCCAGACAAACATTGCAGACAACTGTCACAATCATTGCAGAAGTAGAAAGATAGAGAGGCAAACATTGAACTCAAGCAGTTACAGCACATGCAATGTGGCTGAGTACCGCTTCAGTTGACTCAAAAAAGCCTTGATCTTGGTTCTCCTGAACTGGAGATGAATCCTCTAGGAGTCACAGGTTTACAGTATCACAGCACAGTTGGAGATTGTCTAGTTCACCTCCCATACCCAAAGTAGGGTCAGTTAAAGCAGGTTGCTCAGGGCAAAGTCTTGTCAGATAAGAAATAACTCCAAGGATGGCAACTCCTCAACCTCTCTGGGCCACCTTTCAGTGTTTAGGCATGCTCATAGCAATCCATGTATCAATAATGTTTCCTGTATTTCAGTTTATTCTCATTGCCTCTTGTCCTGTCACGAGATACTCCTGAGAAGAGTCTGTCTCTCTCATCTTTACTTCCCCCATTAACTATTCATACGCATTGCCAAGATTCCCCTCGACCCTTTTCTTCTCAAAGCTCAGCAGCCTCAGCTCTCCATATAGGAGACTATCCAATCTCTTAAGCAGCTTTGTGGTCCTTTGCTGCAATTCACTCCATTAGCTTCATGTCTCTCTTTTAATGGGGAGTGCAGAACTGGACACAGCAGTCCAGATGTGTCTCACCAGTGCTGATTAAAGGCAAAGGATGCCTTGACCTAATAGAGATACTCTGTGTACCTTGAAGAAATTGCTGAGAAAGTAGACCACTTAAACAGAAAACTTCCTACTCCAAGAAATCACCATTTTTCCACTTAAGATGGAAAACAAAACAAGCGAAACAGAACAAAAAAGTAAATGGAAAAAAAAGTTTTATTGGAGAATCCTTTATCAGCTCCTAGCAAAGCTCCTTTTAGCAACAGTGAGCTACCACTTCATAGTTTGGAACTGCTGCAAAATCAGAGCTATCCTCTGTGGATGTGTTATCTGCCCTTTTATGGACAAGAAATGTGTTTTCTCCATTCTCAGTTTGTCACAGTAAGAGTTCACCTAAATCTACACTGCTGCTTGTAGCGAAGATATGTTTGAAAAAAAAAAAAGATTTTCAGGTTTATATAGTTACTGTCATATTTACATAAGTATTAATTTGGAAGCCAGTGCACACACAGTATTGTATAAAAAGATATTTTTCTGCATAATTTGGTCTTCTGTCAGTAAACTATTCACTTTTATGAATAGTAAAAATATTTTATTATGGATATCATTCAGCAGATTTAATAGAGCACTTGAAAGAACCAACTCACACGGTGTGACAAAAAAAGTCAATTGGATGATGAGCAAAGCTCTGACTGCTCACTTCAGACACTGAAAGCGTAATTCATGTCAACATGCAGCTGCATGTAGTCACCGGACTGCTTAGTTTCAAAACTAAAGTGGTGCTAGGAAAATATATAAGCTGGATCAGGTCATGAGGTGGGAAAATTAATACTGGAGTTTCCGCAAGCTCTCTCTAATGCCTAGCTGCACACAAAAAGGAAGTGCTAGGGACCTCAGAATGGTAGCAGTGTGAATAAATGATTTTTCACGCGTGGGGCTGAGCCCATCACAAATGCTAAAAGATATTTGCTGAATCTAAAGTAACATCTTATAGATATGGGGGTAGAAGTGTTAAACTATTCTGAAATGTGATATATAGTTTAGTTTAGCCATGGCAAATTATTTGCTGCAAAAGTCAGAACATCATAGAACCAGTGTTTTATTTTTTCTGACAGATTTTGGGGGGCAGATTACAAGCATATTATAAAAGAGTTGTCAGAGAGTTTGTCAGTTCAGTTTGGTACTTCACAAGTGGCACATTCAGAAACATCTGCCTATGACTTGAAACTGTTAAGTTGCCTATGAGGTCCAGCAACTCAGAAGATGCCTAAAGCTAGAAGAAATGCAGGTTACTGAGAAACTAAAGCCGATTAGTAGTTTTAGATCTATTCAGAATACTACACCTAAAAAATGTATTGATTTATAGGGCTGAGCAATTTTATATTTAAAAAAGGTCTCTTTGCCCAAAATAGACCTTGTGCCAGCCTAGATAGATGATAATTTGTAAGAGACATACCATATTTTTCACCAAAAAAATAAAAATAAATAAATAAATTCAAAGAAAATTGAGAAAATCAGAATGGCATGCTTTGATATTTTCAAAGCAAATGCTTTTGGTGTTTTTGGACACTCTTAAAAATGTACTCAATGCACTTCAAAAAACAGAAACAGTACTTATTTATTATATCCCAGTGAATAAAGTATCCACAGAGGGGATTCATTCCCTCGCTTGCATTCCCTCCCCTTGCATTCATTCCCTCGCTGCTTTCAGAGATGAGAGTTGATCAGAGGTAACCTCTCTATCTGAACAGTGACCTAAGACTATTAGGTTGATGTTACTGGGCCTGAGGCTAATGGAATGTGCACTTGTATGCATTTCAGCAGAAGCTATTCCAGCACACACAGTGAATGTCATAAGGATCCTCTAAAAATTTAGTCCCTCACATCCTTCCTTTTTTTTTTAATTAAAAACTCTTGAAAACAAGAGGATTCATTTCAGGTTAAAAAAAAAAAAGAGAGAGATTTTGTTCACACCATTTCTTTTTTTCTGATTAGCTGAACCCTTTGAGATATATCTGTCATTCTTCAAGTTCTTCTTTAATTTTTTCATATGTATATCCCTGTGTCTCTGCAAAATGACCATGTATTCCTCTTGCAGATAGACTGGGAAGTGTGGATACACACCATACCCGAAGGGATCACAAGAGTTTCAAATCTCCATAGCAGGTCATTTTCTTTTGATCATGTATTGCTCTGAGCCATTTTAAAAGGAGATGACACACCTGATCGCTGGGCCCCATTATCCTCCAGTGGAAGGTATATACTTAATCTTCTATGGATATGGATTCAGTATTCTGACTCACTGACATTTCATTTTCCTCTCTCAATAACTAGCTGAGCATCACACAGCAAGTCAGTTTATGTCCAAGGAGAAAAATCTCATCCGCTCTGAACAAATTAATATCACTGTTTGTGATTACAGTCATTAGCATGACGCTTCTAGTTGTTGAGGAAAGCTTTTCTGATTGGTAACATCTTTCTGGGAAACAAAACAGCTTTGTGACAATGCATTGGCTGGTAGGAGTAAAGTGTTTTCTGTGAAGTGTTTCTGCACAGCATTGTGTAGCTGTGGAGTGTCAAATGATGTCAGTTTATTTCAGAGCTGCCAATTCTAATGGCACTTTGTGTCTACATTTGATCTTTTCATCAACATAACTTTTCAGAGATCAAAATATGATCACCTGCCCATTTCCAGCAGAAAGGGCAGGAACAGTTCCTCCCTGCTTACCTCAATAGATGGAGTGGTCTCTGCTTCCACACCTTGTGCAAAGCTAATTCTGTTAGGTTTTGGCCCTGCACCTTTGTTCTGCGCCACTAACATCATTGGGTATTCAGGACACTGGAGACCTGCCCCTAGAGGCATTCATCACTCTCCAACATCTTGTAGCAATCCCACTGACAGATTGGCAATGAGTAACATCTGGTACAATATCAACCTCACTTGCCATATCACTTATGCAGAAGTAAAAAGGTTTTCCTCAGTCACAGCTAGCTCTTTTTCTATTTTAATTTCTTTCCTCACTGATATTTCTGCAATAAGATATTTGTATCTGTCTGCCTCTGCTCAGAACATTGCCAGACTTTAACTATGCATTAACCAATCAGCTAATTAATCTGAGGCAACTGTTTCAGAGGCTGGGATCTTGATTTGTCTGATTTATGGGAAGAGTTTAGTCAAGTCATAATCTCTGTTCATTAGTTTCTACATCTACCAAATAAGTTGGAGCCTTTGCTACCTCAGATATTTACTGTGATATCCATTTTTTCCCTTCAATTTGTAGGTTTTGTTTGCAATTCCTCTCATCACATAAGGTATAATATTCATCCAGTATGGTGTCCTGCATGGGAGATGCCTGTCGATTTTAAAAGGAAGCATCTTAATAAATATATTTCCATAAATGTGGCCTTTCTTATCTTGTAACATTCTGATGTCACTGCTTTTTGAGCACCAGGGAAGCATTTATCTTGATTTATACAAAGTAGGAGGGTGCTATTTCTCCCATTTTAAAGGGCAAAGACTGCGCTACAAAGAGTTCAGATGAATTTGCAAGGTCATATAGGAGGTCTGCTTTAAGTCTGGGAACTGACACAGGATTTCCATATTGCACGGACTGCAACAGAAAAGATAACTAGAATGCTCTGTGGAAGTTTGACAAGCATGAAATTAAAGGTTGAATTTGAAGATATATTGGAGGGGATGAAAACAGCAGCAAGCATATTAAAATTTTTGCAAATTTGGCAGAAAATTACAAAATAGGAATCAACCTAGAAATTTATTAGCTAATGTGTTGGGGGAATAATTATCTTAAGAAATGATATGCAGAGGGAATGAGAAATTTCCAAAGGATAAATGCCTGATCTGATAGTGGAATGATCTAAAACTTTGGAAAGACCCAGTACCTAAGAGTACTTAATAAATGTACATACTAAAGTATTTCATTGCAGAACTGAGAAGAGATTGTCTCAGTTTGTAGCAGAGCAGAAAGATAAGGAAACCTGCTTGAAAGTTGTAAGATACTGTCATATTAAAGGAAAAATTAAGAAGAACAGTAAAAAAGGATAAGGAAGCTTGTAAAATTTATCTTTGAGAGAATCACCTGGAAAATGTAAGCCCTTTCTCTGAGCTGACAAAAAGGGCATGAAGTGCAAAGATCTGGGAAGTGTAAGATGTGTAAGAGAATATTCATTTTAGGGTGGGGCAAAAGAACACATTCAGGAAAAATGGGATTAAACTAAGGAAAAAGAAGATAGGCTGATCATCAAAAAGACTTTTCAAGTTCTGCTGGGATCCAACTTAAAGCCACATCAAAGAGGCCTGGTTTCACATTTTCTTACAGCCCTGAAATGCATCTAAGTACTTTTCACATTTCAAGTCAACCTGGGCCTACTTTGTCTCAACCAGGGCTGATTGATTGATTAATCATTTTGTATTAAAGTCAGGCAATAGTTACAGTTCCTTTTATTTTCATCTGAGATGATACACTTTGAGGACTTAAGTGTTCTGTAATTAAAATTGAGAGCAGTCTTCCAGATAAAACTTGCTTCTCTCACCTCCTCATGACTTCAAGGATTGTAAACCTATCTTCTATGTATATGAGACATCATCTGTATTCTAGCATAATATAGAGAGAAGGGAAACCACTGGAAGTCTCAGTGTGAAATACTCCACATTCAATAATGAATTTATGTTATTCAATTTATAGACTCCAAAAGAAGAACTGGTCTTATCGTAGAGACCATTTGATTTAGTTTACACCTAATGGAAGTGGGTTTTGTGTAATTTGGTGTCTGGACAGAAAGGGAAACAAGAGTTAATACTTTGGTTATTAGATTTTTGCCCCTCTCCTATTATAGTAAGAGTTAGACACTTCTTTGAGTTTTGTCCTCCTCCTAGACATTCTTTGAAAGAGAATGCTCTGATTTTTTTTTTAGCCACTGGATAAATTTTAATTGAAAATGAAGCTTTGTAGGAAAATTTTGAGAGATTTTTTAAAACTATTTTTAGATTTTCAGATGTTAAGAAACTCAAGAGGAACATTATTTGAAAGCATCCCTTTCAAAGTCAATCTTTTACTCATTTTTATATTGAAAGCAAAGGGTTTATTTTTGCTTTTAGATATTGATTTTTTCTGTCTTTTTCATAGTTCCTTTATTTTCTTTTACAAAGTGAAAGAAATCACTGAAATCAAGAAAGCAGAGCTAAACAAGAGCTTCAAAAGTATTAGAACCTCACTTGTGTGCTTAAATGCTTGTCCATTCTGACAAACTAAATAAGCAGGTCTAATAAAAGAGATCACCTCTATGATCTTGCCAAGTTTTAGTCTGTGCAATTAATGATAGCTACCCTAGCATAGAAGAACTCACAAATGAAGTCATGGTTCCAATAAAAGACCACTGAGCTTCTTCCCATTGCATCTGAATCTTAAAAAAAACATTGCCTATTGACAAAAGAAAGTCATCCTATTATATTATTACATTCTACTTTATAGTAGAATTTATAGTTTACTTTATAGTAAACAGTTTACATGTAAGCCTGTACTGAGGGCAAGAGCTATTCTGGTAAGTCTAGCTAGTCTGTATTACTTTCTCTTTAAAAATTTACCCTTTAGGCAAATGGAACTTTTTCTTGTGAATGTTCCAGTTCATCGATGTTCATGCAGATAAAATTTCTAGCATGTAGTTCTCCTCGAGACATGGAAATTTTCTGTTTTTTTTTTTTTTTTTTATCTCTCAGTTAACACTGCTATGAATTTGGCTATGTTTTGGGGTTTGGGCTAAAGAATGATGTGAGTATTCTTGCTCCAGTCTAGCAGAATGTATATCTTTTAAGTTTGTGAGTTGCCCCATTGAAAGATGAGCTCTTCCTTCTGAAGTCAAAACATGATCTCTGCATCTTTCTATTGTGCTAAGGTAATTCAGCATCCCTGGTAGACCAAGCCTCATCTGAAAAATGCCTCCCTTCATGGAAACGACTCTGCTTTTTCTTATCTTTCAATTCAGATGCCCTTTTGCTGTTGGTGCAAAAATGATCAAAAACATTGAAAACAGGATTCTAGAACTGGGAATACTTTAGCATATGCTGCTTCTTCCTGGATTTATGATACCCAGAAATTTGATGGAAAAGCAAAATTTTAAATTGGGCATGGAAAGGAGTGTACAGCAGACAGCTTAAAGCTGGGCCTTGCCGTTGCTTATAGTGTCAGATGTATGGGAGTAGAACTAGAAAATTTCTTCCTATTGGAGACATTCTGCTTATGAAACGTATTTTAACTAGAGAAGGGCAGGAATGAAATAACATTCAGGGCGTTGGAATTAGGAAGCAAAAAAAAACAATGTTTAGAATTGACCTTTGTTGATGTCTTATCATACCCACACTTCGTACATTTCCTGAAGGAATTCTGTTGACAACTGATCATCACAAGGTTTAGCTCCATCATTACATAATGGACTTGCAGGTTAGATGTTAGCTACAGAGGCACGGGTAGAATACTTTATTCTTTTGTGAGAGGTCTAGTATTCATTGCTCTTAGAAGAAAGAGGTCAGACTTGGACATGCAAAATCTGGTCCTACATGGCTCGTGAGAGTTAACAGAGAGTAATGGAAGAAGGATTTCAGCACTCTCATTGTGGGAATGGCAACTCCACAGCATGAATCATAGAATCATAGAATTATGAGTGAATTATGGGAATGTTTAAGGTTGGAAGGGACCTCTAGAGGTCATCTAGTCCAACCCCCCTGCACATCCAGGGCCACCTAGGGCATGTGGCACAGGACCGCATCCAAGTAGGTCTTGAAGATCTCCAGAGAAGGAGAGTCTACAACCTTTCTGGGCAGCCTGTTCCAGTGCTCTGTCATCCTCACTGTCAAGAAGTTCTTCCTTAAGTTCCTTTGGAACTTTTGATGCTTTAGTTTCTGGCCATTGCTTCTAGTTCTGTTAGTGGTCACCGCTGAAAAGAGGCCAGCCCCATCCTCCTCACTGTCTCCCTTGAGGTACTTATAGATGCTAATTAGATCCCCTCTCAGCCTTCTCTTCTCCAGACTGAACAGGTCCTGCTCCCTCAGCCTCTCCTCATAGGGCAGATGTTCCAGGCCCTTGATCATCCTCGTGGCCCTGTGCTGGACTCTCTCCAGCA